>LSYV01000002.1:1757757-1796388 GCA_001584585.1 Gonium pectorale
GCTGCCGTACGTTTTCCGCTTCCTGGCCACGGAGCTGGCGGCCATGAACATCAAGCTCGAGCTGCAGGTCAAGTAGCGGCAGGCGGCAGGAGGCCAGGGAGGCGGCAGGAGGGGGGGGGGCGGCAGGAGGCCAGGGAGGCGGCAGGAGGTGGCCAGGCAGCGGGAGGAGGCGGGGGAGCAGGGAGGCGGGCACGCGCGTGCCGGTCCCGGCTTCGTGTCACACTTGGTGCTCATCACGTGCCGCGGGGCAGCTGCGCCGCCCCCGCGGGCAGCCCCAGCTGCGCCCCCGCTGCGTCGCGGCGGCCTGCTGAACACGGCGGCGTGGGCCCAAAATGGGTGACTATAATTTTGAGCGTGCGTGAGAGAGGGTGGGTGGGTGGGCTGACTGAGCTTAGGGGCTGGCGGTAATGCCCAGCGACGTGGGGCTGCGGGACAGGCATGTGACCTGGTGGCTGTAGACAGGAGCTGGGGGCGGGCGGGGCTTTTTAATCCGACGAGAGGTGGGAGAGAGGCGGGTCAGTTAGCTAGTAGGTAGGTCCGGGTGCAGGCAGCCGCTGGGCGGACGCACTGCGGTACTGTGCGGCCAGGCGGGTGCCTCCGGAGTCGCGAAACGCGCGGCATCGCTGATATGGGACGCATAGGGGTGTAGGGGTGTAGGGGTCAGGCATGGACCGTAAAGCGCGAAGGCCAAGTGCCGAACAATGTATGATGGCTGCTGGCGGCGTAGGTTAGGTAGTGCAGGCAGCGGCGCGTCATGTACAGTGTATGGGTCGGATATTGAGATAAACGGCGGAGCCGGAAAGGATGGGTGTCGGAAGTAAGGCGGCCTGCGACAGGATGGGCAGGACGGGCCACGGGGGGCGTACATGCCACCTGGGGCCCGGCTGCCGACGCTGCCGATGGGTGCTGTACGCGTTGGGGCTGGCACGAGGGGGGCGTGGGACCGCCCCCCTGGTGCTGGTCCGCTGGTCGCGGTGTGGCGCAGGGGCTGCTCGGTTGCGCTGCCCTGCACGGGGCGTGCTCCGCGCCATGGCTGCCATTTGGGGGGGGGGGGTGTCGGCCTCGTGGCGCCCTGACGCACAGGTTAGGGACACGAGGTGAAGGTGAAGGGGAAGTAGGGGGATTGGCCGCTGGAGCACCGTTGCTGCGGCAGCAACGTTGGTGCCACCGCGGTGCAGTCGAGCAGCATGTGCAGCCTACGGACAGCTGCTGCGCCTATCAGACCACCAAACCGCCGGTGGTGCGGTGATGGTACTGGTTTGTTTCTACAAATGCCGGCGGGAAGGCCGCCATGTAAGCATGAGTGCGGTAACCTCGCCCCCGTCGCACCATGCCGCCACCCTACGGGCAACTAGCGACGAGCTCGGGGTTCTCCATTGGGGGCACGGGGCACCGGACAGAGGCCATGGCGTCGCCCGTCGGGAACGGTCCTCGCCGGACATCACACATCGGCCATCGCAGCGTGCGTACAATACAGCCCGCCGCCGCGACACTTCCGCAACATGTCCGCACTGCCCAAGCACACAAACACACAGTGATGTGTAATGCGTGTTTCCACTCTCCACAGGCGCCCAAGGGTTTTGTCGACCGCACCGACGCACGCCCGCCAACCTGCGAAATGCCCCCACGCCGTCCCTGTAACGCCCAAGCAGCCGCTGCAGTACCCGCGAGCACCTCCTGCCCGCCTGCAGCTCCCACCTTGCGCAACGGCGACTCGAATGTGCTCCCTCCCCGCCTGAAGAGTCCCAGCCATTGATAGGAGTATTTCAGCCGCATCGACGCTGGAAGCTGTCTGCACGCTAATGGTCAGATGACTAAGCCTCTGTTGCAGCAACAGCAGCCTCCGAGCTCGGACAGTGTTCCTGTGTTTACTAGAGCCTTAGCCAAAGTGTCCGATGGCGTATTTACATGAGCCTTCATCTTGCAATCAAGTCATAGCCCTATACAAGAGACCCCTTCGTGTAGGGCTAGGTTTCAGGTCCCCTGCCATGGACATTTTACCATGGACCCCTCTACTACAACCAATGTGTCAGTATCTAACAGAGTACAAGTGCAACACTGGAAACACACGAGCAGCCATTCTTGTGAGGCCTTCGCAGCCCACAAAGTAGCGGGCATCGCAGCAAGGCTTATGGCACTCCTGCCTGCGCACGCTAACCCGCCCAATCACCCGCCGTACAGCCAGCAGCTGCATGGGAGGTGGGCGCCACGAACAGGGTCCCGACTCTCCACGCATGTGGTTGGCAGGTTGAACTGGATGTATGATGCATGATGTTGGTGGACCCGGAACAGTAATGCTAACTCAAGCCGTGCGTTGGCAGAGGCTACGTGAGGCCTGGACATGACGGGCCCGACAACATGCCACGGATGCGGACAAAACATATACTACAAATCCACTACATGATACCTCCAGCTGGCCCCGTTTTGCAAACGCCGGAAAGTCTACCAGGATGCGACCGACACACCGCGCCGCACACCTCCCTTCGTCCTTCGGTACGCGACGGCGCCCGTGGCGCTCGTCGTGGGAGGCTACGGGCCTTGCCCATCCCCCTACCCAGCCCGGGCCCTCAGCGCCCCGGCCCCGCCCCCCCGGTGTCCCTCCGCGCATCCTTGGCTGCAGTAGCACCGCTCCCCGCCTCCGCCACCGCCCCCGTCCCGGACCGGCAGCGGCAACGCCCGTTCCGAGGGCCCGCCCAGGTTGGAGCAGCGCGGGTTGGCGCAGCGCGGCAACGGCGGGCAGAGGTCCGATGGCTGCAGCAGCAGCGCGGCGGCAGCGACCCACTCCGCAAGGTCGGCGGGCAGCTCCGGCCCCACCACGGGTGATGAGGACGTCGACGTGCTGCCGGAGGGCGCGGCGGCGGGGTCGCGCGTCGCGGCCTGGTCCACCCCCTGTCCGCAGGCGCTCCAGAGCGGCCAACAGCTCCGGCTCGGAGGCGCCGCTGCCCAGGCCAAACACGGACTGCAAGACATCATACGCAGGGAAAGCATACGGGCCCTCGGCGCCCCCGTACAGGTCACTGAAACACGCAGTGGCAGCGGTTTGGACTCGAACGGCACATGCCTCCGCGCCCCGCAGCGCCTCCGCCAGCAGCCCCGGCGCCAGGAGGCTCAGCGCCCGCAGCGCCTCCGCCAGCGCGGGCAGCAGGGGTCGAATGGCATTCGCGTCGTCCACATCGCGCAGCAGCGCCTGGCCAGGCGTGCAGCCCAGCGTGCGTGCGTCTGCGTGCACCCCAGCGTGCGTCTCCTGTGTCTGCCTAGCGCACGCCGAGCCATTTCACGCGGAGGACGGCAGGCCTGAAGCCTGTCCGCCCAACAGGCGAGTCAGCAGCGTCAGCGAGCTTGCCGCCCCCTGGAGCGCCGCCATAGTGAGGGCCTCCGACTCTCGTCACCGATCGACTGCTGCGCCCGGACCCGGCCTATAGCCCTACACAACAGATTACAACCTACTTTCGTCTGTACGCACAAGCTGCAGCATCATTCGTCCCTCTGCACCGGGCGCATAGGGCATGCAAGCTGCAGGGTGTCTACAGACTTGCAACAGCGATGATGCCCACTACGGCAGGGTGACGTGTCCATATTTAGGGCGTCTTTGAGTGCCGAAACATGGCCTGCGTACACATCTGGAAGGATACTGTAAGCACACCTGTGCACATGCTATCATGCCGCTCCTGCCATAAGTGGGGTGCGGGCAGTGGGGTGTGGGGCGCATATTTGTGCATGTTTGATCTCCTTACCAGTCGTTGCGCATCATACATCTGCCAACACCGGAAATTGAAGAAAGAAATCTACACCTAGCAAGGTTTCTGGGCATGCCGAACCCATGCCCAGAAACCTTGGGCATGGGTTCGGCATGCCCAGAAGGTCCATGCTGTCCATGGCCTGCCTGGGCGCCAGCCTGCCCATGACCATGCTCAGTTCCACCAACTACGCCTGGACTACCTCCGGGAACATCATGGTGAGCAGTGCCGGGAACGTGCGACCCGCGGGTCGGTCGGGGATCGCAGCTGCTTGCCTAGTTCGGGTTCTTCGTTTGCGTGCATGGCAGCGGGGCCCCATGAAGTGACCGCATGATCAAGGTGATACACGGGGTAATTGCCCGCTTCACACTGCGATGTGAGCCCTGTCCACGCTATGCAACCCGCCCCTGCAGCCATGCTGTCCATACGGCCACAACCAGCACAACGTTCCCACAAAGCCCAAGTGCGCAGTACTAGCTGCGAGGCGCAGCAGAGGCTCGTCTCACGCCTCGCCGTGGCCCCGCGCAATAGCCATGAGTTCCCAGTCGAGTGTCTTGCCCGTTCAGTGGACGCGCCTCCACCCCTCGGCGCACTACCATGTTGACGCGTGCAAGCGACCTCAGCAAGCCAAGGCTCATCGCCGCACAGTTGTTACTGTCCGCTGTTACTGTCCGCTGTTACTGTCCGCTGTTATAGTCTCCACCAACAGCTCGTGGACCCAGCCGTGTCCGTCCACACCTCCTCGCGCACCGCCCCCAGAACACTGCAGCAAGCGTTCCGGGCCGTCTTCCCTTCTGGCGCTTTCCCGCTCGCCCGGCCCCCCTCCCCAGTACAGACTGCCCGGCCGCTCCTTGGACGCTGCCGCTGCCACTCTGTCCCTGATCAGCCGAAGCGCGTCACCCCCTGTGACTCGCGCCCCGGCAGACCTGGCCCTGCCCTCCGGCCGCCCACTGCCGCCACGAATTCCTGGCCCTCAGTCGTCGTCCGCCTCGTCGAACTCGTGTCGCTGCTTCTTCGAGTAGTCCGTCATTCCGCGGCCGCTGCCGACTACGCCCACCTTTGAGCCCACCAGCCCCTCGGGCACACTGAAGATGCTGCTCTTCTTGATGGCGCCTGGGTGCGGGACGGTGGGCGGGGCGGCGACGTTGGCACGGACATGCAACCGCGGTCAGAGGACACGTTGGGCGGCCGTGACGCGGGCGCGGGCCAGCTGTGTAGCGTGTTGCGGTTGTAGGGGGAGGGGTTGGTGGGAGAGATCCAGTACCTGCCTGACGAGCGTCTCAGTGTTCGGAGAACGTGGTGGCGCATGGATGGAGTGCGCGGAGGCCGACGATGCTAGGCCGACGATGTGCGTGCCACCGCCGCCACCGCCACCGCCGCCGCTGGATTGGCCCGTGCACGCAGCCCGCACTCCCGCCGCCGACGCCGACGCCCCTGACCGACCCACCCGTGAGGAACCCGGTCTTCTTCTTGCTGCCCTTGCCCTTGAGGAAGGACTGCCAGCTGTCCTGCTTTTGCTTCTGCGCGAGGTCCATGTTCTGAAAGCGGATCTTGGACTTGAGGCTCTTGAGCAGCTTCTTCTTGCGGGCGCGTGTCTTCTCGTCGTCCGTCTCCTTGATGGCCAGCCACTGGGCGGCAGAGCCAGGCGGGGCAGGGGTGGGGAGTTTAGTAACCACATGTTCACGGGGTAGGGGCTAGGGCTCAGAGACGACTCTTGCTAGCCAGGTACCCCTCTGACCCAGCAGCTTATCAACGAGCACCCCAGGGCTACCCTCTGCGGTTTAGCATTCCCCTTCAGCCCCAACAGCACCCTGGTTTGGCAGTTTGTCCCTGTGACTCGCGGCCCCGCCCCTGCTCCCTGGGATGCCCACCTTGGGTATCTCCGTCACCATGGGCTCCTCCTCCACCCGCTTCCGCTTGGGCGCAGCGACGCCCTTATAGCCCTCGTCCGCACCCGGCCGCGGCCGGATGCCCGTCAGGCCCACCTGCGCAATATCAGGATTGGGAGGAGCAGCGAGACGGGATTGGACGTCTTGCGGACAACTCGCCGACGACGAGTCATCAGAATTCCCCACCGGGCCGCGTCAAGGGGCCCAGAGCAGGGCCGCTATGAGACAACGCCGCTGCCGCCGGCAATCCAGTGATACATCGCATCCCGGCAGCCTCCGTGCCACCTCACACACCGTGGGCGCCTCATTAATCGCGTCACCCGCCAACCTCATCACCCAAAACCTCCTCTCCACGCCTGTCGGCTCGTCTAAAGCAACCACGTGCACCAAAGGTCACATGTGAGTAGCATCCCGACTTCCACCCAGCCTCCCACCTATATGCACTTGGTTATCCGCGCGCGTTATCTGAAGCGCCCTTCCTCCGCCTTCCCGCCATCTTCCAGTCCCCTTCCCGCCCCCACCCACCTCCTCCTTGTTGCCATACCCCTCGAACACCACGATGAAGTTGCCCGCCTCCGACAGCCCCTCCACCACGGCGTCGTAGTACTCCCCGTCCGCGCTGTAAACCGCCTGGCACTGCGCGCCGATGGCCCACTGGGCGGGGGCCTGCCCCGTAAGCGCGGCGCGGACCTGGAGGAGGGTGCGCGAGGAAGGGAGGCAGGGGAGGCGTCGGTTGGGTTGGGTAAGTAGGTGGGTGTTGCAACAGCGCGGCGGCAACGGTGGCGGTGTGGGCGAGGGGCCACCCGGTCACGTTCGGTGCATCGCCATGAGGCGGCGCCTGGTCCCGAACGACCCTTCCTCCGCACATACAACGGCACAGGCGAGCCGCGCTTGGCGTACAACCCCCCTGGGCACCACGGTGAGCCGCATGTGCATGTGCCCACGTGCCCACGGGGCCCCGGGGCCCTGGCGGGGCGGCTGAGGGGAGCGGAACCTCCAACACGGCAGCACCGGCAGAGCTGGCTCCGGGGCTGACGGGCCACCCACGCATCCTTACCAGTGATTCCCACGCAGTCCTGACCAGTGCGACCAGCGCCGCACGCAGCGGGTGCTGCCCGGGCGCCGGCTTGTGCGGCTCCGACGCCCCTTGCCCCGCCAACGCCCCCCCAGGGAAGCCCCAGGGCACCTGATGCCGCCCCATGGCAATAACCGACCGGGGGCGTGCGCGAGCCGCAGCATCCCCTCCACCTCCCCCGTCGCATGGTCTGAAGGCATGGCCCGGCTCGCGTGTGCTGTCCCATCATCCCCCAGCGCAGCACACAGATCGCATATCGACTCCTCTACAGCGCTGCGCCTGTGCGCTCCAGTACCCGGCCCCAGCGCCTCCAGCGGCCGGTGCGCACCTGCGCTCTCCGAATCTGCTCCGCCACCGAGGAGGGCAGGATGGCGGGGAGGTTGAGCTCCGGGGGGGTCACTATCCGGGCCACCGGGCCGCCAGAGGGCCCCGCCGCCGCCGCGTCAACGACCCCCGGGAGAGCCGCCGCCACGGCCGCGGAGGTGCTCGCCTCTGCGGGGCAAGGATGCAAGAATGGGGCGCCCGAGGGTGAGTTCCAATGCACAGCTGGAGGGCGGCCGCCAAGCCATGAGGTGCGGATGGGCCCGCAGGCTCTAAGAGCAGCAACGACGAGGGCGGTGGTGGGGAACGAGCACGGGGGTTAGGGGCTATTAGGTGAGCAGCCTCGGAGACGGGAGGGGAAACAGGGATGGACTGCCGTGGGCTGCAGGGCCCACCAGCCCTTAGCTGCTTGCGCTCCCCAGCCACCCAGCCCTCTTGCCAGCCTGGCCGCTTCCGTACGTACACAAGAGACCCCGCATTCGTCCTCGTTGGCGAGAAACCCATCCGTGCCCTTGGGTCGGCCCACAAGAAACCCAACTCCCCCAGCGGGCCCCCACCTGCGGCCCCTGCTGATAGCGCTTGTCTTTGTTGTTCGAGCGCGTCCCTTAAGAGCTCCTCCGTCAGTTGGATTACCTGCAAGGCACACGGGTGTCGGCATACCTGGCACGTCAAAGGACATGCAATAAGTTTAATCCACCTCCGTGAGACTCTGGTACATGTCCTGGAGGTCCTGGCCGGGCATTTCCTCGTCACTCCCCAACATGAGGAGCTGCTCCACTTGAGCCAGTTGCTCCTTGTATTGTCGTAAATTTTCTTGTAGCTCTTCGGGAGTTTGAAGGCCGCTCATTCTTGTGGCGATTCAACCAGGTCAGAGCGTAACTTCCTCGTTAAGACAGTCTACCAGCTGTGCACTAGTTTATTAACAGCAACTATATTGTAATTCGCAACGTACTGAACGGCTGGACGATGTAAGAAGCCGTACATACACACGCACATACACACGACGCCCCGTTCCGCAGGTTTGTGCGCATGGCGTTACGAGCATCCGCGCGCAGCCGCGATCTCCGCACTGCCGGCACGGCTCAGCCCAGCTCAGCTCAGCTCGGCAACTGTATCCAACCCAGTGCCCCAGCGCCCAGCGCCCCAGCGTTAAGTACGTAAGAGGGTTATTCAGCTGGGTCGGCCTCACGGGCTGCCGGCTTGGCCATTTTGTCGATTACAGACCTGTTTTGTCGTTTATAGAACCGCTTTGAGCAATACCGTTACGCATACATAACGCACCACAGCTCCTCGTACTCCGTATGTCCGAGGGTGTATGAAGCGGGCCCGTAGTGCAAGGCAGGTATCTGCTCATACTTGTCGTCTCTGCCCTGCTTCAGCGTCAAACGCCCAAGTATGGCGTAGTAGTATCACTTAGTGGGTCCTAGCGTGTCCTAGTCTCGGCGGGTGGGGCAGGTGGGGCCTCCTGCACTCCTGCTTGATTAAAAGGATGCTCCGCGGCTATTGTTGGTCGACCCCACACATAGCTGTAGCACGAGACCAGCCGAACGTGCCACGAGAAGACAAGGCCGTGCAACGATTGAGGCTACAGACGGTGCAGACCAGGCGGGTACGCCAAAGGCCTGACCGGCATTTCCTGGCATCCTGACTGAGGCAATCATTGCCCTTAACCCCACAGACGGCCGCCAGGACACGGACTTGCGGGGCGCGACACTTCTCAGTAATACTGGCGAAGGGCAACAAGGGCGCTGCCCCCGGAGCGTGAAGCGCTTGAGGGCAGTGATGCCAACGCACTGGATAGCCGGGTAGCTTCTTTTTCTGGAAGGTTACAGGATGAGGGGCGAGACGGGGCGCAGACCTGACGGAAGGGATAAAGAGTCCTTCCGTGAAGAGGACCACCGGAACCCTGCCCTACATACAGTGCACCACGCAGCGAAGACCACACACGGGCGGCATGCCCACGAGGATAAGGAGCCCTGCACCTAAAGACCCAGAACGGGAAGATGGGGCGGCAAGACCAACAAAAGGAAAAGAAGAGGCTGACACAAGGACAGGAGAGAACCGGAACATGAGGACTCAAGCTCGAAGTACATAACCGCAGGGCCAGTGAGAGTGACACGACACGATGGTCAAGAACGACGAAACCCCACCGTACAAGACCCTACATTTACATTGAGGTTTGCCGTGTGAGCATAACCCTGTGGGGATGAAGGCCCACAGCATCTGCACTGCCGTCACCGGACGACAGACATCCCCGGCCAAGATCACCTCTCATCGTCGCGCCCCAAAGATGGGCAAGCGGGTGTCAGATAACCTTACGTTTCCATGCATCCAGCAGCGCATCTGTGTGGGCTCTATTCATCCACCGCATACAGAGTGGGTGAATTATTGCACCGGCAGTTCGGTCCATTGAAAACTTCTGGTGAAAAAGGCGCCCCGCGTCAAATGGGCACGCATAAAGGAAAACACATACGACTCCATCCGGCATGCAGGCATGCAACCTTATGCATTAATCGACGCTCTTCCTGCCGTACTGCACGATCTGCACATGCTTCAGACTGGGCCCCGCTAGATAGCTCCGATAAATTTAGCCTCCCCGAAGACTTCTATGCGCAAGGACTTCTATGCGCAAGGTCGGCGTGGTCAGCCATGCAGTCTCATCCAAGAGCAGCGGGGCAGCTGCCATCACAGTCGTGGCATCTGAAACATTGGTGATGCACTGGTTCAAAGTATATCGGCATTCACCCAAGCAGCGCCCCAAGGCACAGCCTGACATACAGATCAAACACATGGAAGGCTTGCAGAAGCAAGGCGGGTCTTCCTCAGCCGCAGTCGCAGTCTGCACTATAAATGCGACGGTTGACACCAGGTGCCAGGCTGAAGATCCAGAGCAAACCCAGCGTGCCGAGAGCAGCCTTCCTTCACTGCCACGTGAGTACGGAACAGACCAGCGCATGCACTACGAGCGGCGCTATGCACCAACATACCCCTCTCTACACGCCATCTTCGGCGCACTTTGGGTAATCCAAGAAGGGTGCGTACAACGCCACTACGCTACCTTCCAAAACCGCGACAGTCAGAGACAAACATTGTCCATGCAGTGTACGGAGAAGGCTTTCAACAAGTAATGCTCTTTGCCCACAAAACCTGTCGGAGCTGCACTGCCACCTCATTCAACTCGCCGCGAGACACCACGCCCGCGGAGCCTTGAGAAGGCTGCATCCGAAAGCCGCACACCCCATGCCTTGGTTACGAATCCCAACCGAGCCCTGTCTTCCTTCCGGTAGCCCTTGAGCCCCTCCGCCTCCTTTCGCACCATACCCAGCAGCTCAGGCGGTGGCTGGAAGTTGCGGCACATGGCCAGCGCGTACGTGGTCCACGAAAAGTCCTCCGGGTTCCAGTCGCCTCCGATGCCCTGGATTCGGCCGTACTGGTTGAGCACCTCCTCGGCTGTGGGCTGATATCCCAACCGGACACAGCTTACCATGTGTCCCGCCAACTCCTTCCTCTTTCCGCGTTGCCAGGTGCTGAGCAGCACAATCGGGGCCGTGTCAAAGATGTGGAACAACTGCTTGGTCGTGGCTTCTGACAGCGGCAGCGCCAGCGAGCTGGCCGAGTAAGATATTCCATTGCCCCCCCTGATGACGTCCTCCTCGTCGCTCAGCATGCTCGCAATCACGTGGGCAAGGCGCTCCTTTTGGATGGGCTCCAGCGTGACACGCTGGGTGGCCATGTGGATTAGCACCTGCACAAGCGCCTTCTTGTCCTCCCACTCCAGCATGGCGTCAACGGTGCGTGTCTTCAGCTCTTCCATAAGGCCCCTGCTCCAGCCGTACTTGGACATCGCCAGGCCGTACCACAGCTGCTCACCAACCCGCGGGTCCTCCAGGCCGTCAACGGGGAGCAGCTTCAAGATACGCGCCTCCATTTGCTCCACTAAGTAGGGCCCCAGGCTCTCCTCGCCCAAGCTCAGCTTGATCTTGCCTGCGGCGAACGCACCAGCATACCTGTCTTCGTCTTCTACCTCCTTACAGCGTCATGCCTAACCCAGTACCGCGTAGATGCGCTATGCAAGGTTACCCCGTCGCCTTATGACTTCAGGCTGCTCCCCTGCTGCTGGTGTTTGTCACCTGTTCACCAGCCATAAGTGTTTACCATACCAGGGCGGGCAGAGTCCGCCCGTTCCGTCCCCCGCCCTCACCCATCGCCCATAACGTGTTGGCAACTCCTTGCATGTCCATGTCTGGAGCCACCGCCAAGGTCTTCGGCAGCAGGCTCCGTGCGAGGCCCGTGCACTGAGGGCCCGAGGCGGGGCTGTACATCCTCCCCAGTGCCGTCCATGCTGTCGTGACGTTGACCGGGGTCATGTAGGAGCCATTGTTAGCAATCACCTCACGAAGTTCAGCAGGGCGCTTGCAACGAATGATTTCCCTGTTGGCCTCGCGCTCTAACACGCGGTAATCCAACTGAGCACTTATCACCAGCTTGCATGGCAACCTGCAAGGTGCTGCGACAGCATGTCGCGAGTATGTTGCGCGCAAGCTTGCAGGCTGGGCTAGAGACCTCATTAGGACGGCAGGCAGGAACTTAGGCACGGCAACGCTTCAGATGGCTTCTCTATGTTCTCAGCTCTAATCGTACGTAATCAAGTACGGCAGCAGTACGGCACACGCATATCACATGTGTGCAACTGCACGTGCGGATGTCGCTAACCACCTCACCCACGGTGCATCCCTTTACGACTTCACTAATTGCTGGCATCCTTGATGTTAAAGCCTAGCGGCAACCGCTACAAACCCTAGCAAGCCAGTACCTGTCCGCCTGTCCCTAACATACATACACTTAAGGCCACAGCCCCGGCCCTTCCCAGGTATAACCGACCGCCTCGCCCACGCCTGGTGAATGGGAGGCCCATTCGCTAGTCTCTGCCAGCGGCGCGCTTGCCGCCGCCTCGCCCGGGTTTCCCACCTCCCCGGCCCGCCCCCGTCTTTGAACCCGCCGTCTTCTTGCTCACCCCGCCGCTCTTGACCCCAAGCGCTGCCTTACCCGCCTTGCCGGCCCCCGTCCCCACCCCCGCCCCCGCCGCCTTGGTTTTGCGCGGTGCCTTGTCGCCCTTCCCCGCCTTCCCTGCCGCCTTGCCCCCTGCCTTCTTGGCTTTGGGCTTGTCAGCCTTTGCCTTCCTCTCGGGTTTGCCCTTCTTGGCACCCTTGGCGGGCTTGGCCGCGGCGTCCTCGCCTTCACCCTCCTCGCCTGCGGGAGCGAGGGGTGTCCGAAATTCTAAGGACCGCACGTGGGAAAGACCGCACATGTGGCTACTATGCACGCATGTGCGATGCCCGCCCCTGCCTGCAAGCAACGCCCCTCCTACCGCCCGTGCCCAGGTGAGGGCCAGAGCATGGCCGTCTCGGCCCACACCGCTTCAAACCCAGCGCCCTGCGGCAGTTCATAGCCGCCATGCCCAGGTCTGTGCTGGTTACGGCCTGGCCCCTTCCCGTCCGCCCCCTCATTCCCCATTCGCTCGGCCGTTACAGCGCTCCCACATCAACAAGAGATACATTCGTCTCCTGCACCCTGTTTCTGTGTTATGCCCGGCTCGTACCGATCTGGTAGTTGTCGTCGCCCCCGTCCAGCAAGTAGGCCAGCTCGCCCCCGTCCTGCTGCACGCCGAACTGGTCAGGCGCCTCACGCAGCCGGATGAAGTCGTTGAACAGGGACTCGACCTGGGCAAGGATCGCGGTGCCGCAGGACACATAGGTCACAGGTATGGCCGGCCGCGCGCCCGGCAGGCAGGCGGGCAGGCAGGCGGGCGGGCCCGGTGCGTCGCGTCCAGCATGCAGGAGGCGGCCGGTGGCTGGCAGGCCCCGGCAAAGATTCCGACCCCATGTGGGATCCAAGTGAAGCCCATGGAAGCCCAACACAGCGTGTGGGGCAGCACGGCGCCCGTTATTCGCATGATTGCCGCACGATTGCCATTGGTTGCGGTTGTATGCTTCCCCCGCCAGCCAAAGCCATGGGGCCCACCCCGCCGGCCGCGACTGCCCTACGCACCTTGGCCTCCGTGGGCCCGATGTTAAGCACCATGGCTGACCCCGCCAGCGGCAGCACCCAGGCGTTGTACACCACCCCCTTGAGGTCCACCTGGAGCTGCACCTCCGAGCCGCTGCAGCTGCCGCCTGAGGGAGGGGAGGGCATAGGCAGGGAGCGGCGGGCCAGGCGGCGCGGATCAGCCCACCAGGGTGCGAGGAGCGCAACCCGCTGCCAAGGAAGGCAAACGGCGATGGGTCAAGCCCAGGCGTCGGGCGTTGCCACTGCTCACTCATAGCGCTGCTGCGTGGCTCAGCGGTGCCCTAGCATTGGTCGTACTTGCCGCACCCTTTTCCCCTGCCCCAGACCCATCCCGGGCACCCCAAAGCTGGTCGTACCTGCCGCGCCCTTGCCCCCGGCCAGCACAATGACTCGCCCCACCGCTCCCGCGTCCCCGCTCAGGTCGGCAACGCCGTGGCCGTGGCCGTCGGAGCCGGAGGGCGGTGGGGGCAACTCCATCAGGACCTGCAGCGCGAGGTGAGGCAACCAGGACACCTTGTGTGCAGGTCCAGGGGCGCACAGCACGGCGGTTAACTTCAGCCCTGTCCCCAAGAAGCAGCAGCCGCTGTTCTCGAGCGTTCCATCGTGGACACGCATGTCCCTTGGCGCTTCAGCACCCTTTAGCACAGCCGTCCCTGCTTGTCCGCCTAGCCAGGACATTAATGGCCGCTCCTCAGCCCTTGCTTGCTTGGGTGCCCGCCAACACCATAGGCCTGTTGCCGCGCCGTGCTTTCCAGTACCACTCCGCTAAGTGAAGCCTCCTGAGCTTTCGTCCTCCTGTCCCACCCTCCCAGCGGCGCCGATGGGCCCTTGCTATGGCCGCGCTGGGCGCTTACGCGCCACCTTTCTTCTGTGGCGTGTGCTTCCCTCCACCCTCGCGCACACCCACCTTGTTGCGGTTGAGCTTCTCGGGCAGCATGATGGGGATGGGGCCGCTTACGCCGGCCGCGACGCCTCCCCCAGCCGCTGCCGGTTGCGTCCCATCCGGCAGCTGCGACTGCGGTTGTGATAGCGGCTGTGATAGTGGCTGGGAAAGCGGCTGTGAAAGCGGCTGGGAAAGGGGCCGGGTCGGCTGCGCCCCTTTCCCTCTTGAGCGCGGCGGTGGTGCTTTTGATGGCTGGGGGACCTCTGCCGGCGTCGCCTGCGGCTGCGAGGGAGCGGGCTCTGCTGCCGCTTCTGCCCGTGGTGGTTCTTGGGTGCCGACTGGAACCCCGGCCGCGCCCTGTTCGCCGGCGGGTCGGGAGCCCACATCACCTTGCTGTGGCGCTTGACTGACACCTGCTGCGCCATCTGCAAAGCAGCAGCAGTTTGAGCGCAGCCATACACCGAGCACTTTGCCTCCAATTGTCTCCCCAAGGCCGCCGTAAACAAGGCGTGATGCTTCGAGGAGGGGAAGGGACTCAGACACAAGGATAGTCCCTACCTGCAGCAGCCGAAGTCCCAGCTCCCGTGTTCCTGGCGCGCCGAATCAATGGCAGATCGTCATCGTCGCTGCTGCTCTCCACCGTAAAGATTTTATTGGGGGTCTGGGGGCCGCGTAGGTTGCGGACGCACGCCGTGGGCATAGGGGTAGGGTGCGGAGAGGTGGCCGGGAGGTTACGCGTTCAGCCTACACGTAAGTGAACGTTTGCCCAAAGAGACACACCTCCTTCGCTTGGCGGAGCCATTCAGGCGTCTCCCCGCTGCTTTCTGACATGGGGCTACTGCAAGCTCAAGAGCGGCAAACAGCTGCAAAGGCTCGCAGGGTTATATGACGTTACGCCCGGTATCATATCACACTGTGAACATGTTACTTTCGGCACATTCTGTCCCAAGCTGTCGTGACGCGGGACCCAGCACCCCACCACCACCCTACAGGCATTTTTGCCTACTCTATAACAGCAGATGCTACAGGCTCTCTGAACATAGTACAGTATGCATTTGTAACCTCTTGCGCTTCCCTTTTAGATTCCCGCAACTGCTGCACAAGGCACGCCCATCACTTTAAACGCGTATAAACTCTGAAGCATTAAGTATGAGCCAAACTGCCATGCAAGAAGCTGCAAAAGTTGCGCTGAAGGACGCCTCTCGGTTTCTCTTCTTCAACGAGCAGGGGACGGTGCTGGTCTCAAGCTTTACGGTGAGATTTATGACCGCTGCGGCATGTGGGCAGAGGCGTCTCAATACGCGCATCGGAACCCCAGGTCGAGCCATCGGAGCTGAAACCCCTCGAAGCGCTGTTTGGGGAGCGTGACGAGGCCATCAAACACGGCATTGTCGTCCTTGGGACACGCTATGAGGTACGAAGGGTAGGCTGGGGACACCAACTTAGCCACGCCGCGCGCGCACGGCACGCACCCTGCCACCCGCTGCGCTAAGCCGTGACCGCGCACGGCACCCTTTCTGAACCGTAGGTGCACCGGCACCACCCGCCCCTCGTGTATGGCCGCACCATGGGCGGCGTGCCGGAGGAGAGTGAGGGCTGCGCTGTGTGCAAAGTGGAGAAGGGCCTCGGCGGACAAGCCTGCTACGGGCTGATCACGTACCAGTAAGGTTATGTTATGTTTGCGCAACTGCTTTGCCCGTGGGAGCGCACCGGTTTGCGAAGCGCCTTGTCATGCCGGCGGAGGATGTGGTTGGTGCACCTTTTTGCTGCATCCCCGCTGCTCGGCTGCCCCGCATCGCCGACGCTGCCGTCCGCTGCCTGGCCTCTGTCCTATCCCTTTCAGCCACTCCTCATTCTGACCGCTTGCCACCCGACTCTGGGCCCGCGCCCGCCAGGATGCCAAACATTTCTGCTCGCATGGTGCCCATTCTCCAAAAGTTCTGCGCGGAGCACCTGGAGGCACAGTAACTTGCGCTAGCGGCTGGCGAGGCGCGCGCATGTGGTAGACCCGCGCACACCAACATGGAGGGTTCTGGGGTGCTGCTGGCTGTCTGGGCGCTCCACCGCAGAAGGGCTCCCCACTCTCTGCTTGCGAGCTCCATCGCCTGGTGACGCAAACTTACCTTGGCGGCGCGCCTCTGCTGTTGGATGGGATATTGGTGCGAGCTGCTTGGCAAGGGCATTGCATTCTACAAGCGCTTAGCTTGCAGCAGGATGCTGCTGCTGCAAGTCGGCAATGCTTTCTTCATATGTCATGTCATGCCTGCGTGGCATTGTACCCTTAAGCGGTATTAGACAGGGCGGAGAGGTTATTAGGTTTGGGATGCTCGTGGGAGCGCGTCATGTTGGGGACTCGGAGCATCCTGCGTGTGCGGATGACCGCATCCCGCACTACCCAACAGCGATCTCTGCGCCGACTATACACTCGTTTGGCTGCGTTCGTGTTTACAGCGTCTTCCATGGAACAGCACGCCCTCGGCGTCGCAGGGAAGCCATCCTGACCCACTTGCCAACCCACATACTTGCCTGCTGTATTCATGACGTTGTCTTGCAATCTGCGCGACCGGCACTTATGCTGCCGCCGCCTGGCGACGCAAGAACGGAGGGATTTGCCGTGTGTTACGTCATGCGAATGTGCGTGCTTGTGGACAGGCTGCAAACAGACGAGCGAGGCAATGCAAACAGTCGAGCAGTCTGGTATTCTAGCCGGCAGCCAACAACCCATTGCGCATAGTACCCGCTACACGACCCCGCAAGAACGGAGGGATTTGCCGTGTGTATGAAATGGCAATGTGGAGTGCGTACTACGAGCTTGTGGAGCTTGCCATGGACGTGCGTGGACTGGTTTTGGCAGGAATTCCAAGGAAAGGCGTTGGGTTTGGTATCCTTGAGCGGTCCCCGCCAACCATCGTGATGCGTAAATGGTGTTACAGCGTGACGCGCACATTGTGAATGGCCCGCATATATCGGCGCTCGGCCCAGGCTATCGACAAGCCCTCAGCAAGCCACTTGCGGGGCTTCCCACAATCAGACACGGTCAGCGTGACCCGCCTCATGAAACACTTCCCGACCTGCTGAAGATAGGCAACTACTAAACAGCCACTCGACAACAACCTAGCACGCTGGGACCAAAGCAATATTCGTAACTGCCAGCCTGCTCAACCACAACACATCGTAGCGGCGTTTCCCGTCACGTGGGCTTGTTGCCATTTGCCGGCCGCACATGATGGATGCAGGGACTTCGGACTTTCCTTTGCGACCATGCCACGTCATACAGCGCCGCAGGGCCTACGAACGGTACTCCCACTATCCAATGCTCGCGTCCAGGTTCGCGTCTTCATTCACTTAGCGCTCTGGTGCCCTGCCGACTCACTCCCGCAGCCGGGCCTCCACACATCCCCGCCCGTTAGGCCCACACGTTAATCCCTGTCCATGATTGCGACAACGGGTCATAGCCGTCACCCCAGCTGCCAAGGTGCGGTAGCTGTCAGAGGCGACTTTGTGAGCGTCACCTCCGTCAACCCAGTTGCGGCGACAGAAGGCATCGCGCCCGGCAGTCGTAGTCCCGGGCAGCAATGCCGGCGCCGGCGCCTGTGCCCTACTGCCTGGCCCGAGGGCACGAATTCCGTGGGCCTGCAGCCCTGGGGTGCAGTGCGGGCGCTGCGAGAGGCCTGCGTGCTCCAATCATATGACTTACCAAGGCCCCCGCCCGTCTCCTAGCCCCGAGCAGTTCAGCCCCAAATTGCCTCCGCCGCAGCCATGTTCTTGTCGAACATTGGCTGCCGTTTGATGTAGCGGTTAAAGGCGCTGTTGCTGATGGTCTGCTGGTCGGGTGTGAAGCGCGGCCCGCGAATGCCGACGGTCGGGTCGTAGGGGTCGTTGTACGGCAGCAGGTTCCGGTTGCTCTGCAGGTCGAAGAATGGCGCCTTCACCGCGCCCAGCGCCGTTGTGAAGGCTTGCGGGTGATGTGACAGCATCTGGGCGGCGCGGAGGAGATGGGGTCAGGTGCAAAGTGCGCGAGAAACGATTAGCAGGGCGATGGAATGGGTACGCCCTCACGTGGAAAGGAAAGCACCCGCAGTTTCTACCTATGGCAGACCGCTGTAACCTCCTATTGGAAACCCCCGTGGTGTGTATTGCGTGTGCGGTCTTGAGGCCCTTAACTTACCTCGATGGACACCACTGTCAACCCTGATTCAGATAGCACAGGGATGTTGCCCTCCCTCGCCCTCCATCCATTCCCGACTCCTATACAAGCACACAGCCCTTTCTGTCCCTGCTTGCCTGCATATGGCACAGTCATGCGCAGATCATATACTTAACAACCCTTGCTTCGCCTCCATTGAGACTCGCACTAATTCAGACTCCATACACCGGCCAGCCCGCCGCGCCCACACCACACGCACCTCTCCGCGGTGGACCTTCTCCTCCAACAGCGCCTCCCGGTGCAGCGCCTCAAAGTCCGCCGTCTGCCGCAGCGTCTGGCGTGCCGGCACCGTCTTGCCTGCCACCTCCGCCGTCGCCCCGTACAACGGCGCGTCTGCCGCCCGTTGGCCCGTGCTGCCGAGGCCACCGCCGGCAGCCCCGGCGCTGCCTGTCCTGCTGGCAGGGCTGCCGCCGCCGCGCAGCGGCCCCGACCCCGCAAGGCCGCCGCCGCGGACCTTGCTGCCCATGCTGTTGAGAGGCGGCAGGCGGCCGCTGCCCGCGAGGCTGCCGCCTCCGTGGCTACGCTGCCCGGCGCTGGGCGGTGGCGGCTGCGGGATGGACAGCTGCGACTTGACGGCGGTTTTGAGGTGGTCCTCGACGGGAAGGCCCATGATGACGGGCAGCGTGCCCGTGGCGATGCTGTACGGCGAGTTGAAGATGCCTGGCTGGGAGGAGGTGGAGACCAGGTGGTGCAGCTTGCTGAGCTTGTCCGCAAACAGCTTGCGGGCGCGCTCCTCCGCCTCCTGTAGGGCAGGCGGCAGTTGTAGGGGTCAGGAGGGGAGGAATGAGCGTGGTACACGGGAATGGCGATAACTGTAGAGGCGCTTACATGACGGCCCACTCCCGTTTAGGTGCGAGGGATGCGGCCATATGCCTACAAAGATCCTGGTGGTCACTTTGTCAAGGGCCTAGCCAATTCGCTTGGTTTGCAAAACTCAACGAAACCTCGACCACATTGGTGTCCTCCCCGAGCACCTCTGCCGGCCATTCCCCAAGTCCCTTGCCCGCGACGACCTCCTCACGTGAAACGGTGCCACGCCTACCACCCCGCCTCCGTCTCCCCTGCCTTGCCACCAGCACCAACGAACCCCGCCCCTCAAGCCCCACCCCCATGGATCCCCAAGATCGCACCTGTCGCTGCATGATGATGGCCCGCTCCGCCTCCATGTTGAGCTCCGCCCGAATCTGGTGGTTGCGCTGCTTAACCTGCTGCAGATAGCGCTTGCGCGCGTAGTAGTCGTGAATGTGCTTTCGGCTGTAGTAGCCACGCCACCAGCGCTGGATAACGGTCGCCATGCGGTTGAAGTACGCCTTCCGCAGCGCACGGTCGTACACCTCGAGCGCCAGCTTCCCACGCAACCGACCCAGATAGCCCCGCCAGTACCGCTGTATTGTGAGCACCGTCCATCTACCGATAGTGGTGGGGGGAGGGGGAGTAGGTTATTGCGGGGGTTGGGCTGCGCCTGCTTTGCCCCTCGCAAGGGCAGGAGGCGGGTGGGACCGTGCCGATTGCCCAGTGCCAGTCCCGCACTTACGCTAATCGCTGTAGTCGCCGTCTTATGAGAAACCCGCGAGCGTACTTCTGTATTGTGACAATGGCTTTGTTCTCCAGAGCGCGCCGGTCCTCCGCGAGCCTGGGAATGGGAAAGCCAGCCCTCTCAGCCTCCCGCGCTGCCATTCTCGCACATAAGCCGCGTGCATCTATCGGTGCAGCAAGGCCACCGCGGAAGCGCTGCGCACCTGCACTTCGAGAAGTACTCCTGAATGAGGGCCGGGGCATGGACCTGCTCTAAGGTTGCTAATGCTGCCATTGTCTATAGTTCAGTTATGCATCTGTTTAGGGCCAAGTAGGGCCACTCTGCCGCGGGTGGCCCGGGCGCCTAGCCCGTTAGCTAGTCATTGTAAGAGGACCTTGTTTCGTAGCAGTAAATATACTCGTTCTGTACCAGTCCGTTGGAAAGGCACAGTCGCAGCAACGAGTCTTATAATGCGCTTCGTATCACACTGTAGGTGCTCGAGCCTACTTTGAACAAGTTTGGGTATCACACTTGCGACGCGAAGCACTTCAACGATGCACCCTCGTTACCTGTCGTACGACTCTGGATGTATTACTTTGCCTTGCTATTGATATGCATATGTACATGGGGTATAGACATGATGTTGTTTGGCAAATGGGGCAGTCAGGGGTCGTCTAGAGGTTAACTGCTTCGCATGCCATGCGGACACGGGAGCCCGTGGCCTTCACGCCGAGAAAGTCATTCAAAACAGGCATTACCAAACTTCAGCACTTGTGCTCCTTTGACGTTTGTCCAATGAATATCTCGAGTGCTGTCCCTCGGGTCGCTCCAATGCCGCCGTCTGAAGGAATGGGCAAAGTGCTTGGCACACACTGTATCCTTCGGCACGAGAGGGCGCGCCTGACCACTTGCATTGCCGCCTTGCATTGTACCCGCCCGAGGTAATGCCGCGCCTTCGGGTGTGTACCGATGTGTCCAGTATGTCCGTATATGTAGTGCTCGTTTTTAAAAGAGAACCAGAAACGGGGAAGGCAGCCTCTACGGACATACACACCCGAGGGTATGATGTTTCCAGCAGGGCGCCGAGTACAGGGCATGGCGGGCGAGTTATACCTTATACGAGCAGACGGGCCCTCCCGGTGTGTCACCAGAATAGTTACCGAACTATAAGTAGAGCGTGTGAGGGTCCGGCGAGCGGTCGACGAAGTTGCCAGTCCATCGGCGGCCAGCGGTTACCGTTCGCGGGGCGCCCAGCCCGCACCCCCGAACCGCCGATTGGCGTAATACATACCTGGAATGGACGACAGAAGGCTCGTTTACTGCACATCGTGCTGGGATGGGCGGTGCGCTGCTATCGAGCGGCTAAGATCTAGCCTGCAGCGCGTTGGAGGAGAAGAGAGAGAAAAACATGGCACCCACGTTCCCCGCTTGCCGATGCTGCTTGATCACGCTCGCCCGCGCTTGCTTGCTTGGCTTACGGCTGTCATCCAATACGGTATGGGATATGGTGTCACGGTGTCACGAGAAGGGGAAATCAGCGACGTAGGCTCAAATGATGATGACAAAAACCGTACACATTACCTTGCGCTAGTCGGTGAGCCTAGGGTTCTGCTAGCTGCTCATGGGCGTACTGCCCAAGCAGGACGAGACAGCGGCAACAGGCGCTGCCTCGGCCTAAAACACACGTGACCGGTACGGCCAGGGGAGCCTCCCCTGGTAGCGACACCGGTAGACGACATGTTAGGGGCGGGGCCGGAGTGCGGTTTTGTAGAGCTGAGTGCACTGCTGGACGGATTGGAAGTGGCACGGGTGCCGCAGACTCGCATCTGCCGCCTTCGACTCGCTGGCTCATGTACGACATGGCCGTTATAGACAGCCCGACAGATAACGTAAGTTGAGGCGTGGCACCCTTCGATGCCTCGGCCAAGGTACTCCACGACGTGTTCAATGCCGCTGGCATACGTGCGGCATACCGCACGGGGTGCACACCGGGCCAGGCCACCCGGCACGTGGTGCCAAGCTAGCCAAACGCCAACACGACGCCCATCTCGGCTAGAAGCAGCCAGCTCAGCAGTTTGGCAAAGTCGTAACACGCCCATGCGGTTGGTGACCGCGAATTAAAGGGTGCGCAACTCGTTGGCCGACTCATCGCCAGCAGCCCGGCATCTCGCGCACCTCGTCTGCGCAAAGCCGTAGTGTCAGGGGCCCGCCTGCTGCCAAAACCCCAGTGCGGAACGACTACCCTACCTACGCTACACCCGACGATTTGCAGGCACGGAGTTGGGTCCTGCCGTCGCCGAAGAGCCCCAGCAGAACTGCGAATGAATAAAAGCAGCCCCGCCGCCGCCACATTGCCAGTCGTAATCATCACGAAGCAAGCCCACGAGCCCATCGTATCCGCTGCCTCCTGCGCGCCCTGCTGGTGTTCCGTGGAGCCAACAATCTACTCCCGAAAAACGTCGACGCAGGAGCGACACCTAAGGGCGCCGCAGGCAGGATCTGCGCGAGAGCTTTGTCTACCTATATTCACAACGCAAACAATGGTGTAACGCCTGCCAGGAGACAACATGATCAAGCGACCAAAAGCTCATACTCCTCATCACGTCATCAGGCATGATCAGCAGCTGACGAGGCGAGGTTCGCCCGCCCGCGTAGTCTCCGGGCACTGCAGGCCGCACAGCTGCATGTCGTGCAAGCCGCCATCGTCGCCGCGCTCTCTGTCGCGTGCTAGGAAGCTCGTAGGAAGCTCAGAGGATCTGGCACGAGTGCGCCAGGGCGGGCTCGCGGGTGGCGGCGCCTTGGTCGTGCTCCGCAGCGGCCGGTGCCCCGGCGGGCTGGCTCGTCTCCGCCTCCGGCCCGGGACTCAGGGGCAGCCGCATGCCGGGGCGGGCCACCCACATGCACAGTCTCCCGTCGGGCTGCGGCGCCTCGTCCTGCCTCCCGTAGCCCGTCACAACTATGCGCTTGCCCCGGAGGTACGGCAGGTTCGCTGCGGGAAGTCAACGTACGGTGGTCGCATGGGAGATACAGAAGCAACGAATGAGAGGCAGGGTAGTTTAGCTGCCGCGGTGACAAGCCGGGCTATGGGTACGGTACGAGCCAACAAGACAGGCGGTGGAGTGTGGTGGAAGCGGGGTCCTGCGCTCCGCTCACCGGTCCGTGCCAACCGGGGCCTGCCTTGGACGCCAATGCGCGCACATGGCTCTTGGCAGCCGAAAACGGTATTCGGCATGGATGGAGGCGAGGCAACGTGACTACCCACACAGCTGTGATCCAAGACATGTAAGGCAATAGGCGTGGGCCGCAGCACGCGCGTGCATTGCGCAGCTGCACGGCTGTGCGGCCTTCCCGGCTCCTCAGAAGCGCCATGAGCCCACGCCAGGGCGACTAAGGTGGTTGCCCAGGGCGCGCACCGCCCCGAGGCCGCCAGTATCGCTGCTCACCAATGCGCTCAAGCTCATCAAAACCTGCCGGCGGGGAGCGAAATCGTGTCAGACGACATGCGGAAAGGGGAACCAGCGTTGTAGGCTTTCAGCCCCATTGAGCCGCCAACCAGGAACGCCCCCCGCCATAAGACAACGGCTTCCGCAGACGCGACAGTGCCCGACGATGCAGTGCTTCCGCTACTCTCCGCATGCCGACCCCCTTTCGCGGCCCCCCACTCCCCATGCGCACCAGCATGCTCCTCGGTGCCCGCTGCCCGCGCGTCCAGCAGCAGCACGGGCGCCTCCGACAGCGCCTCATACAGCCCCTCGTCGTAGCCGCTATCGGCCTGGCACCAGGTGGTGTCGCGAGGTGGACAGGGCACGTTTGGGAAGTCATTGCAGAGCGCAAGCGCGATAGGGTAGTGCGCCTGTGTTACCTAGAGACGCGGAGAAGCAGCGGTATGAGCTCTACCAATCGCTGCAGATGTGTAGGGGTACGATGCCAACGTTCCAGCGAGTAAAGGCAGGCCCATAAGGAGTGCATTGCTCCTGCAGATCCTCCAGATCCGGCTGTGCGCGAACCGCAACCCTACCACGCCCCCGCCACTCACGGTCCACCCCAATACGGGGCTCCCTTGGTGGTAAAGCACCGCGCCGTAGCACGTCTCCGAGTGGCGGCTGCGGAAGGGCCGCAGCGCCAGGCCCGTATCGCCGACGGGCGTGACGGTGCCGGAGGGCACCTCGTGGAAGGATGCAAACGAGTCCAGCGGCTTGCCTGGACAGGGTGGGGGGGGGAGGACAGGGCAGAGCACGGCGTGAGGGGCGACACGGCGAATGAAGGCGAACGGCGCAAACCGGATCGGGCAGATGTACCGTTCGAAAGGCGCCCTGCGCCATTCCATCCCCCTCGTCAAGTCCCCACCTGTAGATAGCAGCTCCCGTAGTCGGTGCTCCAGCAGCTCCCCCATCACGTCCGGGTGGGCGTACAGACACGGAGGACCACGCCCCTCAGCCGCAGCCGCCTTGCTTTCCACAGCCAGCACCACGGGCAGCTCACCTGGCGGATGGCCGACACGGGCAGGTGACGGACTCATGCTCGCTTTTGTGCTGTGGGATGCTCGGCGGGGCCGTGTGCGTTGCACGCATGGGGCTGAGCCTTGGCGGTGGACGAGCAGTGAGCACTGGAAGCCCCTGCATGACCCATGGGTCACTACGAACATATCACGGACAAGGCAGGGTTTCCAACGCTTACTGTGTAACGTGCACGCGTGAGTATTCTGAACTTGGAAGTAGCCTTGTATACACCGGACGCTTGCATGATTGCGTTACGCGGTCGTGTCGACGCGGCACAGCGTTCAAGCACCTTGGGCGCCTTCAACGCTCACCACTGTGATCGCCGTGGTTGTGGCTGACGTAGATATGGGAAGGCACCCTCCGCCCATGATACTGACAGGATCCTGTCACGCCATAGCCCTTGGGGCGGGTGTGGGTACGCACACATGGTCTATGGAGGGACAAGGTGTACGACCTCAGGACTGAGGCCTGTGACAGCGTGCGATTCATTTCGGGACACACGCAACTCAACACCAGGGGGTATGTGGCGCTTTGCACATGAACAATGGGCACGCGATGGGCACGGGCCTTCGTCCGTGTCGGTCGCTTACCAGGTCGCACAGCAGGACCGGCTCCCCACACTTCAGCACTATAAACGACGAAGAACACTCACTGAAGTACACGTAACTAGTGCCCGCGCCCGTGCCAAGCACAATGAGTTCAAGGCCTGGGCAGTCTTCCGCACTCTCGCTCATGTTGCAATTTACTGTACGGAATCCATCAGGCACAACAAGGAGCCTGATGGCCCTTGGAAGTTTATCGCTCCACTTGTCGTAGAAGCTTCCTTTCTAAAGTTGCTGCCTCGGTACGTGTGCATGCAGTGCATGCATGAGACCAACTAATTTTGATGCGTAATGTTTAACGCATTGCTATTCATCATCAGCTCTGTCGTTAAAGCGCCTTGGCTACTTGTGCGCCCTCTCCTTCGCCTAGGCTCAGACAAGGCTGATCAGCGGCCATCATCAAAGGCCAAATCTCGTGCTCGTGCTGGAAAGTCGACCCCGCAATCGGCACTGAGCAGGCCGGCGCAAAGGGCGCGAATGGAGCCGGTACAGGCATCTCCATCTGCAGAGGAGAAGTCAAAGCTTGAGGAGCAGGCTACGGCGAAGGTGGGCATTCGGCCGTCTGAGCGCATCAGATGGCGCCATCAAAACCCGCGTGTCTACCCACGGAACAGGGTGAGCTCAGCTACAGTTACTGGGCTGGCAACACGCGCAACAACGTGCCCTTGCCGGAGCCGAGGGTGAGCGGGGCGGAGGGAGGGCGTCGGTAGGGGTTGTCAGCGTCATTCCACGTTTCGGCCCCTTCACGGATCCGCGACCCTGAAATCCGACAAGTGCATCTTGTTCTGCAGATACTCGGATGGGTGGGCGGGAGTTGACCGTCAGTTGACCCTGTGAAGCCAAGCCTTGCAGGATTGCGTCGCACCACACTACACCGCTTCTATACTGACACCCGGCCCCACCCTTGCCCACGCCGACCCAGAAACTGACCGATGCTGAGAAGGCGGAACTGGAGAAGCAGGCCGGCAGCAGCGCAATCGGGGCGTCTGCATGGAACGCTGTGCGTGCGTGCGAGCGCCGGTTTGGTTTTAGGACGTCTTATCGCCTGACACTAGTGCATGTTACTGGTGCCTTACTCAAAAAGTGTCCGGGGGCGGACGGGTTGTCCTAAGAGGGGCCCGCAGGTACGCGGGCGCGGGGTCGAGCCCAACACCTGGCCATGGGCCCAGCATACGGTGTGCGGCTAGATTCAAATATGTTACGCCCTCAGAAACATTAGTTTCCGGCTAGGAATCCTGCAAGGGAGTCGGGAGATATGCAGCGTCCCAGGGCCACGAGGCAACCAAGCCACGCCTAGGAGGAACTTGGCACCTGCCCCGGGTCGCCGGCGGGCCGCCGGCGGGCCGCACTCCTCGCAGCGCTTACGTGGCAACTACTGTCTTTGAGGCACCCAATACCGTACTGGAGTGGTCCTTGCGCAAGAGGCGGTTGGCCGCCATTTCCCCCACGCGTCCCGCCGGCCCCGTCCTTTGGCACTAGTTGAATATGCACCCAACTCGTCCGGACCCACTGCCAACTCATTCCGCCCTTGCGACCCTTGGCGCGGCGCCCCCGCCAGGCCGGCACGTTTGAGGAGCGCGGGGCCACCTCGTGGGCCAAGGGGCGGCTGACAGAGCTGATCCGGGGGCTCCCTTCGGGGGATGTGGCCGTCACGGACGTCAACAGCTGCGAGGGAGAGGTGGGTAGGTGGGCCGAAGGCGGCGCGACAGCGGGCGAAAGTCGTCTGTATTAGACGGGCTTTAGGGCCGGCGGAATGGCAAATCGTTGGTTATCGGGGGAGCGGGCAGATGGTCATGTCGCGGGAGCGGGAGGTTGGGTGGCAGGTGCATGTTGGCGCGAGGAGGCGTCCTGTGTGTGGGAGGCGGTCGTAGGGGCGGCTGGGGGGTTGCACCTCCGCTGTGCCTGACGCCATGAGGCTGGTCTCCTTGACCCTGCCCACACGCCCCTTACATGTATGTACCCCCCCCCCCATGCTCCTCACGGGACGGGACATACGCTGCTGGCGCCCAGTTCGTCGTTGTTCATTCCCCTTGCCCTTCAACCCCCATGCTCCTCAGGCAAACATCTTCATCGTGCGCGGGAAAAAGAGGTGCGTGCCCTTGGGATCTAGCCTGCGCGGCCAGGGCTAGGGGCGGGGCGGGCACTGGCGTATCGCTTGCTTGGTGTTGGGGGTCGGCATGCACCTGGGATGGGCGGAAATCGGGATGTGGCTGTGATCTGCCGCGTGCCTCATGGAAAGTGTGGGGCTCGTGGCCAGCCACGCGGGCACGGCCCGAGCGGAGCTGCGTCAGGGGCCTACTCCGGAGACCATGCGGTTACCCCGCCTGGTCCACACAGGCGGCTGTCTTTCCCATACCCGGCTGTTGGGCCGTTGACTTTGCGGCAATATAAGTGCCTCGACCGTTGACTCCTTGCGCGGCCCCCAGGTGTGGCTTTGACTTTGAGCTCCAGCTGGCTTGGAAGGCGGTGCCTCGGCCAGGGGCCATTGAGGTTCGCGGCGTGTGCAAGTGAGTGCCGGACGGTGGGGCGTGGCCAGCTTCGGGCAGCCGGCGGTCCCGCCCTGCACTGCGCAGTGCATGGGCGGGGAGAGCAGCATATGTGAGTGTTTGCGACCCGGGATCCAAGGCCGTTCCTTTGGCTGAACCGATCCACATGCCATGCCTTTGGGTCACACCTACATGTGTGCTCCACGGCCTCGACCCTAGACCACGGGTTTTGGTCAACGAGGTCGGGGCCCGGACCGACCGCCCCCTGACTCCCAACTCCCCCACTGTACCCCCACCACGATCCACCAACCCCAACCTTCACATCCCGATCCCCGTAGGGTGCTGAGCTTCTGCTCCGATGACCCCGACGACCTCGAGGTGGCTCCCGAGGTGGGCTCTAGGCAGCCCGAGCGCGCGGCCGACGAGGCGGCGGCGCTGGCGCTCGTCAAGTCCACCCTGCGGCCGCAGCTGTCCAAGCTGCTCGTGCAGTTGCTGGACGAGCTCAAGCAAAAGTGAAACTGAGGAGTGCAGCGAGGGTGAGGGGAGGGGAGTGGCGCTGGGGACTGGCACCGCGTCGCGAGCCTGCGAGGGCCCTGGCTGGCTTAGGTCGGGGTTGGCGTATGGGGCCTGCTCTGCGCGTGTGGATGGCTTTTGGGCGCTCGTGGCGCGCGGTGGCGCAGACGGGTAGCAGCGTGCTGGCCCTCGCAGGCCAATCGTCGTCAAGCCAATGGGTGTGGTCTTAAGGCGCTTGTCCCGTGTTAGGTGGCAACAGCTCTAGTGGAGCGCGGTGAAAGGGTGAGGGTGCGCGAGTATGGGAGAGGTGAGCGAGTGAATGCGTTGTCAGGCAAGAGGCGCTGGAGGCGGCGGGCAGACGGCAGGATGGATGACGTTATGTGCTGGATGCTTTCGTGCCCCCTCACCAAGGCCAAGGGCGGCAGTCAGCACCTCGTGATCACGGATGAACGCGCGTCGGGCGCTGCACGCTGTGCCCTTGGTGGCACGGATATGTACCGGACAGGCCAAAGGGCCCGCCCACTGGTAGGGCCTGATCGGCGAGGGCTGTGGCGGCTGGCGAGGGGTCACACCAGGGAGTCTACAGTGGACTGCATTGCTTTCCCTGCTTTGTCTCCGTGCCAGCCACTCGTTTCGTCGGTTGCAACATACAGCCAGCGTGCGTCACGTGACGGGCTGCCGCGCTGAGAGACCTCGAGCTGCACGGTGTTCCGCAATCGAAGCCCCGCGCGCGTCTACAGCAGCACATCGAAGTACCCTTCGCGTACTCTTCGCCCATCGCCAGGGTTGTCAACTTGTCGTTAACAGCAGCTGTGCCAGCTGTGCGCCAACACCAGGCGGGCGCCCCCACCGCGCCCCGCCGAAGCGCTGTGAAGCACGCGACAGCCCTGTCCCTCGGCCCAAACGGCACGGCCCCAGCCATGCCGCCCGGCTGCCACCTAGTGCCTTTGCAACCGAACCGGGTTACCGACTACAGACTCCCCGCTGCAGGCCACGCGAGCCGATTGAAACCCCACCCGCCATAGTAAAGTGGGCGCAAACGCTAACACCCTAGTTGAACCGGGACCCGGCGGTCAGACAGCTCACGACGGCAGCTGCTGCCGAAGCGCGTCCCGCCGCCGCCGCCACCGCGCCCCGTCCTTGTACTTCCGCACGCCGCCGCCCGCGCCCGCCGACATGAGCAAATCCGCCGCCTCGTCGTCGTGTGATATGCCGAACGTCGCCGGATCCAGCTGCTCGTCCAGCCCGTCCGGCGGCGCGTCCGTTACGGAGCCGTGCCGCACCGTGGGCGCTCGGCGCGGCCGCCGCCGTGCTGCACCGGCCCGCGGCCCCGAAGCCCTTTTCCACGCCTCGTCGTCTTCCCCGTTCCCCTGGAGGGACGCGAGCTCCTCATCGTCCAGTGTGAGAATCTCCACGTCAGCTACGTCCACGTCCTCGGCGTCCTCCTCCTCGTCGCCGCCGTCGCTGGCGGCGGCCGGTCCTCCTCTCCGCGAGAGCGCCTGCCGCCGCGCCGCCCTGACGTCCTCCTTCTTCCCCTTCTTCTTTTCCTTCTTTGTTAGATGCTGGCCGTCCTCCTCGCCCTCCCCGCGCCCGCTGGTGCCGGCGCTCGCTCCGCCGTCCCGCTCCACCGCCGCCGCCGCTGAGCCGCTTCCGCTGGCAGCCGGCGCCAGCACCTCCTCGGCGCTGGGTCCGGTGAAGACAAGGTCGAGCTCCTGCGGCGTGAGGTGCCGCCACTCAGACTCGGGCAGCGACCCAAGGGTCAGTCCGCCCACGCTGACCCGGTGCAGCGCCACCACCTTGTGGCCCAGAGCTGCAAACATGCGCCGAACCTGCAGGAGGCGGTGCGAAATAAAGAAACTAGTGTATAGGAACGAAATTTCGGGAGACGCAAAGCCCATCCTGGGTGTAATGGAGTAGGAAGCTTGGTCATTGACCTCGCGAGTGTGACACGATCCATGAAAAGCGCCGAAGCGGTACCGGTAATGCCGCGCTCACGAGCACGTGCACGTCCGCTGGCCGGCCATCTCCTGTTGCCGGCACCATGCTTCCGCCCTTAACATTCGATATCTGCCCACTTCCTGTTCCGCAGCATTTGCAGGCTGCACGCCCCATCTCCCACCCCACCCCACCCCACCCCCACCTGGTGGTAGCGCCCCTCGCATATGGACACGCGGGCGGTGCGCTCTCCGGTGCGCTCCAGCGAGGCGGGCAACAGCGGCGTGGTGTCGCCCTGGGCGGTCGGCAGCGGGAAGGGCGACGTCGGCGAGCCGACAACGCGGGCGGCTCCCGTTATGCACCCGGAGCTGGGGCAGCAGACGCCCAACACGGGTCGGGACCGGCCGTCTTACAGGCGTTACACAAGCGCGTGTGTGGCAGCCCAGTGACTGCGCCCCGCCTGTCCCCGCCCGGCCGCGGCCCAGCGCGTACCTCTAGGACCAGCGTCCCGCTTGCGAACTTGCGCGCGGCGGCTTCCGCCTGCTTGGGCGTCAGAGGGTCAGCCAGCGTGGCCTCGTACACCTGCACGGCAGAGGGGCGGGCGCATCGGCACGTCTGCGCGTTCACGATTGCGTGGCTACATCCCCGCGACACGGCCGCCCACCTCCAGGGGCGGTTGTGTGTGTGTGGGGGGGGAGGGGCTGGAGGACTTGCTGGCACCCTTGCCCACCTCGTCCCAAGCATGCTGTGTGCCCAGGTGCTTGGTCCACGTACACCCCGTCCCCCCTCCCCGCTCCGCTACACCTCCATACGACGCTCGCTCTCCCAAGGTGTGCCCCAGCCCGACCACCACAGATACACAGTCTCAGCCATCCCGACCTTCCAGATGCCCCGCTTGGGCGAGTTGATTCGGTGAAGCAGCGCCCCGTCATCCGTGAGCAGCAGCAGGCCCGAGGTGTCCTTGTCCAGGCGGCCCACGCACGATAGGAAGGGCCGGCGCCGGCCGAACCTGGTGCGGTGTGATGTGACATGGTGTGGTGTGGTGTGGTGCGGGGTAAGGGTGAGGGTGGAGAGCATCTCTCGAACAGACAGGCCAGGGGAGAGGATAGTTAGAGCGCGCTTGGGGGGGGGAGATTTCGGAACAAAGCTTTGGCGAGAAGGCGCTGGCTTTCAGCAGCTTTCCCCCGTGAAGCATCGGCCTGCCCTCGAACCACCCAGACCACGTACGGCACCGATAGCCCTACCTGTACGGCAGCAGGTCGTACACCACCGGGTCGGGTATGTTCTCGTCGTCGGGCGACGTGACCACGTACCCGGTGGGCTTGTGCAGGATGACCGCCAGCGGGGAGGGCGGGTCCAGCTCCTCCTCGTCCAGCAGCACGTCAGCCCACGACACCTTGTCGCCCACCTGCACACGCCGGGCAACGCACCGGTGTCGCACCCAACACACACCACCCTGCCTCTGACATTCCTCGCTGTGCCCCTTCCCTGCCCCTTCCCGCCGCTCCGCCTGGCGCGGCTCGCTTTCCCGGTGCTTGTAGGTGAGACAACGGTAGTCAGCGGGTCGGGGGGCTGGGTGGGCGGGGGTTCGGGAGACATGCACCAGCCCACATGCGATGCACGTAGGACCAGCCTAGGCGCACCCCAACACGGCATTGCATAGGGTCACCCCAGAGAGAATTCTGGGCAGCATCGGGGGCTACGGTGGTGGTCGCCGCCGAACTGACATGCAGGGACATCACCCCTTCGACTACCTCGGGAAATGGGTCCTACAACGACATCATCACTTTCGCGCTTACGCTCGTCGTATGCGTTGTTCCTTTTCAACACCACCCTGCCGAGCACACTCCAAGAGGCGTCCGTAACATGGGTGCAGTCCGTCCCGGGTAGTACACGGGCCCACACCAACCAACCCCTCGGCGTCCTGCTGCTTTGTCGGGACGGCAAAACAAAGCACACCCAGGCAAACATTGCCAGTAGCTTGCTTGGCACCAGCGGCCCGTCCATCGCGCGTGCTTGGGCATGCGCTTTAGAACCGTCGCGCGGCATCTTCGGCAGAGGCCTGCCAGCATCCCGTGCCCAGCAGAACGTCCGCACGGTGGCGTGCGGGCGGCTCGAGCCGCAACAGCCGGGTGGGGGCCGCACCTTGAGCCGGCCGCCGTCCCGCAGGGTCACCCGGCCCTTCTTGACCCAGGCAGAAACCTCGCGCCGCTTGCCGTAACCCAGATTGGCGAGCAGCCGCTCCACGCGGAGGGGGCGGCCGGCCACTGCCGCGGATGGGGCGCGCAGGGTGACGAGTGACGAGGGTTGGGGCGGGGAGTCGGGCAGCGCCGCGGGAGGCGCAGGAAAGGCGGCGGGTGGATGGAGAGGGGAGGGGAGGTGGGGTGGGTGGGCACCGTCTGTGTGCTGTGCGGACCTAGGGCTTGGGTGCTGCGGGTGGCCTGCGTGGCTTCTCACCGGCCCCTGAAGCGAGGACTGACCAGCAGTCCATGCGTGCCAAAAGTCCATCAGGCGCAGCGGCCGGCAGCACCCGTCTCCCTTGTCAAGTCGTGAGCTGTGCCCTCGCCCTCCCAACGGCGACGGCGGCGGTCGCGGCCTCGCAGCTCAGGGCCCTGGGCGCCTCAGCAGCCGGCTGTGCCCCGGGACCAGCCACTCACCAGCGGCCTCGCCATCGGCCTCATCGTCATCGTCATCGCCCCCCGCCTTGCTGGCCGCCGCTATAACGAGGCGCCGCGATGCCGCCGGCCGCCGCAGCTCGACGGGGCCTGCACGAAGCGACAACAATAATCGAGTCAATCTGAACACGCCTTCACTGCGGCTCAAAACCATGCGCTGGAGGTAGATTATGTGGGCCATAACTTTGCTCCCTGTGCCGATGCGGGCATGTATGACAGTATGGGTAGCGGCTGTGGTGGGTGGCCGTGGCTGCTGACCCCATAACGAGCCCGCTCCCCCTCCCCTTCCCCACGGGCACGAAGCACGCTAGCGATCAGTCCCCTGAGCCAATGCAAGGCAGCCCCACTTCCTCTGCCGTCGGCACGGTTATGTACCTTGGCATGGGTGTGCGGTCGGGCGTGTGGCTGCGCCACAACGGCCGACGACTGAGGAAAGAGTTGGCCGGCCGCTTGCTACTGGCAGCAATTGTTGGTAGTGCGGGACACGTAAGGGCAGCATGCGTCAAGGACTTGCGGGGCGGCCGACAGCAAATTGGTTGCAGCACAACCACAGGTCTCGGTTATAATCCAATTATTTCAAATGCAGCAGCGTAGGACTATTGAACTGCCGAGCTGATTCCGTTTCCTCTAGTTCACAGCGTCCCCTCCTCCGAAACCGCTCCGAAACTCAGCGAGAGTCTTGGGTCGAGGTTGGGACAGGATGATGCTTACGGCATTCGAATTAAACAATGGCGTTGTGCATGCGCTCATCTATCGGAGCGGCCCACAAGGCCCGCAGCTCCCTCTCGAGCCCGGTGCTGCTCCGCCCTCGCGTGCAGCGCGCCCCCTTCACCGCGCAAGCGGTACGTCCTCGCTCACTTGTTAAGGAACACCATAGATCGCTGCGTCTGCCTTATCCTTGCAAAGACCACATACCTGCCTCTCATCGCGCGCTTGCCAGATATTTGGCAAGGCCAAGGCCAAGGCCCCCAAGGTCGCCAAGCGGGAGACACTTGCGCCTGAGCCCTCGTTCAACCTGCAACTGGGCTTGCTGGCCCTCTCGGGGCTGTCCGTCTACGAGAACAACTATGCCCTCGGCGGCTTCCTCGGCCTCCTTGGTGTTTTCCTGACCATTCAGGCCACCCGCATCAGGTGGGCGAGGGGCGGCAGCGCGTGGGAGGGGTCGGGTGCACGAGGTACAGGGGTATCGGGTGTAGGGTGTGGCGCAGGGTTGGGCACGCCTGCACACCGGGTAACGGGCGCCTCGCGAGCCGGATACCTGAACCATGGCCCACCGTGCCCCACCATGCCCCATTATAACCCATGCGGCCATGCTCCACCATGTCCGACCGTGCCCCATCATTCCCCGCCGGTGCGCACGCTTCCCGCCGATGCCTCCCCGCCACCCCGGCACTCAATGCCCGCAGGTTCACGTTCGATGACGAGGTGAGCCAGGGTCAGGCCGCTGCGGGGCGGGGAATGCAGCGGGGCCTGGCTGCTGGGCCAAGACAGGTTGGCCGCGCGACAGTGCCTGCATAGCGCCTGCATAGCTGGAGGCGCCACACTGCAGCGGGGCACAAGCCGCAGCGCAGGGCCCTCACTCCGGCGGCAGGTTGCGGGGTATGGGTCAGAGAACTGAGGGGCATGGAGTTGAAGTTGCCAATGAATTCCGATACCCTGTCTATTCCTGGGGTCAGGCTCTCTACGTTGCCGTAGTATCTGTCGCAAAGCCCCACACTACCCCGCGCTGACCCACGCAGTCTGCTGCCCACCCTCCTCTCGGCTGCTACCCGCTCCCGCCAGGCGCTGGAGGTGCTCCGCGCGGGCAAGGAGAGCGACAACGTGATCGTGGGCGGGCGCAACCGCTGGGAGTACTCGAGCTTCATCAACTGGGAGTTCTGGTGGCCCGGCTTCCCCGTCCTGGTCTACTTCAAGGTGCGGCTTTAGGGCAGCAACGGCAGCAGCAGCAGCGGCATGCGATATCACTTGAAGAGTCCAATTCAGCAGCGGCATATGCCAGAAGGCGGCACCGGGAGTATAAGGCTCGGGTCCAGATTTATGCTGCGGCCGCTGCGCCACGTAATGTCAAGTAGGCAGCTGAAGCAGCATGCGACGACGGATTCACAGTGGAAGGAGCAGAATTGGTCGCTCCTGCGGCTGTAGTTGGCGGCTGAGGGGCAGGGGGGGTGGGCAGCAGGTCGGCAGGGGCAGGCGGGGCAGGCTGCTGCGAGCGCCGGACGTGACGAGGGGCAAGAGGTTGCATTGTGCGGAAGGGCCTATGGATCCATGATGACCAGCGGGCCGGAATCGCACTGAAGGCGCCCTTCTGCCCTCGATGAAGTTGCGCTCATGCAGCTGTACGGACGGCACGCGAGTGTGGCGCCGCTCTTTGCGGCTAACCGGCAGTGGCAAGCCTCCGTGCACATGGATGGCACATTGCCGTACATGCTCCCATCGCTGTCAGCCCTCCGTCCCGGCCGCTTTGGTTCCACTGTCTCCCCTGTCTCCTGGCCGCAGGAGAACAAGACCAAGCCCGAGGGCCAGGTGCACTTCTTCCCCATCATCTTCAACGGCAAGCAGCTGTACGAGGCGATGGTGGAGCGCTGCGGGCCGTCCAAGGGCAGCGGTCCCAAGTGAAGCGGCGACAGGGCACAATGCACGTGTGCGCCGCTGCCGTACACGAGCGGGTTTTACTCTCGGCCGTTGACCCTTGAATCAGGCAAGGCTGCATCGTGGCCTAGATGCACGCCATGCGTGGTCCCGGAGCAGATGTACCCACGCTGTGCACGGGGTTAGGGCGTAGAGTGCGTTGGGTGGTAGGCTGCGTGCTGTGGTGTGGCTGCAAAAGACGGTACTTGTCGAAGACAGCGCCCACGGACCGCGCACTTTTGGTAGCCGTCCCGGGCGCGCCTTGAGAAACCTGCGGGTGCGGCAGTTACGGTGCAAGGCTCTGCTGCTTAAGAACAGTATTTCTGTTGGGCAAACGTTGCTGCGGGAGACTTGTGTCAATTGAAGCATGATGTTGTTGTGCTGGTGCACACGCCAACTAGTTACGCGCTGTGGACATACAAGGAAGGACGGCCATGGGCAGGGTTACGGTCGGACCATGCAGACACGGGCGCAGTGCCCCAGCGAAGAGGAGTCCACGACAGCAGGGGTCATGAGCGTCAGCATACCGGACTCTTGACCGGATGTTCCCAACCAGCTTGCAGCCGTAAGGCCGCGATGTTGCGCAAGTCTTCCAGCGGCCGGGCAGCGGGGGAGTACGGTGAAGTACAGCGCGCACAGGAATAGCAAACCGTCGGCGTACGTACGGATGTTCACCGTTTACGTACCGTCCAGTGTGTCTCTAGTCCGCCATGCGTTCGCAAGGGCTTCAAGCTTGCAGCAAGAACTTACAGAGGAAGCGATTCGTGAGCCTCCTGTATGGGCGAGCTGCAGAGTGGGTAGTCTGGGTACCGGGACTGCTTGACCGGGAAGCGGAGGCGGTTGCAGCAACCAGAGGCGGTTGTGGGCAACGGAAATCGTTGCAAGTTGTCAGCGCACACCTCGCGGCATATTTCAATTGTCGTCTATTTGAGAGCAGGTTGACCGCGCCGAATAAGAGAGGGTTGCGCCGAAACTTCAGCCGCCGAACCCAAAGTCCAAACTAAGCGTCATCCAAATCCGCCTAGGCTTCACTGTCATAGTTTGAAGGACAGTACCTGCTAGCTATGTGCTGGGATACCAGGCCCTGATCAAACGCACTACGCAGGGGCCGCGAAGCATCGATCGGGAAATGAGGACGTTGGGGCGAAGCCGCGGAGCTAGAAATGATCCTGCTTAACTAACGACAATAAGGAGGCTCGAATCTACGGCGGAATGTCGGACACTGCGATGGAGGATGGCGCCACTGGTGCCGCCGCGCCCAAGCCATCGGCGTGGGATGCCAGCTTCAAGCAATGCCTTGAGCTGCTGCGGGGGCCCCAGGATGAGCGCAGGTGCGGGTGCACGGCCTCTCACCCGCCTTGTGCGACCTCCTCCAGCGCTGCCCGACAGCACGGGTAGATGGAGCGCAGCCCGGCACTGATTGATACTGCTGCCCCTGCCCTTGCCCATGGCTCGTCTGTGTAGTCCTCCCCACGACCCATGCCTTTTTGTTATCCAATATCAGGTCGCCCCACCTCCCCAGGTTCGTGGGCCTCCTACTGGTGACCCGGCTGCTGCCCACCGGCAGCGACGAGGCCATCCGCGCTGTGCTTGACGCCCTCGGGTTTAAGTTCCTGCAGCGACTGCTGCTGCCGCTGCGGCAGCCGCGACAGGTGGGCCCGCTGCAGGCTCGCTGCGCACCTTGCAGGCAGTAGGCTAGGACGTAGGGCGAAAGACGGCGATGTCTGCGAGTGACGCCCCAGCTCCGGATGCTGTGTTCTCCTACCCTCGACATGTCTTGGCTGAAGATCCAGCTCCTGGCGCTGCCGGGCGTTGGTCCCTTGGTACTCAGGCCCCGGACGCGGCGGTGTCGGCGGAGGAGGCAGATCAGCGCGCCACGGGCTGCGGCCTGGCGCTGGCCATCCTGGCGTCCGCCTGCCGCCTGCCCGACGTGGCGGCAGGCCCGGATGCGCGGGAGCTGCTCCCGCTGCTGCTGCGGGTGGGGAGGAGGGCGCTGCTTGCGGCCGCCGCCGCTTATTTCATTGGGGGACATCCGCTGCCTGTAGTATGCCGTATGTGCCTTGCTGGCGGGGGCCATACCGTGGACGCCCTTTCGGTTCGGACTGAGCCCAGGGTTGCGGCAGTGGCAGTAACCGACGCTACTGGCTTACGCAGGTCGTACATCAAGGGGGCGTCGCGCCTCTTCTCCGCGGCCACGGTCCGGACAGCGGCCGTGGCCTGAGCCCCGCGGACGCGTCTGCCGTCAATGATGCGCTCGAGAGCCTTCTGGCCGCAGCAGCGGCGGCGCCTGAGCCCACCTGCGCAGTCCTAGAGCAAGCCGGGGCGTTAGAGGCTCTCGCGGCCTGGCTGAAGGCAGCCGCCGCAGTGCTGACGTCCGATGGCCGTGGCGGCGCGGCGGTGGCGGGTGGGGAAGCGGCTGACGAACTAGCGGCGACGGAGGCGGCGGTGCATCGGGGGACGCTGCTGGCGGCGGCACTGATCGAGCGGCTGCTTGCGGGCCCGGAGGCGGCGGGGCCGCCGACGGGCGGGGCTGCCGCCGCGCAGCCGGGTTCTGGGAGCGGCCGCCGTGTGCGGCTGCTGGCGGAGGCCCCGACGGCAGCCGCCGCCGGCATGGCGGCGCTCGCGGCCTTCGTCGGCAACCCGCGGCTGCTACGGCCGTCATCCGCTGCCCCTCAATCCTTCCCATCACAACCGCCGTCCTCCAGCGGGCAAGCCGGCGGCGGTACGGCTGGTACAGCCGGTACGGCCGGATCCGGAGGTATACCAGGTGGCAGTGAGGGCGGGCCGGCGCAGCTGCAGCTGGAGGCCTTGCACGTGCTGCTGCTCATGCTGCGCTCCGTACGGGAGCCCGCCGCCGCTCCGGCGGTGGTGGAGCTCGTACGGCTAGACGGCCTGACCGACTGGTCGGCCGCCGTGCGGCGTGGACTGGGCTGGCTGCTCCGCAGCCGCGCGCCGGGGCCTCTGCGCCACGCGGCGCTGCAAGCGGCTGCGTTGGTCGTGGAGCTGGTGGGGGAGGGGTGGCTGCTGGGGCGCAGCGCAAGGGGCGCCGCGAAGCCGGCGGCGGCGGCGGCGGCAGGGGCAGCGACTGCGCGGACGGCGGGGCCGGCGCAGGAGCAGCCCGAGACGTTTCTGGTGCTCCTGGCGGAGACGCTAAAGGTGAGGATGGGCTCAGCGCCGGCGGGGCCTTGCGCGGAGCCGTGACGGTGCTGCACCCTTAGACGCCGGGCGGGGGCCAGCTGGGGCGGGCGGCCGGCGCGATGCACTACTACATAAACCTGGCCAAACCACCAGCTGGGCCTCGCTGCCATGCTTGCATAACTGCATGTCTGCAAAGGCTGCTACCGCTTAGAAGTTAGCACACAGTACAACCGTTGACATCGGCACACGACCAGGACCGGCCGGCTTGGTTGCAGGGAGTGGATACTGACGCATAACCCCACGCCGTACGCGCCGCCAGGTTGAGCTGGGCCTGCTGCTGCACGACGCGCTGCACCCCGCCCGCCTGGTGCCCGGCGGCGAGTCGGTGCGGAGCGACGCGCTCGGCCGCCGCGCGCCGCCGCAGCCGTCGCAGCGGCTGCTGGACGAGCTGGCCCAGCGCG
>LSYV01000002.1:1796408-1853171 GCA_001584585.1 Gonium pectorale
GGGACGTCTGCTGCTGCCGACCTCGGCCCGCCGCCCTCCGGCCGCGTCGGGCCCGCTACCGCGTCGGCGTCGTTAAATGCTGCCTCTCCGTCGAGGACGACGCCCACCGTCTCCGCCGGCGAGCGCGCGATGGCGCTTCTGCCGTCGGTGCTGCAGCTCCTGGAGGCGTGCCTGGAGGCGCTGGCGGCGGACGTGGATGCGGGGGCGGACCTCATGGAGGCGGAGGGGGGCGCGGCGGCCGCCCCCCTCCCGGTGGGGCCCGTGCTGCCCAACTCGGCGCTGCAGGTGCGGGCGCCCGCCGGCTCGAATGGATTGTTGTGGGTTTAGGGGCCGCGCGTGGACCCCGAGGAGCTGTCTATGTCGAGGTTCTTAAAGCGGCAGCCGCCACCAATCGACGGTTCAATCATGCCAAAGTCCTCACCTTTCTCGCGCACACACCGTCGGGCGGTCCTTTTTTCTGCACTCCGTCACGCGTACGTAACACACATTCGGGTTACATACCCGTAAACGCCTCCGCTCACCTCCCCGTGGCCCCCACAGAAGCTGATGGGTACCTTTGACGGAGTCTGCGAAACACTTTTGCAGTTCTTTGAGGCAGCCGCCGAACGGCAGACGAGCGCGCAGCCTCCGCCGCCGTCGCAGCAGCCGCAATCGGAGCAGCCGCAAGGGGGGACGGGCGGAGAACAGGAGCGCGATGAGCCCCCGCCCGCACTGCTGCTCGGCGCCGCGCGGCTGCTGGGGCGGTACCTGGCCGAGGCGCCCGCGGCGCTGCGCCGGGAAGCGGCCCTGCGGGCGCTGCAGCACGCCATGTCGGTCCGCGCCGTCGCACCTGCGGAGGGCAGCTCGGCAGCGGCTGACGGCTGCCCGGACTCGGACGACCCGGGGGCGTACGCGCTGACGTTCCTGCTGCCGGGTCTGTTGCAGGTGGCTTCACATGCCAGGGCGGGGTCCTTCGGGGGCGGCATGAAGCGCCGGGTCTCACGGCTGAGAAAGCGCTCGCTACTCAGGACGGGCGTGACTCAGCCGTGGTAATTGTATACCAAGCATCGTTCACGCGCCGTGTTGTTGTGGGGCGCCTGCGCTGTGCGGCCACCGATGTCCTGGATTCTGAGCCCCGTGGAACGCCCCGCGCCCCCCCCCCCCCCTTCCAACCCTCTACCCCCCCCCTTCCAGGCTACCAGCCCCGGTGCCGAGGGCCGCGCAGAGGTGCTGGCGGCGCTGCGCTCCTGCACGGCTGCCATGGACGCGTGCACCGCCCACCTCGCCGTCTGCGCCACACGCGCCGGCACCGCCGCGGCACACCTGGAGCGCCTGGTGGCTGCTAGCGGCGCCGGTGCTGCTGCGTCAGCCGCCGTTGCCGCTGGTGCCACGGGCTCGGCGGCGCGCAGCGCCGCGGTTCGCTGGGAGGCGTGCCTGGCTGACGTGTGCACGCTGCTGCTCAACCTGTTGGAGCCGCCGGCTCTGGACGTCAGGCCGGCAAGGCAGCCGACGGCACCTCAAGGTGGGCTGGTAGTGGAGGTGGAGGGCGGTGCGCCCTGCTGTTACAGCCGCGTGTAGGGTAGGGGTGCTCGGAGCACCAGAAAGCACATGCGTGCGCCTACCACCTCACCCTACGTCGATGTGGGCGTGATGAAGTCGTGGGGCAGGGATAGGGATGGGGTAGGGATGGTCGGGGCAGGGGTTATAGGCAGGCAGACGTGACTGCTCCGCTTACCGGTAGGGTTCACCGGTACAGCAGCGGCGGTCTTGACCACCGCAACTGCGACCCTCCTAGCGACTCAGTGGCACGCGAGGTCCTGTCGCTTGGCCGCACGTGTCCCTGTGTGAACGCCTGCACATGGTTGCACCAGGCCCGCCGGGCGCACAGTCTTGATTTGGTACGGCTGGGCCGGGCGATGCTGTTGCGCAGCCTTCGCGAGCGCAGGGCCGCCTCACTTACTCCCTGGATCCAGCGCGTCCCCGCCCCCGCCCGTCTGGCCGCGCTCTCTCGCGCTCCCTCGCGCTCCCTCCCCTGCAGGCTCCCGGTCGTCCGCATGGGAGGCTGTGCTGCGCTTCCCGGGCTCCGCCACCGGCTTCGCGTCTGCAGGGCTCGTGGAGGCGGCGGCCGGCGCCGCCGCTATGCACCTGCCTCTGCTTCTGGCGGCGCTGCAGCCGGTGTGCTGGCTGGTGACCGCATGGGCGGGGACGAGGAGCCGGGCCCTGCAGGTACGGTGGAGCGTGGCTGCGTGGGGATAGCCCCCAGGGCTGTGAGGCGGCTGGGGGCTTCGACGCCATGGCCGTGAGAGTGTTTGTGCACTGCACACAATCCTTCTTGTTATGCGCATTTAAGTCTCAGTTCATTCCCTGTTCCGCGCCGCAGGCACTGGCTTCGCTGGACATCCTCCAGGCGGCGAACGGCGCTGGCCGTCCCAACGGCGGCAGCGACGCGGCGGCGGCGCTCTCCCAGGCACAGCTGTTGCCGCGTGCTCTACTGTGCGCCAGCTGCCTGGGGTCGGTGGTGCTGTCGGCCACCATGCGGTATCTGGCAGACGCCGCTGCGTGGCAGCACAAGCTTTCCCAGCAGGAGCAGCCAGCCGGAGGCCGAGGCGGAGGAGACGCGGCGGAGCTGACGGCGGCGGCCGAGGCCATCCTGCCACCGCCGCTGGTGGAGCACGTGTGCAAGGCAGCGCTGGCCGCGGCCGCAGCGGGAGCGTCCCTGGAGCTGCGCCAGATGGCCGCGGCCGGCGGCGGCGGCGGCTTTGGCGGTAGCAGGGATGCGGATATGACAGAGAGACCTGACGCAGCCTCGGGCGGGGATGGAGGCCAGAGTGGCGTGGATAGTGATGGGCGGCTGTTGCCCGAAAGCGTGGTGCGCGACTATCCAGGGGATGCGGAGCTGGCTTGGGCTCGGCTGCTGGGAGCGTGCGTGCAGCTGGCGGAGATGTCGGGCGCAATGCGGCAGGTGGCCCACGGGTCGGCGTGGGTGCGGCAGCTGGCAGTGGCAGCAGCCTCGAGCAGCCGGGAGGACCCGGCCGCGCCGCTGCTGTCGGAGCTGCTCGCAACGGAGGTGAACTTCGCGCTGCTCTTACGGGTGCTGGCGGCCCACGGTTGATTGCGATGGGGCAGTGGTGCGATAAAGCATGTTGAGGCACGTGTTGTGTGCTTTGCGGTGGCATGCACGATGCCCAGGGGCTATGGCATGGGGATTCCGATGGATGCGCATCGCGCATTGACTGGTGCCCCATGTAATGCGGCTGCCCACAATGCCCTCGCCCGGCTCTTGTCGACTCGTTCCCAGATCGTATGCCTAACCATGCGCACAACGGGTTTAGGATGTGGGGTGCGGGCTGGGTCAAGGAGGGAGCAGGGAGCGAGCCGCCAGCACTTCGCACCACCACGGAGGCATCATGGTTGACAACGGGGGATACATGCTGACTCAGAGGCAGCCGCAGGCAACCGCTTAGGGTTATGAGCTGTGATTTCGGAGTTCTGCAGGGTGCGGGAAGACTGCGGAGGGAGCAGAGCCCGTACTTACAATAGAATGGAGGTGGCCCATCCAGACAACTATACATCCCAATACTGCTAGTTTGATCTAGGTGAGGTACAGGTGGTACAGAGCAAACCCCCCACTGGCCCTCCTAAAGGTGTCCATTCGTCAACTAACCCAAAAGTCTCGAACAGCTTCAAGTCGCAGGTCAATCACGTCAAGTGTTGGCTATTATGATTAGATATCAATCTTATAGAGAATCAATTGAGGTGCTAACTAGAATCGCAGAGACGGCTAAGGACGATGTTGTATGGCTCATACACCCCCACACGCCCATAGTCCTCCGCACTCACGATCACGGCCATCAAGACCAAGCTGGCGACGGCCATGCACAGTACGAAATCCACGCGCTCACGCAAATTCTCGGCAACCCGGGCTTACGACTACGTGATCACCTCTAGCTATTGCAGTACGGCATACATAACGTGACTACGGTGTTTAGTCACGAGCGCCTACTACGGTACTCATGGCGGCTGTACTGGGCAGCGAATTGCGCTTTGCGCACGCTCTCCCCTATGGAACTACCACCTACGCTACAGCAACCGCGCTCGCTGCTAGCACAACACCGGACTGGACTGCAGGCTCACACACGCTTTTTGGCTTTCTCAACATACGCTTCGGCTACGAAGAGCGCAAGGGCGCCCCAAATCATCGTCTGCGCCCGTGCAACAGCACAGGGCGCGTGCAGCGTACCGCACCTGGCCTTCGGGCACACTGGGGCAGCGGCATCCTGAGGCGCAGGTGAAAACTCCTGTGCCCTCAAATCAGCCTTCCCTGAGTATCACATCAGAGGTCACGGGTCAGGCAAGGATTACCGAGGCGCAGGCAACAATGTGCACGTGTGCATTGCTCCCAGCCGCGTACGCGCACCAGTGACGGTCAGACATGCTTTTCTACGTCATCGGTCACGCTGGCCGGATACGACAGTGACTGGGAGATTAAAGACACCCAAGTGTAAGATTGACCAAAGCAAACGACTACAAGGATTGACAACACACAAGGCAAGCGCTTTGCGCGCACTTTACTTTGCCGCCACAATGCCGAGTGCGCACGCACACATACTGCTGCATAGTCATGCCACATTGGGCAGCGTATTCAGATCGCAAGCGCACGGCGGCCCGAGAAGCCTCGTGTGCCGTCCGGGCCACGCGCCACGTGCCATGCAGGCGCGTGCATTACCGGCGTGTGGGCGGGTGACGGTGACGCCACCGCGCCGCCGTCCGAGATCGATGACGGCACTGCGCCGACGCTGAAGGCTAGCGGCGACGCTGCCGACGTCACGATGCCGCCAGCGCTGCAGCGGGCCACACCGCCAGTGGCGACCACGATGGAAGCGCCATCCGCGGCGACGCCGTACTTAGATGCCGCTTCGGCCCGAAACTCAGGGGTAGCCGCAGCCCACTGCGCGTACTCGCGGCGGGTCGCGCGCTTGCCCGACGACGTATGCAGCTGCTGATGCTGCCCTACACGCTGCACGGGAACCGTAGCCGCCGGCACCCCGGCGCTGCGCGCCTGGGAGGCGCAGTGGCTGGTTTCGTCGCAGTGCTCGCGCGGGCTGCTAGCGGCGCTGCTCACGTTGCTGCTGACGGTTGTGCTTGTGGTGACAATGGAGACGGGGACGGTGGAGGTGAGGGTGGTCTCGGTGGCGGCGGCGGCAACCTTGGCGGCGGCCTTCTCGCTATTGTGCAGGCTGGCGGGGCACCGATGCACCGTCACCGTGACCGCGTGCTCCAGATCCAGGTCCATGATGTGACTGCCGTCACCGTCCGCATCGCCCGGCATCATGGCCGTGATGAACAGCACGGGGCCCGGGGCGGGGGCAGCCGGTGTCGGAAGCGGCGGGGGCTGGGACACAGGGGCGACGATGGAGGCCTTGGACGGGGCCGGTGTGCCGGTCGGGGAGGTAGTGGCGCTGCCCGAGGGCGCCGGGCGGCGGAGTGCAGAAGCAAGGATACCCGCGACCGCGGCCGCGGCATCGACAGGCTCCGACTGCTGCCGCTGTGCCTGCTGCGCCTGCTTCTGCGCAGGCGCGGCTGAGGTCACCTTGCGTTGCGCCGGAGCGAGAGGCGCAGGTGTGGGACGGCCAGCAGGGCGTGAGAGGATGTTGTTGATGAAGTCCTCTACGTTGGAAACCATCTGGGGGTTGCGTTGGGGAATAGAAGCAGCTGCGGCCGCGGCCGCGGCGGCTGCGGCGGTTGTGGAGCTGGAAGGCGGCGCCGCCGGGGCAGCGTGCTTGGCAGCTGCCGGCTGCCGGGGTGAATTGATGGCACCCTCGACTGCAGGCGCCGTGCCGGCAATCGGGTGTCGGCCGCGAGCGCCCAAATCTAGGCAGAACTTGGGAGCTGACGGGGCGGGGCGCGCCAGCGGCGCCAGAGCTGCCGCAACGGCGGCCGCCGGTGTAGCATCCGTGACGGGCGCAACAGCGGCAGAAGCCTTCGCGCCGGCCTCTGAGGCGCGGCGCTCGGCCTGGACGGCGGCAATCGCCTCCGCAAGCGCGCTGGTTGCCAGGGCAGCGGGCGGGTGCGCAGGCGGCCGGCCGCCGCCAGCCGATACGCCCCGGGTGGCAAGTGGCGGCGAGATGGCAGCTGCAGTCGCCGTTGCCCGTGGGGGAGGCGGCGGGGGTGCAGAAGCAGGGGCTGAGATGGGTGAGGCCGGGGCAGCCGCGGAGTTGCTACCGCTTGAGGCGCTGTTGAAGCTGCCGCCTGACGCTCGTTGCAGGGCGGGAGGCTGGGTGCCGCCGGCGGAGACCGTCGGCGTGTAGCCATCCGAGGCGCGCTTCGCCGGCGGGCGGTATATGTTCAGGCGCGCCATCTGGGTCGTCGGCGGCGCAGCAGCCAAGGGCGCGGGTGGTGCCAGCTCAGAGGGCGGCGCGCTGTCACAGCTGCGGCGCGGCGGCGGAGGCGGCACGGGCGGAGCACAGCCGCCGCTGCTGCCGCGGCGGCTACCAGCATTGTTCTCGAAGGCGCCACCAAACGAGTGGTGGAGGTACGCATCGGGAGCACAGCCTCCAGATGAACACGATGGCCACATCCCCGAGGTGCCACCAGCGCTGCCATACGGGAAACTGGCGCTGCCGCCGCCGCTGTTACGGCGGCTGCCGCCGGAGCGGCTTCCCAGCGGCGACACATCTCGGCTGCCCTTGCGGCTGCCGGTCAGGCCCACGCTGCTGCCACCATAGCTGCTCCCGCTGCCTGCGGCGCTGCGGCGCTCCCGCTGCTCCGCTATGCAGTTAAGGAGGCGGCGGACCTGCATGGAATGGTGCAGAGGCATGCAGCGATAACGATCAGCTGTAATCCCCGAGCCATGAGTCATGTCTAGCCGCTGCTTTTGCCAGATTGCCGAGGAATAAACCTGGTGTAATAATCTTCTACATACGTGCCAAATCCCCGACTGTCATCGCTCTTGTTCTCCGTCACCATCCGCGTGCACTCTAACAGAAGATCATACCTGCATGGTCCCGTCCGAGGGGTCGCCCTCGTAGGCAAGCGCAGCAGCCGCCAGCACGGCGCCTTCCTCCTCCTCAAACTCAACGTACGCGTGCTGCTGGCCGTTCATGGACTGGCAGGAGCTCTGCGGTAGCAGGACCGGGGCAATCGGAGTTAGGTACATCTGCCCGGTGCAGGAGGGCAATTATCCAGAGTGTTACTGGATACGAGGCAGGTTCACCATTACACCAAAGAATACACGAGAACATGCACCTAATGCAAACTCACCGTTAGCCAGCTGGGCAGCTTGCCCTTGGATTCGCGGCTGCAGATACGGACGAGTTTGACGCGGCCGTACATGCGGAAGGCCTCGGTCACGCTCTCAATGGTGGGACTGGGGTTGCCGGGAAGGTTCTCCACCACAATGGTGCGCTTCTGAATGTCTGAAATGTCATAATCGGGCACCGGGGCAATGCGCTTGACGCGCTTGCAGTCCGACGATAGCTGCAGCAGGGTGGCGCCGCGAAGCGCCTCCGTAATGATGCTCACGTCCTTGGAGAGCGCACGAACTTTGCGAAAATTCGCAAAGAGCTTGACGGGCACTACAAGTGACATGAGAGTGGGGAAGAGACGTTGGTAAGGGAGAGGGGTTGCGGGCGAGGGCGCGAGCGGGCCTGTCAAGTTACAACCCCGAATCCCCCGCGTCACCCACCATAGCCCTCAGGGTCCTTGCGTATCTGCTTGAGTAGCTTCTTGTCGGTCGGGAGATTTGCGTCAGAGAAGTAGAACTCGACCTGGACGGCGGAGTTCCGGAGAAGTTACGAGGGACGGGCCGTGTACATGTGTGTACATGGCGTTACCAGGCGCCCACCGTGACACGCTAACATCGCATACGAGCACTTGCCTGCTTAACAAGGGCATTCAGCAGCTCCGGAGTGACCTCCTGCTGAGGGCCCTCGTCTTCGGACGCCGAGAGAAACACCTCCCCATCCGAACCGGCGGCCGACACAGGCTTCGGGTCAGCCATAAAGGCTACAGTGATTTGGCAGGGTTGCACCTGCAGAAGATGGCGGGCAGAAAAAGGCGTCAAGGGTAGGCAACGGTCCGGTCAAGCCCGCGCAAATGCAGAACTTGGCGGGCTCTCTTGGCTCAGGACCAGGCGGCCAATGCTCTAGACAGCTTTTCAATTATACAGCTTCCCTGTCAAACGCTGCACAAGGCGGAAAAGACAGGCAGACGCGCCCTGCGCAACAGACGAGTCTACAGACTGACGTGCCGCACCCGACCAGTATGGACTCATAATTTCATACTAACGAAGCAGCATACACGCCAGAAGGGATTGCTGGTGTGGACGTGTTCGTCAAAAAGCGCGCGATGCTACATACCGGGGGTCCAAAAACAAGCTCCACCAGCTTATGTTGCTGACGTCCTGCTGTCAGTCGAGCTAGGAGGCAAGTGGTGCATCAATGTGTAGGCAGGGTGGCGCGAACAGGCGTCAGAGGGAGGGGAGGAAGGGAAGAGGGCGCTGGATAGTGACTATGGGAAGTGGGAGGGGTGTGAAGGTGTTTGCAATATTCAGCAAACCGCCAGAGCAGTGAGCGGGGGCGGGCCGGGGCTGAGAAGAGGCAGCCGATACGACGCGACCGCATACGACCCGGCGCTACAGTCAGTCCACGACGCGACACGCCCACGCAGCTTCCGTCACGTCGACCTCTGGTGCGGCCGTAGCAATACCCATGCGGTGTGCGCGAGCATGCTGGAGCTGCCGATGCGGGTCGTAACCAGGCCTTCAGGCGCATGGTAGTAGAGTCCGTGGGCTTTGTCCGTGCGCTAGGAGGTACGCATGCGCGCATGTTGTCCAAATGTGCCGTTTGCCACGCTGAGAGACTGCTCTCGCGCGCAACTAGGGCTGCTTCCGGTGGTTGCCGCGTTCCATGCCTCTACGAGACAGCCGGGACATCATCAATTGGCTCCTTTGGATGCCATTGTGCATGATAGTATGGTTCCCATCACGCGCATGTTGGGAGGGGAGTGGACAGCATATGCCGCGGGGGGGCCCACAACCCTGCCTCAGAACCCTGCAGTCTTACGAAACGACAACTGCTGCCTGCATTGATTACATTCGGTATAAGTATTTAAGGAGGGCCACCTGGTTGGGCCGCCGGTGTGGTGGGCAGGGATGCGCTGGGAGCCCTGACAGAACGATGGGGCTCGGCGAAACCCAGACGTCCTATCGGCCAAAGGGGCCGTAGATAGAAATATGGATGCTGGTACCCGTAGCCAACATTGGAACCAAGGGAGCTACGGTATAAGCCAGTGCTTTTACGGTGAAGGAGGCGGGGGCTGCATCACCGCACCAAGAGGGGTCAGCGGGCGCAGGGGAAGCTGTGCTACAAGAGCCGCCTGTCACCGGGCTGCGCCCAATGTTTTGCAGCCCCAGCTTGAGGGTGCAACAATGCTGAGGCCGGCCAGGGGCTCTTGGGCAAGCAGGGGCAAGCTGAGAGCCTCGCCTCTTAGCGCCTGTTGTGAACAGACTTGCAGTCCGCACACTGTTACACTGGGGCCCTCCCGGATGCCCTTCGGGTGCCAAGGCTATCAGGCGCACGGGGGGCGTGGTGGTGGCCCCCTACCTGACCGCGCTTGGCTGCGCACTTCGCAAAGCGCGCCAGGGCAAGTTCGACGAGTTGCATTGGAAGGGTCTGTCCCCAGTGGCGGAAGGGCGTGGAGATTGAGTACATGGAGTCCGGGGGCTGGATGCTGTACGATTTTTGGCGCTTTGGATAGTGCGTAGGGTTTCTGCCCTGAGGAGCATACTTTTACGGTTGTTACAACAATACACACTAAACCCACGGACCGCTCAGGTTCTTTTCTGCAATTGCCAAGTTTGCATACGTGTCCTCACAGCACCAAGTTGGCGTGTGTGTCACGTTGCGCTCTTTGTGTTTCGTGTTCTGGGCCTCACGGCTAAGACAACGGGTGTTTCACCCACTCTGCTATGGCAGGTAAGGAGTCAATCGGCTCGTGTGGCCTGCAGCCCCTCTGGGGAGCCTGTAATCTGTATCTGTATCCCGGCTTGCGACCAGTCAATCTGGTGCAACCCCCCACTGCCCACTGCCCAATGTCCGGCCTTTCGTCACATCTCCAGACGACATGCCTGCTACGAAAAGCTGGTAACCTGGTTCCTCGGCGGCGGGATGACCTGTCTCTTAGCCGCCTTGCCTTCTATACCCCATCCATGCTGGCTGGTAATGTCGCGCGGCTCGCGCCTTCGGGTGTGTGTGCCTGTTGAGACGGCTCCCTCTTTCTTTGCAGCTTTGTATCCTGTGCCAGCGGACAATCATCCATGACCAGCATGCCCCTTGACAGCGAAGGTCACCCTCCCCACGCCGGAAGATGCCAAGGACTCCACCCACAAGCCATCAACTCACGTATCTTCACAAGTGGTCACCGGGCGGGCCCCTTAGGAGTCCATGGGAGTGAGGCGCCGCAAACACGCCACTACACATGGCGGGTACTCACCCTGCTTGGCCTGTCCGACAGGCATGCCAAGTACCCCCTGGGGCTAGCATAGGACGTCGTGCAGCATTCGTTTCAGCAGTGCCTGGGGGGGTATGATGGCGTTGCGCTTCTTAGTCACCGCACCTACAGCCGCTGCACTGCACGGTGCCTAAGCCCGCTAACCCAACGCTTTGTTAGTGCGCCCCTTAAACCGTCATGGCACCATGGGCAATTCAATGCTCACTACCCTACTTGACCACTCCTCCCTCATGCCTTACCATTGCACCAGCGCATCCTTACTCGACCCACACGCCCGACAGTACATCCCGCAAGCCCGGCGTAGTCTCCCCATGGGGAAGCACCGGTGGGACATGCTGCACATAGTGCAGCACACGCGCTACGCATCATGTATACTCACAGCCTTGCTAGACGACCCCTCGAGCCGCCATGTTACGACTGTAGAAATAAAACAGGCTGCACTCTGATAGCAGGATTAACCTACTCTCAACCAACGAGTCCCAGCGTCTCCAGGCTGCTCCCTAGGCCTTGCAAGCTCCACAGGGACACAGCTCAAGATACGATTTCCGAGCACTAGGAGTCTCCCAGCCATGCCCTGCGCGTTGCGCACATGCCTCCTCGCCGACGGCAGAGGCCACGGACCTCACTGTCCTGCACAAACCAACAGCTCGCCACCTCGCGCGCAAGCACACCGCACTGGTAAAGGTACGGCCGCTCCATATGCCGGCGTGACGAAAGCATGCCCCAACCGTCCCTTCCCGACGGCATGACATGCGCCACGACGGGGTCTAATCGTAGAGGCATGGAACGCGGCAACCACCGGATGCAGCCCTAGTTGCGCGCGAGAGCAGTCTCTCAGCGTGGCAAACTGCACATTTGGACAACATGCGCGCATGCGTACCTCCTAGCGCACGGACAAAGCCCACGGACTCTACTACAATGCGCCTGAAGGCCTGGTTACGACCCGCATCGGCAGCTCCAGCATGCTCGCGCACACCGCATGGGTATTGCTACAGCCGCACCAGAGGTCGACGTGACGGAAGCTGCGTGGGCGTGTCGCGTCGTGGACTGACTGTAGCGCCGGGTCGTATGCGGTCGCGTCGTATCGGCTGCCTCTTCTCAGCCCCGGCCCGCCCCCGCTCACTGCTCTGGCGGTTTGCTGAATATTCCCTCTTCCCTCCCCCCCTCCCTCTGACGCCTGTTTGCGCCACCCTTGCCGCATGCACCTAGTTCTGTCTCATTCTTGGGGTTAACTTATACAGACAAATGCCCTCCCCGTCAAGCAACAACTACCAGCAATGGTAACCGAAATTGGCTACTTGCCGAACCGCACATTCCTAATTGGCACATAAGCCTAGCGGGGATCAGAGCATGCTCCGCTGCGTCACGGCGCCCGACCCTGTCGCGCCTCCTCCTCCCGCAGCCCCTGCATTCGCCTCCATGGACCTCGCCAGACGCATCCTTGCTGCCGCTGGGTCCGGCACCTGCAAAAATGTCGTCCTTATGGAATTGCGAATTGTATGACAACAGCGAGCACGACAAGCGAGCGACTGCGCACGGCGGGCCCGGTGGTGTCCCTGGGACGGCATGTGTCGGGCTGCCACGGACGTGGGCAGGCGGGCAGCTTGAGATCCAGCGGCAACCGGCAGATGACTCTGACCCAACCCGACAAGTGACCAACCTGGAGGAACTTGGTGTGGGTGCCCGTCACCACCACCTGGCCGGTGGCCTTCCGCCGCAGCTCGGCGCTGAGGTTGGCCAGGTGGCGCCCCACTCGGGTCACCCGCGCGTCCACGACAACCACCTCGCCTGGGCCGCCCGGCATGGCGGCGACGTAGGTGGCAGAGAGGGTTACGCTCACGCCCGAGTGCGGGCTGGCGGTGAGGAGCGCCGCGGTGGTGACCACGTCGACCAACGTCGCTTGGAGGGGCAGGAAACGAAGGAGTGGGGAGAGGAGGAGGGTGAAAGAAGATTGCTTCGCATTGGCACTTTGGCAGGGGAAGGGTGGAGAAGCGAGGGGCTGATACAGATCTCAGAACAGACGGTTTGTGTTGACGAGATACGTGGCTACGTGCCCACGCTTCCCTACAAAAAGCCTTAAGGGGAGGCGCAAAGGCGGGTGGCGCTTTTTTGCTTGCCCAGCAAAGCGCGCCACAGCCCATGGCCCTCCAAACTACCGCGTATTCATGCTCCTCTAGCTGGACTTTGTCCCTGTAGGCCCGATGACGCCAGCACACCGACCCATGGGCCACCCGCTTGAGAGGTGATTGGTTTGTACTTTCACCGTAAGAGGCTACAATGCCGGGCGGTCCGACAGCATGAGCGATCTGACAAACTCCCTTTAGACACCCCTCACCATCTCGCAAGCACAAACCCGCTGGTGCAGTTTGGCACTGCCCTTCTCAACCACGGCGCGGCAGATGCTGCCTGCCTGCCTAACCAAGTTCACCTGCTGCGCCGCCGTGCAGTGTGCCGTAGCGGTTGCAGACCTTGTCCGTCACGGGCATCTCACACACGACGCGCCCCTCGGCTACCTCCGTCACAGTCAGGCCGCCGAGGGCCGTGTGGTCGAACGTGACGCGGTCAGGGACAGCCGTTCCCTTGACGAGGCTCTGGATGAACGTGCGGGCCAGTTCGGCCCGCTCGCTCACCGTCGTCATCCGGATGTGCGGAAGCAGATGTCCGGACCGGAAGTACTGGTACACGGCGGTGGAGCAGTCCGGGGTCGCCGGGAACTTCAAATTGTCAAGTAATGATTGGTTCCAATGGCTGCGGAACGCTATGGGGCTGCTCGGGAGTCGGGACGGCAGGTACTGCAGTGGCAACTGTCAAACGACTCTCCGCACGCTTGACATATCCAGTGTTTCACATGCATGCGCGGCACATGAGTGAGTTTGCTTTGGTAGAGCCAGTGCCCGAGCACACCCACATCCGTACCTACTTGCGATGATGCAGTGATTATCAACGAGGACCATCTTACGTTGCTGTCATTCCCACCTAGCGCGATCACGCCAAAAATGCGCGAGCTTCCTCCAACTTCTCACATACGCTAGCCACACATGCCACAATAGGCCTTTCATACATCACGGGCATCAAGGATGAAGAAGCTGTTCGGCGGGGCCAAAAAGAAGGAGAAAGAGGGGACGCTGGTCGGCAAGGTGGTGCTGGTCGGCCAATACAGCGTCCGCGTGGATGCTGTCGTGGGTGAAGGTGAGATTTGGAGCACTGAGTGGAGGTCAGGGCCAACGCACGGGTTGGTAATTGTAACAGGCGCAGTAGCGACTGGCGCTCCCTTGCCGCGCCCTTCTTCTTCCGCCCTTCCCTGATGCCCAGGTGGTTTCGCGACCATCTATCGTTGCGTGGACATGAAATGCGGGGTAACATTTGCGCTTAAGCATATGCGCCTCGCCGCTGAGCCCGACGCTATTAAAGAAGTGCAGCAGGAGGCAAAGACGATGGCTCGCCTTAAGGTGAACTCATAGCGTCCCTGCCCCTCCTCCCCACCTTCACGGCCCACCATGCGCACACGTGGTTTGGTACCTATATGACAGGCTCTACACGGGAGCTGTCCTCCGCCACGTGCAGCCACCTCTGTCCTAACTAACTTCCTCCCTGTCCGGCATGCTGCTCGATCCTGACACCCAAACTTTTTCTTCTAGCGCTATCTTTTGTGCACACGCACACACGCACAGCGCCTCATGCAACCTCCCCGGCGCCCCCACCCCAACGCGTTGCCTCCACTGCCGTCCCATCCACCACCATCCGCCCCGGCACGCACGCATTTACGCACGCAGGGCCACCCCAACATCCTGCGCCTGCACGCCGTAGCCTTCGCGGGGCCGCCCGGGGCTGAGACCGACGGCTTCATGCTGCTAGACTTCTGCCCCCTGACGCTGCTGGAGGTGCTGCAGCGCGCTAACTTTGCGCTGGACGATTTCCTGGTGTACGAGGTGCGGAGGCGGTAGAGGGGAGGCGACGGGGAACCAACCGTGAAGCTCTTGGTCGTCGTCCGCCCGGCTCCGGAGTCGGTGAGTCGTGACGTCCTATCCGCCTCGGCATGCTGCTGGCACAGGTGTTCCAGGACGTGGCGCGGGCAGTGGCCCATATGCACAAGTGCAACCCGCCGCTGGCGCATCGGTGAGGCGGGGGCCTGGGGGAGGGGCCTTGGCTGGGCGGGGCCAGGGCTGGTCAGGCCGGGCCAAGTTTAGGCCCGGGTTCGGGCTGGGGGCAGCCCCAGACGGGGACTGGACCTCTAGCTTGGACCTGGAGCGGGTGGCGCTGCTCTCTCAAAGGCCTTCCTCTCCCTAACCCTACAACGGGTACCGCGCAGCGACCTGAAGGCGGAGAACGTGCTGAAGAACGGCGAGGGGCGCTGGGTCATCTGCGACTTCGGGTCCAGCACCTCGCGCGCCCAGGTGTACGACACGCCGGCGGAGATTGCAGCGGAGGAGGACAACATCAGGAGGACCACCACTCCGGCGTACCGGGCGCCCGAGGTGGGGCAGTGACGGGCAATAGAGCAGTCAGGGGGTTTGGAGGATAGGCGACATGGGTGCGTGAAACGGCCGCTGCTTGCGGGGGGGGGGCAGCAGTGCTGTGCGCTTGGCGAGCTGCTGCAGGGAGGCTCGGCACGGGACTTGCCACAGATATGAAGTTCCTACGGGAAGGCATCCAAATGATTGGTGGGCATGGTTAGCCAGGCGACGGATGTTGGAACAGCATATAAACCATCACCGCACCAACGGACCGGCCGAAGGCACATCCTTTGAAAGCCCCCCACCGAGACCCGGCAGCATGCATGGTTGAGCCATCAGCACCGGCAACGACGGGCCTTGGCTCGCCAGCTCTTTTAAGATGCAACCTCTTGCTGACCTTGATGTTGCAGATGTGGGACCTGTACGCGCGGCAGCGCATAGACACGGCGGTGGATGTGTGGGTGAGCAGGCAGGGCTGGGGGCGAGGGGTGGCTCGTCATGCGGGGTGCGGGCTGTGGGGACGACGTGCGCGTGCTGTTGCGGTCGAGCGAGGGGGTTCTGAGCCTGCCCTTAATTCCACTGGCTTACAGGGTACATGGGGGCTCGGTGCACAGGGGTCTCAGGGCAGGATTGCCAGCCCCCGAGCCCTAGCCACTGAACTGATTGTGGAGTACTGCGGACGGAGGAACCTCTGCGCTCCCACTGCTCCATCTCTCGTCGTCTCCCTCCGCTGCCAGGCCCTGGGCGTGCTGCTGTACGTGCTGGCGTTTGGCAAGCTGCCCTTCCAGGGGGACTCAAAGCTCAGCATCTTGTACGGCAAGTACGACATGCCGTCGGGGCGCCCGCCCGCCATGCGGTCGCTGATCCAGGACATGCTGCAGGTGGGGCGCGACGTCGCCGTACGGGCTAGGCGGGGCAGAAGGGGTTTGGGCGCGCTGACGCCACTGACCTCCATCAGCCTGGAACGGGGCGGAGCAGAGCGCATGTTGGAGCTGGTCCTATCAACCGCGATACACTGACTGACGCACTATCTAGCAGTGCCTCCCACCCGTACCCTGCTCCGCAGCTTTACTTTGTACAATACGTTGCATGGTACGTTACCCTGCCCGAACGTCACCCAACCCTCAGGTGAACCCTGTGGACCGGCCAGACATCTTCCAGGTGCTTTCCAAGCTGGACGCGCTGCGGGCCGTGCTCGTGGCTGAGGCCGGCGGCAGCGTGGATCCCGCGCCGCCGGGGCCCCTGCCGCCGCCGCCGCCTCACCACCACCACCCTTCGCCGCCGCCGCTGTACCCGCCGCCGCACCACCTGCAAGCCGAGCAGGGCCCGCCGCACCACCCCGGGCCCTCACCGCCGCCTCACCACCCGCATGTGCCGCACCCCGGCACCGCTTCGGGAGGAGGAGGGCCGCCGCCGGCATGGCAGCCGCCCCACTCCACAGCCCGGCCCGTGCCTGCAACCTCGGGGCCCGGCCCACATCCGCCGCAGCCGCACCAGCATCCGCAGCCGCACCTGTACCAGGCGGGCCTGGCAACCCACGCGAGGCCACTGCCGCCGGCCGCCCACGCGCCGCAGCTTCCAGTGCTCGGCGCCCACCTGCCGCCTCCGCACCACATTGCTCACCAGCAGTACCCGCAGCACCCTTCGCACCCAGCCGCCCAGCTCCACCAGCCGCTCTACCCAGGGCAGCCCATGGTGCCGCCGCCGGCGGTGCTGGTGAACGGCGCTCATGCGTTTGCGCAGCCGGGGCAGCAGGGCCCTGGCGCCGCGCCGCTGTCACCTCAGCCCGCCCAGCAGTCGCCGCCATTGCAACGAGCACAGCCGCCGTTCCAGCCCGACTGGGCCGCCGTGCCGTCGTCTCAGCAGCCGGCGCAGCCGGCGGCGCCGCCGCCGGACCTCTTAGATGAGCCCTACCCGGGCATGGGCCGCGCCGGGTCGGCCTTTGGCGCGTCGGCGGTTCAGGCGTCTGTCGGCGACACGGCTGGTCAGCAGGAGCAGCTGCTCCACAGGCAGCGCACGGTTGGCGAGGCGGGCGAGCAGGCGCCGAGCCAAGCGCAGCCGCCCACGACTGGGCACCACAGGTTGGCATCGGTGTCTTGACATGAGCCTCGGTGTTGGGAGCAGCCGCAGAGGGGAAGCTTCAGGAGCACAGAGCGGGGGGCATGGGCTGCGCTTGCGGGGCGCCTCGGGAGGTTTCTGTCAGCCTGTATCTACGAGAGATGCGGACTCGTTCAAGCTAATTTTGCATTTCGTTTGTGCTGTCTATGCTGTAAAAGGGCGCCCCGCTCTTGCCCCCGCCCTGTCTCGCCCGCCCGCAGGCGGACCAACTCCGGGCAGCACCCGCACCCGCGCTCCGCGCCCGCCAGCGCCCAGCTGCAGGCGGCGCATGGTGCGTTTGGCTTCGGGGGCGATGACGCGGATTGGGGCGAGCAGCCCGCCTTCGTGGCGACTGGAGCCGCGTCGGCGGCCGCGGAGCTCGACCAGTGGCAGGGGCCGACGCTGCAGCCCAGGACGTCACAGTCGCAGCAGCCGTTGCAGGTGAGCAGTTGGGGAGAAAGCACGCAGCCAATCCCGCCTTCAGCTTGGAGCCAATCTTAAGACCGTGCAGGGAGGGAGCAGGAGTGCCGGTTGAGGGCCAACAGCTGCATGTCATGTCGGTTGTTGCCTTTGGCCGAGCCTCGGCGTCTTACAGTTAAGGCTCCTCGTACCTCCGCGCATTACCGTAAACTCCTCACTGCGCACCCCTAGACACCCGTCCATGCGGAACGGTACCAGAAACACTTCCCTCCTGTATCTCCATTTTGATAGACGGAGCTCTTGTCAATGGACAGCTTGCCCTCACCGATGGGTGCCGGAGCGTCTGCCGGCTCGGCCACTGGAGGCCTCAGTGCTCTGCAAGCCGCTCCACCGGCCGCCGCCGCTGTGCAGGAAAGTGCGGCGCCCAGCAGCGGTGGGACGGAAGGCAGCCCGGGTACGGCCCGGACGACATTGTCCTCTGGGTCTGCGGCTGCACCGGCTGCTGCTGCGCCCGCCAGCAATCCGGTGACAGCAGCGGCGGCGGTGCCGGTAGCAGCGCCTGCACCAGCCACGGCGGCTTCTAATGGGACAGCCGCCGCTTCTCTACCCGCGTCCAATGGCGGTGAGGGCAGCGCCAAGGCGGCGCAGGACGGCACCGAGGTCGAGCAACTCAGGTGCGATGATCCTCACGCTCCGATCTCTCCAAACTACGCCTGCAGGACCCGCTTGCAACATCGCCTGTAGCCTTCGTGGACCCGCGGTCGCGCTGGTACGGTATGCAGCATCCCATCGCAGTATCTGCAGCTCACGGTATCCTTCGTTCCGCACTGTGCGCTCATGGTGCCCCCTGCCTCTGGCCCCCCTCTGTCGTGTCTGCAGGTCCCAGGTGCGACTGCTGTCCGCTGCCAACGGCGCCCTGGAGGGCCGCGTGGTGCAGCTGGAGCAGCTGGTGGCCTCGCAAGGGGAGCTGCTCGCGCGCATCGCCACCGAGCTGCACTCCCTGCACACGCAACAGCAGCAGCACATGCAACACAGCCAACACGCCCACGGGCATCCGCACCAAGACGACGCGTGTGAAGGCACGCAGGAACCGGATGGGCGCCCCTCGGGCCACCAGGGCCGCCAGCAGCTCGCGTCAGCCGAGCCAGGGGCGGCCGCTGGTGCGGCCGGGGACTACGCGGCAGCGGCCGTGATGGCGGGCGGCTCGGGCGTCCTCCTGGCGTCTGTCAACAGCGGCGAGCGGACGACAATGCTCGCAGGCGGCGGCGGCAGCGGGAGCGGCGGGGGCGTCGACGCGCAGCCGTGGGTAGGTGGGGAGACGAAAGGGTCTCTCGGGCTGCGCAGCGTCACCTACTCGAGTCATACGGTAATATGGGACCGTCCTTTGGCTGTCAGACCGTGGCTAACAGTCGCCGGTGTGCGGAGGCCCCGGCCTGGGTAGGGCAGCTTGGTTTGCCGGGGCTATTAATAGCGCGTGTTCCTGCCCGGAGCACTTACATGTCACTCACCTACTAGCAGCTGATGTTGCACCTGTCGACTGCGTCTCTTTGCGTGCAGGGCCCTGGAGACGAGGAGCAGCAGCAGCCTGGCTCGGCTGTCTATCCCACCATTCGCTATGCGGACCTCAGCTGAGTCGCTTATGGCGGTGGCCAAGTGGACTACCAGCCTAGACAGTGACGGTGCGCGTATGCTGAACGTAAGGGGCGCGGCAAAGTGGCCACGTGTCGGAGGATGCGGGGACTTGTTTCGCCAGGGCTCTCGTGGTATCATCAGGGCGGAGGCCTCTAGGTGCAGCTTCAAGGCGAGGCGCTGTGTTTGGTGTTGCGCAGTCAAGAAAGCTGGGGGCGGCGCGCGCGTTGGTCCGGATCCCTCGGGCAGAGAGTTCATTGTTTGGAGGAAATGGTGCTGACTTTCATGGCATGGCGGATTCGGTGCGCCGACAATTTTACTTATGAGTTTACGGCATCTCGGGTGCAATGCTGGGTATGGGGTGGCAGCATACAGTATGTGTCCTGCAGCGAGCGCTGTGCGCAAAAGTCCGCCTGATAGCTTCCGAGGCCGACACCCTGTCATATGGAATTTACGTCAAATGGAATGTGTAGGCAGTGCCCCACAAGCAGCCTGGCACAAGATAACTCCCCTGGTGGGAGCTTCGCAGCAACGGACACCACGGCCGCCCCATCGACTATCAGACCGGCTGCGAACACGCAGGCGTGCCGAGCGCAGCCAACGGCTCTTTAAAGTTGCAGACGCCTCGACCAGGCATCATGCATTCCAGCCCCTCACGTTGCGACTCCCGTGTGCCACAGTCCTGGCATATGAGTGCTGCAGCGCCCTCTCGACAAAGATGGGGTCACGGACGTACCCACGCCCTTTCGAGCACTCCATACCGAAACCTGTGTCTTCAAGCGCACCTGCCGTGAACAGACCCCGAAACTGCAGTGCAAGTAATCGCATCCCACATATGGCCCGCCCCACGCATTCCTGATCCTGCGCGCACGGCACCCGTGACAGCACCTGCCCATCCAACCTATCCAAAGCACGCCCGATCAAACCTCATTGCGCTGTTAAGTTTTGCCTATCACAATCATGCCGTGTCCGCACAGTTATGCAACCATGCTTGGTCAGTGCCAGCACAGTGCAGAGCACAGCAGCATACACTTCCCGCCGCGTTTCCCGGATCAAACCTCCTGTCACTCCGGAGCCGTGGCACGGCCACAGTCCCCACCAAGCCAGTCAATAAATGAAGGTGCGCGCAACGAGGCACTTAAATGTACAAACTCATAGGAGGGGCACACGCCATTCGTGCCATCTCGTGCGTTCTATGTTTCATGTGCTTGAGAGCGCTGGCCTTGCAACAAATTCACACAGAAGTCACCGTCAAGTCAGAAGTACAGTAGCTTCTGTACTGTAAGCTTCACTTCACCTCCCACGTCCGTCCACCCCAACACCCCAGCATACTTTCCCCTCCCCTCGCCAAGTTCATCTTGCCCCCTTCCCGACTGCAGAGTTACACACTCCTAAGGATCGATAATCCCCAGTCCGTATTTACTCAAGTCAAGGGCGGCTGCATCGAGTGCCCTATACACCTTCTCGGACAAGATGCGGTCGCCGGCTATGGCGTAGAGCAGAAGCCAGGGCAGGAAGGCGACGGTTAACACAACGAAAGCGATGGCCGAATGCTTGGTGTCTGCACGCGTGGTATTGGCGGTTAGGAGCATGCGCGGGCTGAAGCGACAAGCCCACACTTACAGCGCTTGATGATGGGGTCGCCGCGTGGCGAGCGGAAGTCGGGCCAGAAGAGCCATACGTTCATCGCCCACATGAGCGGCAGGAAGAGGAAACCACCATAGAACACTGCAAGCAAGCGGGAAAGTACACATGCTACTGAGCACAGCCCCTCAACGCAACAGCTAGTGCAGGAATTTTACTTCTCTTGCTCTGCGTGCGTGCTTTCAAGACCGGCATGAGCTCATAGTCCACCGACTCGACGACTTGATCGCGCTCCACAGCTTCGCGATCCATGCTTGCTATATTACAGGGTTCCTGACAATATCAGGAGGAAGGGATGAGGGCCGTCGCACGTAGGGCCACGGCACAGTCTGCGTGAGGCAGTCTCGGGAAGGAATAGCGCGTGTATGGATGTAATTCGTCCAGCGTCTCGTCCCAAATCTACGCGTCTAAGTCCCTTGGCCAGAGGGCGTCCAAGTCCCCACCTGCAGTTGTGGGTTGTACAAGCCGTACAACAACCGCACGCTGGCGCCGGAGGCACCCCTCCCACGCCCCGGCCCTCCTGAGCCGTGCATGCTATGCGAGTTGTTCACGCGTCGCTCTCCGAGTCTTCACTCAACCTCATCACCGCCACCAGCACCATAACCCCAAGCCTACGCTCAAGTCCCTGCGCGTCGGTCCGTTCCGAGTGCCGTCCGGTCCAACGAGCACCACACAAAAACTTGAACATGCCCTCGCGCCCGCTCGTGTAATGAGCTATATGCGCACTCAATAGCACAACAAAACGCTGCGCGACTCACTTGTATGACTTCTGTTTTGAACGTTGCCGTCAAAGCGGGAACCTGGGGCTGTCCCTGGGGAACCTGGGGCTGTCCCTGGGGAACCTGGGGCTGTCCCTGCCAAACTCCCTGCGCCTACGGTACCTGCCAACCGCACCTGCGCGCCTGGCCTCTGGTTACCGCTATCGTCACGTCCCTGTCTCACCGCCTCCATCCCAAGTACAGGGTGGAGCGGGACGCAAAGTGCGCGAAAGCATGTCTACTATCCTCAGCCTCACCGCGTAGTCCTCACCACGCATGAAAGATGATCATAATCAATCTTCCGTACCTTGACTCCTGTGTCCTGTCTCGTCTGCTCTACAGATGCGGTAAACAACCTAGAATCAACCAATTGCACCATTAGGGCATTACAGCGCTGCCGCCCTGCTCAGACGCCCACGGCCACAGCCCTGCGACGAATGCAACATTATTCGCTTCCCATAAAAGTGTTCCGGGTCTTGAGCACGCCCCCGCCCCCCTCGCCAAGCCAAACCATCCAAACAGGGCCCGCGGGCCGGTGTGGCCCACACGAACCAAGCTGCGGGCACGCCGCACAAGGCATAGTGCCCCAAGGCATACCGCGCGTGGCTGCGCGTAATTCCCGGCTTCGGATGCAGTGCATTGTCCCCTAATGAGGGGCCACGTTTGGGTCACGCAACCAGCGGGAAAGCCGCCGCGGGCGCCGCGACCACCAGCTGGGCCATCGGGAGCCCGTGCGTCGGCGGCTGGCTTTGCGCCGCAAGGCCCACCAGCGACGAGGAGTTGCCGTTGACCTCCGGACCGGGCGCCGGCGGCGCCGCGCCGCCTCCAGCATGTGTCAGCGGTGCCGACCCCTGCCCCGCGGCGGGCGGCGGCACCGCCGCCGCGGCAGCAGCAGCCTGCGCCGGCTGCTGGGGCGGCGGAGCGGCTGCCGGCGCCGGCGGAGCCGCTGCCGTGCTGAGCGCCGCCGCCAGGTTTGCGGGGATCTGCGGCATGGGCATCAGGCCCGCCGGCAGCTGGCCTGCCTGCTGTAGGGGCGGCAGCTGCGGCAGCCCCAGCCGCGGCGGCCCTGCCATGCCGTTTGCCTGCAGCGTCGGGGGCAGCAGCGGCGCAGGCACGGGCAACGATTGCATCTGCCCGGGCTGCGGCGGCGGCGGCCCCGTGTGCAGCGGGTGTGGGTGCGGAAGGGAGAAGTGAGGCGGGCCGCCGCCGTGCCCCAAGGGCGCCCCCAGCGGCGGGAGCGCCAGCGGCGGCAGCCCCGCTCGCACGTGGTGCTGCATCTGGAGGTGCGCCTGCAGCTGCTGCTGGTGCTGGATCTGCACCTGCAGCGCGTGTAGCTGCTGCAGCTGCTGCTGCGTGGGCGCCGGCGCCTGGCCCGCAGTTGTCCCGGGCGCTGCCCCCGGCCCTGCCCCGGCCTCCGCCCCTCCCTGCGCCTGCGCCGCCACCGCACCGTTGGGCGCCTGCTGCCCTGGCTGCCCCCCGGGCTGCAGGGCGACCGGCTGGCCCTGCGCACCGCCCGCTCCCACAGCTTGCCCCGGCTGCACAGCTGCCTGCCCCGCCTGCTGCTGTTGCTGCTGCTGTTGTTGCTGCTGTAAAAGTTGCTGTTGCTGCTGGTACATCACCGCCGGCGGATAGCCGTACGCCAGGGCGTTGCCCTGGGCGTGAGCTGCCGCCACGGCCAGCTGGAGCGTCGCGGCGTCTGTGAGCGGGTCGCGGGCCAGGAACGGCCCGGCGGCGCCTGCGAGCAACAACGGGCGTCGGGCGGGTGATTAGCCAGCCAGACCTCGACAGCCCGAAAGCGCTTTCGCAAGGACGGGTGCATGCCAGGACGGGACACGTTAGGCAGGTGAGCAACCCCTGTCGGACGGCCAAAGAGGGCAGCGTACGCAACATGCGGTGCGGCATGGCAAGGTGCGAGACGAGACCGGTCGCGGGAGCCCTCACCGTTTGGCTGCTGCCACGGCGCCAGCACCAGGCCCCCCGCCACTGGGAAGGGCGGCTGCGGCGGCTGCCGGACCTGGTGCTCCGCCATCTTCTTGAGCACGTGGCTGTCGTCGTGTATTTGGAACGGGTTGCTGCAGGGGGAAACGAGGTTGAGGAACGAAGTCAGCTGACGTCCAGTGTCCGCTGGCCAGCCGGTCCCTGGAGAGGAAGGCCAAACGAGCTGCAGCCCCGAGCGCCGCATGACGCCCCCACGCATGAGCCTTTCACAGGAGCGGCTGGTATGAGCAGCGACAAGCCCGGCGTCGGGTCTCGCTGGTCGACACATAAACCCAACGGCATTGCGACGCCGCTACCTTGCATGGCTGGGCTGCGGCGCACCCGGCTAGCGAGCACCCTCACCCTCCCAGCCCGCACGGCATCCAAAGGGAGCGCATGTACCCCCCCCCCGCACCATCGCCAACGGCCTGTGGACACTCACTTGCCAAACTCGAACTGCACGTCCATCAAGTCCTCGGAGATCTTCACCTCCACGGTCGCCTCCGGCTTGGCCTGCAAAACGTCAACATACGCACATACCACATACGTAACGTGAGGGACTAAGGGCCACGAGCAGCCATTAGAGCATGCACGTTGCGCATGAACTCGACATGTGCGGGCAGCGCCCTCGCGCTCCTTGTTCGGTTTCCCTCACGTCGCGCACATCGGTATACCAACCCTTCGCGCGCCGATTGATGCTGGGACAATCTAGGCCTAGGCGCACCGTCGTCGACACCTGCACAGTCAGAAGACCGCCCTGCCGCCCCTCGCCCGGTGCCATGGCTATCCGTGACGAAAGCTGCCCGTTCAGTGCGGCCCCGACGCGACCGAACAACAGTGCCTGCAACGGAGGCATCGCGCCCCTTGAGCCAACGACGGCTCACGAACAGAGGCACCATCGGTGCCCGTAGACCGACTGTGCTCACGCAGACCGAAGCCGAGCAATCGAGCCGCAGACCGGGACCGACCCCGACCGGGCCGACCCGTGGGACGCACCTGCACAAGGATGAAGGGCAGGAAGAGCTGCGTGCCGCCCTGGTGCCCTCGCTGGCTGCTGCGGTCCAGGAGCCGCTTGAGGGCCTGCTGCTGCTCAATCATGTCCTGCACGGCGTAAAGTGAGAGGGGCAGACGGTGGGGTGCCGGCCAGCGGGCCAGCGTAGATGACGCACCCGCACATTTCCACGCATGTGCTGCCCCAACGAGTGCTGAGCTGCCAAGACAGCCACCGCGTCTGCCAGCCTGCGCTCGAGCTGCCCACCAGGCTCGCTTCCTCTTTGCCCTCCCTGCCCCTCCCCCAGCACCCAGCCAAGTTCCTTTGCCCTGTTCTGGACGTGTCTACAGTGTCAACGCTCAACGTTTACCTTGCCCACGGACCGACTAACCCCCAGCACCCGCCTGCAAGTACAGCTGCTTCTGCTCCACCTCCTTGATCTTGGCCTGCCGCTCAGCCCGCAGCCGCTCCACAGCCGAGTTGCCCAGCTTGGGGAAGCCCTTCCACGTGATCTCCTTCTTCTCCTTCTGAATGATGTTCATGGCCATGAGCACGTTGATGGCGTCGTACACCCGTCGCCGAATGTTTTTCTCGTCATATTGTCCGTTCTTGTTGGCCGCCTCAATCTTGCCCATCTCCTCCACCAGCTCGTCCGCAACCTCGTTGTACGTTGTCCGGACTTTTGCCTCAACCTTTTCGCACACCTTCATGCTGAAGTGCCGCAGGCCCTTGTTGCCCGACCGGCTACCGCTGGTGTCCGGGCCGCGTGACGTCTTTCGCCGCTTCGAGCTGTTGTCCGTTCCCCCGGAGCCGGTGGCCCGGGGGTTGTAGGATGTGTTAAGTTTATGGAGACTGACCCGTGCGAGGTGCAGGACCTGGGCAGCCCGCGCGGTGGCCAAGTCCGACGCCTGATTGGCCATGTGGCACTGGTGGAGGTCCATGGGCAGCGTGGGCTGCGGCGGCGGATTGTTGAACCCTACGGGGCTGGGCCGGGGGAGCGGGAGGCCGCCAGCAACTGCGAGAGCGTGGGGAAATGTGGGAGAGGAAGGGGTTGGGCCAGTCGGCCAGGGATGGCGATACGGCAGTGGCTCCGCCGCCAATGGGGGTCACACATTCACGTTGCGGGCTCTTGGGCGGAGTGAAGGCGGCCCGAGGCGCTAGGCCGCCCCTCAGTCCCTGCAAGCGCTTGCGCAACCAGCGAGGTGTGCGCACCACATACCTGGTGTTTCTGCAAGGCGGTTGAAGTCCACCTCTGTCGCGAACTCCAACAGACCCTGGGGCGCCAACGGGGTTCCGGGACATGTCGCAGCGTAGCGGGGAGACATAGGGGGGAAGGGCCCTAGAGGCCGTGCCGACCCCATGGCCGTGCATGATTTCATGGCAAGGTAAGTACCAGCACGCGGCACTTACAGCTTCCTGAAGGTCCTGCACGTAGTGGCCCATTCCAAGGCTGCCGGGCTGCCCTGGCTCTGTCGGCTCCGCCTTAGGCTGGTGAGCCTCCTCCATTATCAATATTGGTTTGATTCCTAAGGAGGCCCGGCCTGCGCCCGGCGGTGGGGTATGCGGCAGGGCGCCAAAAGCGCCCAGTCTTCGCCACGAGCCCCCAGGCGGGCCGCCACAGGCCGTTACAACATCAATGGGCAGTGTTGGGTGCTTAGAACCCGCAATTGCATCGGGGTTGTGAGGATTGTGAGGGCCTGAGAGCTCTCAGCGACTTTGCATCATCCAAGCGATAACCGACGTCCGCAGCGCTGCCAGCTCGATGCAAAGTATACCTAGACCGTCTAGGAAGCTTTTCACCGCGAACTAGTGTGCAGTAGTGCCGCACGCCGGTTCCCGCCGAGCGAGCCACGCAAGTACGGGGAAGGCCATTTCCTTCACTCCATACCCTTAAAGAATCACCACAACAAGCAACGCACTCTTTTCAATACAGAACGCGCTGGGCAAAGGCAGTGCTTTCTTCGGCCAAGCCGGGACTATGGCGGCAATGCTCCGACGAAGAAGAGGCAGTTGTAAACAGCGCGAATGACACTGGCTGGCATGCTTTGTGTGCGCATTCTAGGGCTCACGGGGATTGCTATCGCCCGCCAAACCTCGTTCTCTAGAAGCTCACATGGAATCACCCACGCATAGGACCTGATATACAGAGCCTTTGATAAAGCAACTAGCGCGACAGGTCTTGGCGCCCGTCTGAGACCCTGCAAGAAGGGGACAAAGCCATTCCGCAACACCCGTGTCCGCCTTGTCAAAGGAATACCGCATTCACTACTCTGGTCCAGCCAAAACCCTAAGCTTAGGGCAAATCCTTAATGGGTATCTTACACCCTCGTGGGAACGCCCAGGCCCCCCAACCAGGACGATATCGCGTCGCCCTCAGCTAGGGCAACTTCGTCTGCGGCAGGGAAAACACGGGCCGAAACCCTGCCCGCTCCACAAACATTCAAACACAAACGAGGTCAGGTGTACAGTATCCGTCCGCCAGCAGTTGCGCCAGCCACAGCCACGGACTGCGGGAGGGGGAGGGCCATGCGCGGCTCCCCAGTGGGACGCCCATGAGGAGGCTCAGCGACACGCCCTGCTCGGCGGCTTGGGGGCCTGCGCCGTAGCGTAGGGGCAAAACCCGATCAGACACGACGAAGCCCGCCTACGCGGTCGGCGTATGTAATACCCTCCTTAACAGCTTGATAGTGACGTAGGTGGTTCACAAAGCAGTCACTGCAAAACTCACAGACCCTAGGGCCGACCATCCAACGGAATAAAAGCAGGAACAGGGCTTCGGAAGGTGCTGCCCATTGAGCACCTATGTTGCAGGGTGCGCCTTTGAAGCCGCCGGCCCCCAGCGGCGGCTCTGCCAGCGGTGGGGTGAAGCCGCCGCCCTGCTACCAACCGTCTCGGCATGCCGCCGGTGCGGGGGCCACCGAAAGCCATCGCCTCCACTCACAACCGGCGGCCTTCAACACCGCTACTGCACAATTTAACTCTCTCCATGTGAGATCTTCTCTTTCGCACATGCAAGGCCGCTCAACGTCCCGACTGAGCATACATAACTCGCGCCCCAAACTCCTCTGCCAACCCCCCTCTTTCGCCCCCCCTACCTCGGGGCCATGAGCCACCCCAGCCAGCCGCATACGTGCAGCTACCGCTGAAATGGCCATTGCAAAGAACCTGAGCCTGAGCTTGAACTGAGCAGCAAGGCCGGGGCCGGGGCGGGACTCAACGTGCACCCCAGCTCTCCTTGCAGTAGCCCATGGCCGTCCGCCGCGACGCCACAGGCGCCCACCTGACGCATTTCAGCTCACTGCCGTTACCACCTGTCCCTCGCCGACGGTTGCTTCCGCGCCGCCCTGCCTTGCAACCACGGTGCCGCTGCGCCGCCGATGCCGCCCATCGCCCGCCTACTCCGCCTCCCCTCCCGGGCTGAGCGGCTTCTGCACCGTGCGGTCCGACCATCGGAAGCAGCGCTCCAGCGAGTCGAACCAGTCCGACGTGAGGTCGGTCCGGTTGATGGTGGGCACCGGGTTCTCCGACATGCGCACCTTGACGCTGTCGCCGCGACCCAGCTCCTGTTCGTGAGAGGCGCAGCGGCGCAGCGGAGGGGAGGGTGAGGGGTAACACCCGGCGGCATGGAAGGAGGTGAGGGGCATGAGAGTGGGCTTCCCCCGCGGCACTGGGGAAGGCGCGAAGTGAGGCCGAGGGCCCTGCTTAAGCGCGGGGCGGGGACTGTGCAGCCGCCCAGCGCGGCACTCCGCTGCGCCTGACCACCCAGGGTATCGCAAGTCGTGACAGCCAGTCCCCGCTTCATGTTCGTTGCATGGCCTCAAGACGAAGTGTGTGACTGCTAAGATGGCGGCATCCGCTGACACCATATAGCTACCGGCACAGCGTCCGGTCTCACGCGCTCACGCAAACCACGCTGCTGTACAACGCCCCGCACCCATGCCCCTGTCCCCTCCGCCCACTGATGCCCGCACAACCACCAACACCATCGCCACCACACCGCGCACCCCACCTGCCGTGACCTCCCGTCAAAGCAGATCCACGCGGAGCACCGCGCGTTGTCCGGTATGCGCAGCTCCAGCTCGGCGTAGTCGGGCAGGATGATGGGCCGGAAGCTGAGCGAGTGGGGGCACACGGGCGTGAGCAGGATGGCGGGCACGTTGGGGTGCACCATGCTGCCGCCCGCGGCCACCGAGTAGGCCGTGCTGCCTGCGGGGGCCGGGAGGCGGAGGGGTGCGGACGGGGAATAGGCTTGGCCATGGTCGGGGCGGGGGTAGACCGCCGGCTATACCGTGTCCTCTGCCGCCGGGAAGCGTGATATAGCGTAGCCGGGGATGCGGTCTAAGCTGGCAGGGTGGCAGTGTGCAGGAGGGTGCGCTCTGCCGGCAGCAATACCGGCATTGATGTTCTGCGGTACCCTCGCGTAGTAGCACCTGGCGCCCCAGCAGCCCTCAACGACCTGCTGCCCCAACCGAAAGCTCCGCCGGTGCCCCCTCTATGCCCGTACTTTGGGCCGTATTCTGATAGGGAGCTAGCACAAGCGTCACGGTATCCCGCGCGTGTTTCCTGGAGGACCCTTCTGCAGTCTGAGTCTGTCCCGCAGCCCGGGCAACCACTGCGCCATCCGCCGCACCCGTGGGCGTGGCGAGCATGATGCCGTCCGCCTGCACGCGCGCGATGAAGCGGCCCTTCTCGTAGCACTCGATGTTGGTCAGGAAGGCGCTACTGCCGCGGTCAATAACCATCTCGTTCAGCACCTCCACCGACTGCTCGGGCCGGCTGCCGCCTTTGCGCCAGATCTCGCACGCCAGCCGCATGCGCAGCGTGACCATCACGCCTGGCCGCACGGGGTCGTCGCGGTCCGATATGGGCGTATGGCGGAGGTGGGTCCAGGTAAGAAGGAGAGATGTGGAAGGCGAGAGCTGGTGCGGCGTCGCGGCGACGCGGGTGGGGACGGCCGCTTCGCCGCATAGCACCCGCCGCGAGTCCCAGCTCCTGGTCGGCAGGCTAGTGCAACGCCAGAAGGTCCCTGCCTCGCACCGAGCAGGCCTCCAACTCTCTGCGGCTCGGCTACTCATTAGTCATTACCCTCCCCGGTCCAACCGCCCACGGCCCTCACCCAGGCTGTTGCCCGGTTCGTCCATCGAGTTGATCGAGTCGACCGACAGCAGCGTGCAGCTGTCCAGCTTCTGGCCCCCATATATGACATCCAGCAGGTCGCGCTTGAAGTTGGGAAAGTCGTGGTTGGTCAGGAAGCCCATGGAGCCCATGTTGAAGGCAATCACCTGGAGGGCGCGACGCGGGAGCGGGGTCACGCGCCCAACAGTGTAGCGTGTGCGCATGGCCCCGAAGGCGGTCCTCTTGGGGCACCCTTCTCTATCGATACCCTCCCGGTTGAAGGCCCAGCTGAGACATGACAGCAAGGCGTGGTGGCAGCGCAGGCCGCCTGACCGGCGTCCTCGTCGGCAAGTGACCCAAGCCCTGCGGTCGCCACCCTTTACGGGCTTGTCCGCCCCGATCCAGCGCCCACACGAGGCGAGCGGCATACTGTCGTTCAGCGCAGAACGGACATGCATGGAGCGGCATGACCAGCTGCTGTGCGGGCCGCTAGTGGCGGCCGTACGGCGGGGTCCAGTACCAGCCCCAGCAGGTACGGAAGGCGAGGCGAACCCCTTTGCGCCACGGTCCCACAATTCTCTTTTGCTCTGGGCGGCCGCGGGCCGGCACAGACCCTGCACCTCTGCTGAAGGGGCGCCGCGCTCAGCCCCGTCGTCCTCTACGCTCAGCTCCGTCGTCCTCTACCTCGAAAGCTGCCCCTCCCCACCGAGCAACCTAGCCGCCGACAGCACAACATGCGCCCTTTCCGTGCAGTACGACAGAGGGGAGCACGCGTGCACGCCCTGCAGTGCCCGGCGGCGCTCATTCAAACGCACCGGCGGCATGCTATGCTTGAAGAGGTACGATGAGTGCAGGATGACGCCGTCCCCGCCCATGCAGACCAAGAAGTCGACGTACTCCGCTAACCTGTTGGCCATTTCGTCATGCATATCGGGCAAAGCTTTTAGACTTTGGAAGTCAGGCGGGCCGAGAGCGACGACGAGATCAAGAAACAGTCTGTTCAAGTGCAACTGCAAGGGAGTGGAGGCCTATGCCGGGACCTGTAGCAGGAAACACAGGCTAGGGAACAGAGCCGGCACTCCGTCTGAGGCCCGGGTTACGCACCTGTCCTTGTCGCTGGCTGCATACGTGTACACGTACGAGTAGCTGGAGCGGCCCTTGATGTGCTGCTCGTACACGTGCGGCTCCACCACCACCCGCAGGCTGTGTTCTCTCCCCAGGAAGTCTATAACCTCCAGGAACGGCTGCAAGAGCTCATCGCCCAGTTTCATGATGACCATCACACTAACCATGCAAAAACAGAGGGAAAGGGAAAGGGTAGGGCGTGACTTCGCGACCGTACACCGAACAAACCCTGCCCGCCCGCCCCCGTCGGCCAACGCCCAGCTTTCCGCACCTTTTGGGTCGGTGCCTCCACACCAGCAAGTGCTGCTGCGTGCTCGGGTACGCAAAATGGAGCTTCCCGGTGCCTGGAGGGAGGTGGGAGATGAGCCAGGGATGCGCGGCACGAGTTGCGAGCGGAGCATGGAGCAGCGCTACGCACCGGTAACGAGCTCGCGCGAGCAGCTCTTTCCGTCGGTACGTAGGATATATAGCGATGATTTCTTGGGCCAGTTTGTTGTCCTGCGCGCCCCAGCAAGGTCAGAGGCTTGCAGCGTTAAGAGGCGCGCTTCGCTCGCCGCTCGGCGCGGGGCAGCAGACCTGACTGTTGATGCTGGCGCGCTTGTTGATGGCTCAGATATGGCGGGCTCCGCAACTATCGCCTCACTCGTCGAGACCGGGGCGAGGTCGGTGCCATGCGCGCGGCAGACACCCGCCGAGCGCCTAACCCAGCTGCTACAGCGTACAGAAGGTTGGGTAGAAGCAATGTGCCCACCACGACATACCGCCCCAGGGTCGCGGGCGAGCCCTGGCGACATACTGACGAATCACTTCAGCAACAACCCTGATTAATAACAGAAGATGCTGGCTTTGCGCAGATGCAGTGAAAGCAAGTGAAGGGCTTGTGGCAGGAAAGCTATCCTTACACCTGTCGTACGGCACGCACCGTACAAACCTAGGTGCTATGCAGGCTTTCTAATGTGCATATTGCGGAGGTCCTTTTGACACAGAGGGCCAGGGCCGGATATACGAGGGGTAGGAGAAACTTGCGGTATGCGTCCCCTTGCAGCATCGCCTCCCCGGCACCTGTGCACCTGCACACGAACGGTATGCAATCCACCAGATGCTGCGATGTGTCATGGGCGTTTTCGTTCCTCGCCTGCCTGCTCCTGCCTATCCACGCCAATCTGTGCCGTTTTGCGCTTTCCGCACGGCGTGCCTCCATGTGTAACGGGGCCCAGCCATACTCACATTCTTGCAGTTGTAAATGGTGATGCCAAGTGGCTGAGTATCCGCAGACCTGCAGGACACCCGGGCCGCCCGGGCTCACTGCTCCGGGCTTCGTCTCGATCAGTCCCAGAGTACAAGCGAGCCTCCCATGCCTCCCCTGCCCGCGGGAGCATACACCGCGGAGATAGTCTTCATAGCACCGTGCAGCTTGCGATACACGTAGTTCGCATGGGGAAAATATGTACGGCACGGTACAACACGAAACCCCATCTGGCCGCCCAACGGTGGAACGAAAGGCACGTTCCCCTATTGTTACATGCTGTGATAAGGCCTATTTAAGTTATTACTATTATAACTTTCAGCGGTGCCTCCGTGCGTATACCGGTCTGCTAGTTACAATTCTCAAGTCTCACAATGTCTGTATGCTAAGCAAGCTAGCGGCAATGGGATAACGAGATTCTGAACGGATGGTGAGGCAAAACCGCTCGCCATCGCAGGCCCGCCACCTGCGCTGACTTCAGCGCTGACCGGACCCAACGCAGCCGGCCCTGGCCGTGTGTGGGCGGCGCCTGCACATCGCGGCGGATGACCTACCCCTCCCGAGCTTTGTCGGAGCAGCCTGGCACGCCGCTCTGCTGGTCATCACCGCCACCGACCTAAGGGCGGTCCGAACGACCCTCAACGACTGCCCCTACAGCTCGCGCCATAAGGGGTACCTCGCTACTCACGTGGGCTTACTGGCTATCAACACCCTCCTCCATGTCTGGACCTACTTTGAGAGCAGGAGGGGTGAGCGCAGGTTGCCCCAGGCGTGCTGACCGCGCTGAATGGAATTGGAAGCGTCAATGTGCTCCGTAGATGCGGCATCACACCTACCGACGCGGATTAGGCCCGTGGCTAAAGGCACAATGCTGTACTGGAGGCGATTCAAGGCCATCCTAGGGCAGGACAGTGTACCTGCAGTCAGCGGGGTCAGCGGGGTCAAGTGCTGAACGAAGCACGTCCAACGCCTCTCGCATAGCTGGTGCACAATTTTATCCCCGCACAGCTGGCCGCAGGGGGCAGGGGCATGAGCATAGCGTATGTGTCTCAATCAGATCTGTCGCACCGCTTAGGCACTGCTAGGGTATGTGCATGCCGATGCGGCGTCGTACTGCCCTACATCCATGCGCAATTCGCACTTCCACTGCCTCCAGCCCGCCGCACTCCGCCCCACTGCCGGCTCCCTGCCCTGCCGCAGGCGCCTTCTTCCAAGTGGAGCAGCGCAGGCGCGTTGGCGCGCTGGTGCTGTCCACCACCGCCGTCTACGTCCTCACCATGGGCCTCAACGCCTACGGCACCTGGCTCCTGGCAGACCTCCGGTCCTGGCCGCCCTGCGCCCCACCTCCCGGGGCGGCCTTGCACTTGAGCCATCCGGCCCTCCTCAAAGCCGTCGTCATCGCTACCTGGGCTTCCATCTTCGTGGTCTTGCTGTACATGCTCCCAACCGTCAACGCCTTCCCGGCCGTACAGGCCGTCAACGGGCCTCTCCTCCGGCTCTTGTGCTGCGTGTGCTGCTGCTATGTGGACCCGGGGGTGGAGATGCTGCAAAGGGCGCGTGAGCGGGCGTGGCGCCGCGGGGGCAGAGGCGGCAGCGCGCAGGGGCCACACCGTCGTCAGTCCCCCACAGCAGCGATAGCGCAGATCTTCACCCACATGTTCGGGCGGGTGCGTTCGGAGCCACACGTGGGGCAGGCGGGTGCATGGTCAGTCGGTTGCTGGGGGCTGCCCCTCCGGGGTCCGGTGCCTGTGCAGGTGCTCACCGCACGGGCTGAAAACGGAGCCGCGAACGTAGGGCGATTGCACACGCCTCGCCCGGCCTGGTGCCTGGCACCGGGCTGGTGCCTGGCACCGGGCAGGGCGAGTGTTACCTCCTCATGCTGAGGGGCCTAATGGCGCGGGGTAAAGCGGGCGGGGTTTGAAGGGTGGGCGGGCGAGGTTGAACGGTGGACGGCGATGGGTGGGCGTACGGAGGTGCGGAGTAGGGCGGTGGGAAGTTGATGTGTGCTGGTAGCGGTAGTCCGATGAACTCGACATGCCGATGCCGGGGCGCCTGCGGGCGCATGTGCTCGAGGCGGTTCGTCTCCTTGAGCCGCCGCCTTCGCTCTTTGTGAGCATGTTTTCCGTCACCTCCCCACACCGACCCCCAGGTCGACATGACGTTTACTGACCACCTCGCGGCTCTCACGCTGGTTGGGCTGCGCCACCACCACACCAAGCCCGCGTTGACCTACGCGAGCGCTCCGCCGCCCGAGTGGCTCACCTGCAGCGGGCCTCGCGATAGCGGGGCGGCCTCCGTTGCCTGGCGCCGAGATGGCAGCGACGGCGGCGACGGGTTGCTCAAACCGCCGGCTCTAGTGCAGCTCACAGCAAGCGACCGTCTGGCCGAGAGGACCGATGCAACAGGTATGTTGTCCTCACCTTGAGCCGCCGGCGCACCGCAAGCAGCGGTTGTGGGCCTTACCCGCGCCGCCCTGTCCCCCCCGCAGGATCGCCCTGCGGCTTGCCGGGTGGCGTGCACCTGGGCTCCCTCGCCGAGTCAAACGGCGCGCCGCCCACCACCTCCAACACCGCTGCGCCGGCCAACGGCGCGCCGCCCACGACCTCCTCTGCCGGCTTTGACCTCCAGCTCGGCGCCCGACGCACGCAGCCCGCAACGGCCCTTGACGCGCTAGAAGAGGACGGGACGGACTCCGTGCGCCGGGCCTCTGCTGCTAACGGCAACGGAATCTCCGATCCTCCCGCTGGCCTGGACGGCAACGTTGTTCAGTATGGCGATCTTGAGCGGCAGGCGACAGGGCTGGCGGCAGAGCACGGTCTGGCTGCTGACAGCAGCAACCGCGGCTCTCGGGTGACCCCTGGATCGGGGCTGCCCAGCCTTCCGCTTCCACCGCCGCTTAGCTTCCCGTCGCGGCGCGACTGGGACGGGGCGTATGCCGAGCTGAATGTGGCCCCGGAGGTATGCGGGCTGGGGCATGCCGGACGCAGGGTCTTCAAGTGGACAGGATCCGTGGAGGCAGTCACATGAGGCTGCTATCGCTCAAGCTGCGAGCCCGCACCCATCTAATGTGCCCCGCCTGTGGTTCCATCAGACCGTGATGGCCCCTGCGGTTTTATCGTTGGTTTCCGGTTAGCTCGGCAGCCGGATGAGATGCCCTGTTATCCCTTGCAGGTCCTGGAAGAGGCGCTGCACTACATGCGCTTCGCGACAGCCGTGTACGGCTGGAAGATGTATCTGTGGATCAACCGGCAGCAAGGTGCGCGGCCGGGCAGCTCGGCCCGAGTATTGCTGAGCGGCTAGCGTCACCGGTACACCGCTGCGATTGGGCCCCATCTTAGGGCTTGGCTGCTCTTCGACGGTTTCCCAGGTCTACCAACCTCTGTTACCCGCGATCCTGCAGTGACCTGCTGTTGCCGCCTGTGCTGGGGCCGCGACTGCGGCTGCTGCCGCCAGGCCAGCCACTTCCTGCCCTCGCGGGACCCTGACGCGCGCCCGCCGGCAGAGGTAGGGCAGGGAGGAGGGCTCCGTTCCCGCGGAGCCCGGCAGCGCAGGGCGCCATCTTGCTCGGGCACTTGCGGGCCTCTCGGCCGGGCAGGCTGACACCGTACTCCATGGCCTCAGTGGCTCATGCGTTTATTCATGCCAAAGCATGTGGGTGTGGCGTGGGAGTTGACCTGCCAGTCGTAGGCCAGGCTAGCCTTGAGATGTCGTGTACAGGGTGGCAGCCTCGTGAAGCGCCACTGTGGGTTCATGGCCGTCGTGCACGTGCACATCAATGTCACGACCCTACGGTGTGTCCCGGGGTCCTCGCAGGGCTGCTGCTCTCCCGCCAAGCTGCTAGAGCGAGAGGCCATCACGCAGGTACGCCAGCGTGGCCGGCCGGGCCGGCCAGCGTCTGACGGTCCCCACGATCGTGTCATCGCCAAACAATTATGGGCGTGTTCCCAGCACACAGGATGCTTAGGCCAACAGCACTGGCAAAAAAGGAATGTTCCCGGAGCCGAACCATCAAGAAGATTGAGGGCATGCCCCCCGGTCCCCCATTTCCTTTCTCCATTATCCCCCGGTCCCCTCCTGTCAACTGGGTAGCCCTGCCTTCCTGACGCGTGTGGCAGGCCTGGCTTGCGTCATACTCATGTCAATCCAGCTAATCGCGCCGCCCACGTCCCGCACCAATGCCGGCATGCCACCCGCGCAGATAACCGGCGTGCCCGACACCGACGTCCTGCACGTCTCCTACGAGAACGAGGTGGGATAGCCATGCTTGCGCCCCACCCAACATGCCTTATTACCTGCGCCCCATGGGCCCCAGGGCTTCTCTACTGAGAATGCCTTCCAACCCTCTACCCAACATGCCTTCTGCCTGCCCCGTGCGGCGGTGAGCATGCATCAAGGGCGCGGCGCAGCGTGGATTACTCATTGGTCGCACCGCGGTCACACGAGTTGAAGAGCGAGAGGAGGATCGCGTTGCGCACAATCCATTGGTTGCCGTTGCGCAGGTGGGCGGCCTGCTGCCGTACTATGTGGCGTTGGACCGGCAGCGGCAGGCGCTGGTGGTGGCGGTCCGCGGGTCGCTGTCCATACACGACGCGGTGACCGACCTGCTGTGCGAGCCAGACGTGTTCGACGTGCCGGGAGTGACCACCACGGTGGGTGCGAGGACGGGCGGGCGAGCAGCCATGATGGGAGGGGACAAGGAAGGGGATTGCAGGTGCGCGGCCATCCCATACACACACCTGGCCGGGTAGGAACAGGGAATTCCGGTAGTAGGCGGTGAGGCAGGGAGGCGGCCAGCGTCTTGTGAGGCGAAGTTCTCATGCAATCTCCAAGGAGAACACGGGGGTTGCGGCGCTGCTGCCGCATGGCCGCTGCCGGCGCGTGCCCTACTTTGCTCGCGCCTCGAGGGACTGCAGAGAAGCGTGCCCTTCTTTCCCGGGGTACCCACCGCCGCAGGACGAGGGCGGGCGCCGCGTGCTGTGGGCTCACCGGGGCATCCTGAGCTCCGCCAAGGCCGTCGCCGCCGACCTGCAGCGCCTGGGCATCCTGGAGGCGCTGCTAAGGCCCTGGCCGGAGGACGACGCGGCCGCGGCGGAACTGCTGCGGAGCTTCCCCGAGCGGACGCGCGGGTTGGCACGGCGCCTGCACGGCACCTGCGCCGGCTGGCGGCTGGTGGTTACGGGTGCGTGCGGACCTACGGGCTGGGATCTCTGGGAGCTCGGGGGCGCCAAGGCCAAACACCGCAGCATGATTACCATAACACCCCCGCGGGCCCCACATTAACCTTGCTTGCTTGTGCGGTGTGGGTCAACCCGTAAGTTGACTTGAGTTGGGCAGTTAGCAGTTTTCTTTGCCTCGCAACGTGGCCAGACCGTGTACCATAAAGTTGGAGCATACCTTCGGGCCCGGTGGCGCCCCTTCCCGCGGCAGGTCACAGCCTGGGCGGCGGCGTGACAGGGCTGCTGGGGCCGCTGCTGCAGAGGCAGTTCCCGTCGCTGCGCTGCTGGGCGTTTGCGCCGCCGGCGGGGTTGCTGAGCCCGCAGGTGCGGAAAGGGAGTGGGTGGGGGCGAGCAGTGGAGCGGCACGACGTAGTATTGAAGTAGGTATCAGGTCCTCAGGCGGTCAGGCCCGGACTGGTGCCGTGCGGCTCGCTCAGAGGAACGTATGCGGTGTATACATTGGCCAGGAGGGAGCTGCGACAGCACGCGGCGCCAGCGGCAGGCAGGCCTGCGTTGCCTGCTGCGTTGCGCTCCTGGTTACCTTGCTGGGGCGTACCGGCACGGTCGCACGTAAAAGCCTATGTGGCGCTCTGCGCAATGCGCGTCCCATCGGCGCTGGCCACTGGCCCCGGCTTCTTTGGTCACCGCCCGTCCGCCTACCCCCACCTGGCCCCACCTGGGCGTTGATATCCATACCCTTGTCCTCTGGTCCTCAAGGCCCCACCTGGGCTCGTGCCCGCAGGCCGCGGAGCTGACGCACAGCCACTGCATCAGCGTGGTGCACGCCAAGGACATGATCCCCCGTCTGTCGGTGGCGTCCATGGAGCAACTGATCCAGGTAAGGTGGCAGGACCGTAGGCAGCGCATTGCGGGCTCGTCACGGCGTTTCCTGTCCCGGGGTGACCCGGGTGGTTCCCGCCTATGGCGACTGGGAAACGTAGGTCGGAGTGCTGCTGTACCGGTACGGTACGTCCCTTGTACGTCAGATAGCCCCCCCCCCCGCCGTTGGCAAGGCGGTCCCCGGGTGACCGGCCCTAGTTCCATCGTGTAAGAGAGATCCATCCGGCCACAGGTATCATAACATTCAGCTATCGTAACATCGTCGATGTCCCGCTTGCCGCCCTCAGGAGCTTGTGAGCGCGGCCGCGCACTGCAGCGTTAGCAAAGCGACCGTGCTGGGCGGCATGCTGCACCGCAGCCAGCGCCCCGGACGCCGAGCGATCTTCCTGCCTTATGAGGAGCTCAGCACGGAGCAGAAGCGCGCGCTGCTGCTGTGCAGCCACCAGCTAGCGGTGGGTGCGGCTGGGCGAGGGTGGCTGGCGCAAGCAGTTAGCCCGCAATCGATGGGGCGGGGGCCATGGGTAAGAATTGAAACCCAGGCGTGCACACTCGACAGGCCTGAGGCGCATGCTGTCTCGTCCCGAACCATAGAATCAAAGTAACCCCCAAAAACGTCCACCGGTTCGCCGGAACGACCGATCGGACCCGTTGCCGAACCCGCCCGCGAACGTGACGAAAGGAGAGGCGGGGGAAAGGGGAAGTAAAGGAAAAGAGCTGTGGTGGAAGGGCAAGGGTGTTCCCACCTAGGAGCGGGGGTCCCAAAACGTGCCCACCCCGTGCATACCAGAGGCTGATGGGCGATGACAGAAGGTGTGGTAGTCGCCAGCGGTTGGGAAGGGGAGGTCCAGCGTCGCCGCCGCCGAGGGTCCAGCGCCTGCCAGGAAAAACAACCCGCAGAGCAGCCGAACCCGACTACCGCGATCGGGCAGGATTGCTCGGCGCGCAACAGCGTCTGCGGTGTAGGGTGGCCGGCTGAGCGGAGTCCCAGGATCGCAGGGTTTTGGTGAAGTGCCGGTCATCTGTGCAGGGCCAAACATGGGTGCAAAAGCTTGGAAATGGCGAGGGAATGTGCCCAAACCAGCTGCACCGTCGTAAGTGTATGTAACGTCCTTTGACATAATATAGGGCTGCACAGCTGCGCGATGTCCCTGCCTGGTGTTCTGCAGCACCGCTGCCGTTGGGCCCCGTTGGGCCGGGGCGCCTTACTGCCTTCTGCCAGGATGCCGGCCATACCCTGCACCCGATACCTAGTGCCCATGGGTCGGACCTACCAGGACTGCAAGCTGGGCTCCCAGTTCGCGGCCGCCCGGAGCTTTGTGCCCCCCGGCCACGTGCTGTACCTGGAGCGGCGCAAGCAGCAGCAAGAAACGAGTGCGCAGCCGGATACTGATTGGGGCTGCTGCACGGACGGGGCGGCCGCGGGGGACAAGGGCCGCTACGGCTGCAGGTGCGGCGAGCGTGCGGGCCGTGTGCAGGCTACCGAGTCAGTCCGCGCTTGCCACGCTCACACTGCACATCAATGGCGGTGTGCCCCGTTGCAACCTGGCTGTCCCATTGCGCTGATGCTGCGGCTGCTTCCGCTTTAATCCGTGCCGCCCGTGCCCTGGCGCAGAGCCGCGCACGTGGTGCGGAACTGGCATTGTCGCGTGCACGGCTTCATAGCGCAGCTACCCGTGTGTTACGTCATGCGAATGTGCGTGCCTGCTTGTGGACATGCTGCTAACAGACTAGGCACACAGACTAGGCGAGAGAGGCGAGGCAAACAGTCGAACAGTCGAGCAGTCTGGCATGCTAACCGACAGCCCAACAACCCATTTCGCATAGTACCCGCTACACGTGTGTGTGCCTGCCCCCCCGACCGCAGGTGGATCCGTGTGGAGGACCTGGTAGACCGGGGCCTGGTGGTTTCCCGATCCATGTTCTTGGACCACCTGCCTGACACCACCCTGAAAGCCATAGAACAGGTGTGTGCTAGTCCGGAAGCTTGTACTGGCATCTTGCACGGCGGGCGACAGGGAGATGATGTCGAGAGGGGTGGCTATGCAGCCTTACAGAGCAAGCAGTGCCACGCAATCGTACTCAATTCACACGCGTGCAGCTTGTGGCGACTGCTGTTGAGTATAGGAACTTTGTCGCCGTATCTTGAGGCAAAGTGGTCCTTTCCTGGTGCATCCTGGTGCAGGCTCTTGCGCAGGCGCGGCAGAGAGAGGTGGAACCCAGCCCCAAGGGCAGCGCGGCAGTAGCCGCAGATGCGGCAGCACTGCATGGAGAGGATAGCAGGAGGGAGGCGGCCTCTATTGCTTTGACGGTGCTCTCCTAACATCAACACCTGTGAGCTACGGAACCGCGACCTCTTTGCAGTGTGAGCTTCTTGTGGTGACCTTCCTTGCACAAGCACGAGTAACGGGGCGTATGGACACACTGGACAGAGCTGACAGCGGTTGAAACGAGCGGTTTTCCGCATGTGCACGTACGGCAGCGGGTGATATCGGGGGAGGCTGGGCAACGTTAGGCAAGACGGACGGTAGGGTATGGCAGTCGTACATGACTGCGTATATCATTCTGATACCGCCGTGGGGTTGCACATTTACATAATGGGAGTCATGGAGCACGCATCTGTGTTGCATGCAGGCCATGCACTGGGCGTGCGTGTTGCCAGGTCAGATGGTGACAACGTTCCGTGCTGAAGTGCTGGTGCCTGAGGTGGATATGCGTTCTGCCTCATGCACCGAGCTGCAGCGTGAAGTTGGTGTGTGTCACGTTGCGCTCTTTGTTTTTCGTGTTTTGGGCCTCACGGCTAAGACAACGGGTGTTTCACCCACTCTGCTATGGCGGGTCGGGCAGGCTCGTGTGGCCTGCAGGCTGCAGTCCCTCCGGGGAGCCTTTAATCTGCATCTGCAGCACGTATTGCATGCATTGAAACCGCGGTGTACAGCCGTCGTATTGAATTAGACATTTGCCTGTCTTTTCGAGTTGTGCATACCCAACTAGCTGATTCACAACCGCAGTGCCTGTGCTGATCAACGTCACACCAGTTGAGAGACGCATCAAGCATCATGTGTTACACGTCCGTTATGTGCAATACATGTGTCCGATATGCACCTGGTGCCTCACAGCACCACACCCGAACAGCCGAAAACATGGGCCACGATCCCGGGCCGGACAGCACTCAAAATCGCCCTGAACCCCCCACAGCGCCTCAACGCCAAGCCACAGGTCGCTGCTCTAAACATCTGGCTAGCATTTGCACAACACCGGCGCGTGCTTGCCCAGATGCTGCATAAGAAGCGAGTGACCGTCCGCCGCGAGCATCACAAAATTGACCCGCCCACTAAGCGTGGGTTCCGCCACGCCTGCAATGTGCAACAAGACGCGGTTCTTCGAGGCGACAGCAGGGTGCACGAGATAAACTACAGACATCGCCACTGCCGACTCTGACCCACGGGCCCCCGGCTGCTCCCATTGCTGCATCGCTGATTATGGCCAGCTTAAACGGCAGCAAAGTACTCCTTCGAGCCCTTGGGGTCGGGCTTCATGGTCTTGTCACCGGGCTTCCAGCCGGCGGGGCAGACCTCATCTGGGTTCGACTGCACGTACTGGATAGCCTGCAGCACGCGCTTGGTCTCGTCCACGCTGCGGCCAAACGCCAGGTTGTTGATGGTGGCGTGCTGGATAACGCCCTCCTTGTCGATGATGAACAGGCCGCGCAGCGAGATGCCGTCGTCCGTCAGAACGCCGTAGGCCTCCGAGATCTCCTTCTTCAGGTCAGCAACCAGGGGGTAGGCCAGGTCGCCGAGGCCGCCCTCCTTGCGGTCGGTCTGGATCCAGGCCAGATGGGTGAACTGCGAGTCCACCGACACACCCAGCACCTCGGTGTTCATGTCCTTGAACTCCTTGAAGCGGTCAGAGAAGGCGGTGATCTCCGTGGGGCACACGAAGGTGAAGTCCAGGGGGTAGAAGAAGAGGACGACATACTTGCCGCGATAGTTGGACAGCGACAACTCCACGAACTCCTGATCGAAAACGGCCTGAGCCTTGAAGTCGGGGGCAACCGAGCCGACCAGGGGCTTGGCAGCCTTGACGACCACGGCCGAGCGGCGCGAGACAGCCCGAGAAACGGCGCTGGGCCTGGCGGTGCGGGACAGAGCCGCAACCGAGGAACGCGAGGCCATCATCGACGCCATTGTGACTGTCGGTCTGTGACAAAAGTTCGGCTTCGGGAATGACCTACTTGTGGCGACTTCGGTTGCCGTACAGTGTTGTAGGAATTTCCTGCGTGCTCTCTCATCCGAACATATCAATATCATGCGACAATTGGCGGCAAACACAATGGCTTGCGACCGGGCCCAGTGGGTGATGGGCTGCGCACCGAGCCCCGCGATGCAAGCGGGGTAGCGTAAGACGCCCGACAGGAATATACGCGTGAGCTGAGGTTAAGAGTAAGATTACACGGTGCTTGGTCATGCAATGCAGTTCGACAGACCCATGGGGCCAGTCAAATCGGACAGCGCATCTCCAGCACGTGCAACCTGGGGGAGACTTTATCTCAGCCTCGGGACACGAGCACCTTCGCTGCAGGAGATCACACGCGGGCGGGTTCTTCGCATGCGGACGTTGCCATCTCCCCACTCTTCCGCATGCAAGTCGTCTCCCTGCCATATTCGGCGGTCTGTCGAGGCTCTACAGCTTCAATCTCCTGTTGCCGTAACAGGAGATTGAAGCTGCCCGCCTCCGCGCTGCAGGTTGCCCTCACGAACGTCCGGAATGTAGTGCCCGCCTCCGCGCTGCGATATGTCAGTCAGCCTCCACGCCGCGTACCCCGTCGTACCCCAGTCCGGCCTCGCACGTCATTGCTGCAGGAGGCACTCACCCGCCGCCTCATCCCCAGACCCTTGCCCCGCCCCCGCCATGCACGCCGCCTCTCGCGCCCCCGCCACCGCCTGCCTCCGTGGCGGGCCCCCCAGCGCAAGCACCGGCGCGCTCTGGGCCGGCGCCTGACCCGAGCCCTGCCTCGGGGCCGCTCGGCCACCTCCCCCCTCTACCGCTGCCTCCGCCCCTGTGCCTGTGCCTGGCCGCCCAGCTGACCCCGGCTGCTGCTGCTGCTGGCTCCCCTGCCCCAAGGCATCCGCCTTCCCGTGTGCCTGGGCCTGCGCCAGCAGTGCGGCCACCTTGTGGGCAAGGCTGGCGAGGTAGTCATGGTAGGGGTCCGGCTCGTCACCAGGCTGGGGAGCGTCCTCCCGCAGCTGCTGCTGCAGCCGCACGATCGCCTCGTCTGCGACGGGGAGTAGTTGCGGGCGGCGTCGAGTTCCGGCGCGGGGCAACAGAGAGCCGGTTGCATTCAGGATAACGGGGGCAGCTTCGTCTGGCCTGCGGGCGAGCTGCCGGGGCTGCTCGGGTGCACACAAGCCGACAAACGCTTCGGCGGCACCGCAAGCCAGGCTGGCATCAGGCCACAGCACACACCTCAACATGGAGGTCGGCACCGGTCGCAAGACGGCAGCGTGGCGCCCCTCAAGATAGTCTGACCCAAGTGCTCGGCCCCGAGCCAGCACCTCAGCCTCAAAGCCCATCCACCGCCTCCAACAACCAGTCCCGGTCCTCCCTCTGCTTCCTTCACCTTCCCTCCTTTGCCAGCCCCATTGCCGCCGGTCGTCAACGGACTTCGCATGCGTCAAAGGCTTCTCCATTGAGCATGCATCCCACCCTCCTTAGCCCCCAGCCCATCCTTACCTGCGCCGTGCGCCCGCAGCACCTGCCTGGCCACCGCATCCGCCGCCAACCGCTGCACCACGAGCAGCGCCTTCTCCTGCGGGTTGTAAAGACAAATGGTGGTGCTAACGACTTGGGTAGCAGAGGGCGAACAGCCCCACGGCGCCGAGCTGGGCCCATGCTGACTGTCACGAGTCATGCAATGGGCCAATGGCCAGCAATGGCCAGCACCCGTCCACTGGGCTTCATCTCCGCGCTCCTGGGCACCCTCCCAGCTGGCGTTTAAGAGGCGCCCCTACCAACGGCCGCACACCTGCATGTCTGCGTCGCCCTCTTGCAGCAGCGCCACCACCGCCTCGGGCAGGCCGCTGCCGATGGCGGCCGCAGTCAGGGTGCGCCCGCCCTCGCCCTCCACGCCGCTGCCTCCACCAACAGCGGACTCGCCCTGCCAGTTGGGTCACCGTGAGCGCTATCAGACGGGCAAACAAGCACAGCCACGGAGGCAGCTGGGCTCTTCTGGTGAAGCAGCGCCGCAAGAAGGGGGCGGGTCAGCCGTCTTCAACCGCATGGCGTCGGAGGCAACCGCTTCGCGCCCCGAAACCACGCCCACACGAAAACGGCCGTACCCACCACGGGCGCCGAGTCGGCTATGTCGCCCAGCTGTATCCGCGCAAAGTGCGCCGCGCCAGCGCCGGCGCCGCCTCCGCTGCCGCCGTCCAGCCCGGCCTCCGCTGCCTCCGCGGGCTGCGTGTCCACCAGGTCCATGAACAGGCTGAGCGCCTTGCGCTTGACGCGGGTGGCCACCTCGGCGCCGCGGAGCAGCTGGTCCAGCGAGCCAAAGCCGCCTGCGCACGGACAAACACAACACGAGGGTGGACGAGGAATACCAACGGCGTCCTTGTCATACTCTCTCTTTTATACATCTTTTACCTTTTCCCCTCTTCTCTTGACATTGCACTCGCCACCGCGTGGTTCGGAGGCAGCGCGCCGCTGCAGCCCGCCATGCCTGACGGGCTAGAGTACATTGCAACGCACACATGCCATCTAACTCAGCCATCCAGCCCTTTGCCAACCCCCGCCCGGGCTCCTTGCATCCCTCGGCACTCAGTACCGGCCTCCCCAGACCCGGTCTCCCATAGCCTGCAATACTCCGCCCCAAGACACCCGCTCCGCCCGGCTCTGCACGCCGCACGCACCCGCATCGACAAAGGTCCGGCGCGCCTCGGGCAGGTTGCGCACCAGCGCCGCCAGCGCGTACATGCCCTTGCCCGCGCACTCCGAGTCGGACGACAGCGACACCTGGCGGGATGCCAGCGATGGCAACGGAAGGGGCGGTGTGTAGGGACGAGCACGGGTCGGGGCTCGACACGGGTGATTGCGGCGGTGCTTAACTGTGTGAGCGCGAAACTGTCCCAACTGCGCAGCGCGACCCACTGTGGGGTTTGCACAGCTCCTGCGCAAACGAGCACGCATAGTTCGCCTCTGCTTGTCCCGGAGCTGCTTCCTGTAGCGGTGCATCGCTTGTCACTCGACCAGCCATCAGAGGTGCTGGCGTGCTGGGTCGCAGAGCGACCATCTCCAAGCCAACGACCCCACCTGGAGGAGCGTGGCCACCACCCCGGGGTGATCCGACAGGAGGGCGCGCTGGAAGGTGGGGTTGTTGGAGGCAGCGGTTCCCAGCACGTGCGCGGCGGCGGCAGCCAGCTGCGGCCCACGGGTCAACTGTGACACAACGGGGCTGATGCCGCCGAGGGGCCGCAGGTCTGAAGCCGGGAGGAAAGGGGTGGCGATGGTGTGGTTTGACCGGTGTCTTGCGACGCATGTACAACACGGCCCGGGCGCGCTGGACACCACCCACAGCAGGGAGAAGAGCACACCGTGGGCTTGGGCGGTCAGGGCGTCCATACGCGCTGCCACGTACCATGCCAGGCATCGAGCCCAGAGCTGATGCCAATGGAAGCGCGGATGGCAGCCCGCGCAGTCACCCACCCTCGACGCACCGTTTGCGTTGTCGATGGGCTCCACCAGCACTTGCAGTGCCCGGAGGGCCGCCAGCAGCTCTGTGTCCGAGGCGCCAGGCCGGCGAAGGATCTCGATCCCCTCCTGCTTCACACAAGGTAGGGCACTTGTCTTAGCTGTCAATAAGCTTGCTCAACTGGCCTCGAAAGACGGTTATCCCAGCCATGCGCGGCTCTTGCAGCGTGCGTAGGAGGCGCACAGGGCGCCACGCGGCACGTGAAGGCAACGAGCGTGGAAGGCGCAGCAGGACCCCGGTCACTGCCGTACACGTGGAGCCCTGACTTGCAGGGCTCCGGCCCCATCACCCGGTCTGTTTGGCTACAGGAGTCCTACAGCGTGCCCACCTTCATCATGTCCGCCTCGGTGGGCTGAGACCGCACGTGGTCAAGCAGCTGTGGTGGGGTTGGATTGCAGGGGTATAAGGCTTCACATGGATGTGGGCTGCGGTGAATGCAAGGGATTTCCAGTGTTTCCCAGAGGGGCGTGACATGGTGCACATCTCTTGCGACGTCCCACACGCACGCACCTCCTTCACCCGGCGCCGCTGCTCCTTCAAGTCCTTGACGATCTGCAGCCGCTGCGCCTCCTCCGCCTGTGCGGCAAGTTTGTCTGGATCGCTATGAGCTGTGAGGGCAAGTTGGGAAAGGGAGGGGCATGCGGGGTAAGGGAGTGGGGTAAGGGGGCGGGATGATGCAGGGAAAGCGACGGGCTACGGCCGTTGAGCTGCCCATTGCCCAGTATTCAGGGACATTAAGTGCGTCTAGACCCTTACATATTGCCCAGTGAAGCAGATCCTCCATTGAGCGCGGGTCGCCTTCCTCATCGTGCGGAGTGGCGAGGATGTCGACAGCTTCATCCACAATGGCTTGTCCGAAGTCATCTAAATTAGCTTTGGCTACATGTACAATTGAGCAACCCAGGAGGGCCACCAGCAGCAGTGCTCGTAACCTCATCGTGTGTCTAGAAGAATGTAAACTCAGTTACTGCCTAAACTGACCCAGTGGCCGATTATAAGTAGTGGGGCTTCTGCAGAGTTACAGATGAGACCAGATATGAAGGCTGGAAATTTTCCGTTTCTGTTTTCAGTTAAGGACAGCATGGCGGACAGCACGCATTCGACACGCATTGACGCCCCGCCGGACACGTCGCACGCGGCTCAAAGTTCCCAGTCATGCAGAACTCTAGGGAGGACCATGATCAGTCGCGTGTCCCCATCCTCGCGTGTCCCAATCGTGTCCCCATCCTCAGGCACCTTAACTCTGCGCGGTTCGCATTTGCCAATTTTGCATGCCCTAGTAGGCAAGCCAACGCAACGCTTTGACCAAGAGAACGGGCGGTGTGTAGTGGCAGCTACTAGCCATCACCGCTCAAAACCTGCCACGCCTACCATCGGAGCGACTATCGCGATGACAGCTGAACCTTTAGCACGCAAGGACGCTAGTAATGCACCCGCCACGCTTCCTCAGAGCGTGCACAACGAAGCGTTACATCTGATGGTACCCGCGGACAGTTGTCGAAGGCACATGAGGCGCCGGAAGGAGGGCCTGCTGACATGGTAGACGAAACCCAAGCGAGTAAGGCACAACGCCGCACAAGGCAGCACCAACTGATCCCTAACTTGACATCCGGGAGCGCAGATCAGCTGAGCAGCGGCTCACGGCACAACGGGTGGGCTTGCGCAAAGCTCAGCATGTGAACCCGATGCGCCCCCCTTACACTGCTCGTCTAGGCGGTCAGAGAAGCCCTGCCCTTACGGGACGCGCCGGTGAATGACGCACACAGGACTGTTAAGTCTGTATACGGACCCCACGCTTCCCACCCCTGCAAACCATCCGCCCAACGCCGGTGCCAAACCGAGCCTCCTCGACCCTCGCGACAACCTGCTCACCGCTTCTTGTACACGCAAGCCTTCAGCGGCGGCCACGCGATGCCACGCTGGCCACGCGCGCCCGGCATCGCCTGCTCGCCCTTGCGCAGCACCCACACCACAAACATCTTGTTCCCAGCGTCCTGGCTCACCAGCTTCAGCCCTAGCCGCTTTAGGCAGCCCAGGAACGGCCCAAAGTCCTCCTCCCCAGCCGGCTCGCCGTTGCCCTTACCCTTGTGCTGCTGCTGCTGCCGTGGGCGCTTGCCCGGCCGGCCACTGCCGCCACGCTCTTCCTCGTCTTCCTCGTCGTCGTCGTCGCTTCCGCTGTGGCCGTCCGCGTCGGAGCCAGACTGAGCGAAGCGGCTGCGGACCTGGGGCACATGAACACCCACTTCGAATAGTCCGGTGTTACATGGGCTGCCGGCTAGGCCACTAGCTTTCTTGTGCCAGTTGGCTCCGCAATGACGTTTGGGCACGCCATCCACATTGTTATCACACAGTAATTTCTATACGAGTGGTCAAGTATGCGTCCAAGGCGCGCATCTGCCAATGGTGCAAGGTCCCATCGCTGTAGTACTCACCTCAGCTATCCACAGCCACCCCTTGGGCTTGAGCACACGCACCGCCTCCTGCGGCAGCGGGGTGAGGAGCAAGTTAGCACACCGGGCCGTCAGGCCCGTCCACAAGCCGGACAAGTCGCGTGCGTCGCTCGCTGCTGCACACTTCACAATGTGCACTCCTACGCGCCGCAGTTGAACGTCCGTGGGCCGTCAGCCGCATCTCCGCCGTGCAGTACTGCCCGCAAGTGCCGTACCTCCAGGTAGCTGCCGTAGTCGGTGCCCATGAGCGCCAGCGAGAAGACCGCCGCATCCACCGCGGCGTCGGGCAGCGGCACGTGCGCCATGTTGCAGGCGATGACCCCGGGGGCGGAGGCCACCAGGTCGAACGAGTGCACCGTCTGAGGCACACGCGGCACATGGAGGCGTGGGGGGCGGGGATTATGCAGGATGGCACGGCTCAAGAGTGCGGCATGACTAGGTGCGCTCGGGATCGCCCGAGTGGACTGCATGTGGCGCACCGCCGCGGGGCGGCGGGGAGTGACAGGAGGTGACAGGAGGCGAACACGAGACCAACGCCTGATTTGGTCTTCCACTAAGGCACGGTAAGCGCAGATGTCACCGAGAGGGACTACCGTGAGGCACGCAGCGCAGGGTCGATGCGGCAGCGAAAGCCAATCAATGCCTCAGATGTTAGAGAAGGCCGCGCCAGTGCTGAGGGGTCTCGAACAAATTACCCGAGTAACCCAGAACGGAAAATGGCTGCGTGCGCGGCGATGCGGCAAGCAACCGAAAGCCACAGCTGAAACCGCCCTCCGGCCCGCCGCACCTGAGGCACGCTGGCCGCAATCTTGGCGTCTCCGCACCCGAAGTCCGCCACCTCCTTGACCTCGGCCCTGCATGGTGTGGGCCGTTCGCCAGGTCGGGCAGATCGGTAGGCAGGCCCGAGAGAGACCCAGCGGGCAGCCGTAGGCCCGTAGCAACCTCTGCTCTCCACCTGAGCAGCCGTCCCTGGATTTGCCCTCTTGGCAAACAAGCCAGGCACGCAGCCATCAAAGCGCTGGTCGCCGGTGCGCCCGTGCGAAGCCCCGTCGCTCTACCTCGGCCGGCAACTGGACCCCTATCCCCGGCAAGTGCCTTCCGCAGCTCCGAGCCCGGACCACCCACCTCTTGGCCTTTAGCCAGGCGATGGCGACGTCCACCGGCTGCTTGGGCCAGCCCCGGGTCTGGCGCTGGAAGCCGTCGTGGTACTGCGAGAACAGCTCCGGCTGAGACTGCAGTAGGGGAAGGAAGGCAGCAGGACAGGACGGGAGGAGCATGGCTCTGTGCCGGGTCCAGAGCCGCCAGAAACGATATTCGCGACAGATTGTCAACCGCCTGGCCCAAACATGCGCCAAAGGAGCAGTACTCACCGGTTACAGCGCACGGCAGGAGGCGTAGCCGTGCTCGGGAACAAAACCCGCATGCATGTACCCCCGCGACGCCTTCCCCACGCCCCTCCCTGCCGGCCACGCCCCTCCCTGCCAGCCCCCCATAATGTCTCCCTCCCACCTCTGGCGCCTCACCTGCATCAGGCCGTACGCGTCGTGCCCGCTCCTGGTGTACAGCTCCTCGTTGAGGTAGCGGAAGCGGCCGCCCGCCAGCCGGGCGCGCATCTTATCCAAGAAGCCGCCGCCGCGAGCGTCCTTCTTGTCGCCAAGCTTCCGGGCCCCGGCCACGCCTCCGAGGGCGGGCTGGCGGCCCTCGTCATTGGCAGGCTGCTGCGGAGCGGCCAGGGCAGCTGCCCTCGCCTTCTGCTGAAGTGCCGCCAGCGCCGCCGCGTGGGTGAGCTTCTGCACCGGCGCGGGGCCGCCGGCGGCTGCCGGGGCCTTGCTCCCGGCAGGGTTGGCGGCAGCAGCAGCGACTGGGGCGGCGGCAGCGGCGCGCCCGCCAAGTGCAGCGGCCAAGCTCGGCGCGGCTGCAGGGCCGCGCTGGGGCATAGCTGCTGGCTGTGCCTGCGGCTGTGCCTGCGGCTGTGCCTGCGGCTGTGCCTGCGGCTGTGCCTGCTGCTTGAGTTTCTGTTGCTTCTGATGCTGCTTTCCGCCTTGTTGATCCACCTTGCCACTCGCTGGCCCGGCAGCCGGACCCTCCGTCTTGCCCTGGGGGGCGTCCTTCGCCAGCCGCTTCCCCTCCCGGCCCTCACCGCTGCTAGCTTGTCCGTCGCCAAGTCCTCCCGGGCGTCCCCGGTGCTCGTGCTCAGCCTTCTGCACCGGCGCCGACGGCCCCGGCTCCGCGCCTGCCCCACCGGCCTCGCCCCTGGCCTTTGGCTGTCGTGCCTGCCGCGGTTGCGCCGCCTTTGCCGCCGCTGACTGCTGCTCCTGCTGCTGCTCGGGGCCAGCTTCCTCCCGCGGCGCCGCTACCTGTTTGGGGCCGGCCCTTTGCCCCTTGCCTTGTGCCAGCGGACCCGATCCGTCCGCTTCTTGCTGCTGGGCCGGCGGCTGGAGGCGGGCCTTCTTGGTCGGCCGCTCTGGCTGTTGCTGGGGCTGCTGCACCGTGGGCTGCTGTTGCTGCTTTGCCCTGCCCTTGCTCTTGGCAGGCTCGCCGCCCTGCGCAGCTGCCGCCAGCTGCTTCTGATGTGCAGCTGCGCCGCCTTCCGGCTTGGGGCCCTTTGCACTGCCGCCAGGCGCTTGCGCCTGTTCTCCAAGCTGCCCTTTCCCCTTCGCCTTGTCCCTCGTCGTGGTCACGGCCTTGGGCGCCAGAGCCGCGGCCACGGCCGGCTCCTCGCCCGCCGCAGCATGAGGGGCTTGCTCGGCGGCCTTGTGGGCCTTAGCCTGAACCTTGTGGGGAGCCGCAGCGGCGATGCTGGGCACGCCCGGTGATTTGCCGGCGCCGTCCACGGCGCCCTCATGCGGCACGTCAGCCGCTTGCCTTCCCTGCCGGGCCTTACCGCTCTGCTCGGGCTTGCGCTCAGCCGCCGCCTTGAATTCCTTTACAGCAGCTGCTGGCTGCTGCTGGCGAAGCTTTCTGCCAGTCTCGTCCGCCACCGCCGCTGATGCCACTTGGGCGTGCGCATCGCCTCCTTTTGTCTTTTTCGGCCGCTTGCTGAGGGCCGCCTCGCCTCGCCGGTCCTCCGCCCTGGCCTCAGCCGTGCAGCCCACCTGCGGCTCCGCAGCGCCTCCGGGGGCCTGGCGTTGCACATCACCCTCGGAAGCTGCCGCGCGCTTCCTTCCCCTCTTGCCGTCGCCTCCGGCGGCGGCGGGCTCGACGGAACCCGGGGCCGCCATGCCATGACCTGCAGCCGGCGCATCGGCTTCGGCATCTCGGTCTCCATCAGGGGCTGCCTTCAGGCTGTGTCGGAGGCTCACGGGCTTGTCTAGGAGCTCAGCAAGCTGGTGGTGCGATAGCGACTTGTTTGATTTCTTTTTACCATCGGGCCTGGCATTCATGAGTCTTTTAGGAGCAGACGGGTACTGGGCAGCACCAGCATTTGCACCAAAGTCCCAGGTTGCGCCAAATTCTAACGCGTCCCAGTCCGATGCTACTCCTTCCATCGTCATATTTTCGATTCATAACGCAGGCTGACGCGTCTCCCAAGAGGCGTTAGTTGAGAAGGTAACGGAGCCAGGAACGGTCGGACTAGGAACATACCCTGCCTAAACCGAAGCAAGGAATAGATGTTAGGTTATTTATAGTCATACATATTACTGTATATATAGTCAGTACGCATCAGGTCCCTCCCGGGTCCGCGTTGAGCTGATTCTTTGGAATACGTCATGTGCGTTATAATTAGCCCACATCTCTGATGACTGAGTATGGCATGTGAGGCGGACGGCTGTCGGCGACGGCTCGACGAGTTCTTTCCGAGCGTGAGGTGGGCGGCCTCAGCCGTCGTCAACAGGCATGGATGATGTCGGTGCAGACGCGGTCATCGGGATATTGCGTCCATCTGAGGGGGTTCCTGGCTCTCTGGAGCTCTCAATCGCCGTCCTAGCTGGCCATCCCGAGGCTCCCACCCGGTCGCCATTCCAGCAGCTCGCAGGTATGAATCGCTACAATTCCGTTGCATATACTCGCTTGCCTTTCCAAGATGCCTTGACCCTCTGTCTGGGAGACGGGGGGCCACCCCGCATGCGCCCGTAACGCCCGGGTAACGGCACACAGGGAATGCAAGCAAAGCTGGCGCATCCGATATTTGCCTTTCATTGCTTATCCTCTGAATGTTTTCCCCAGGGTCGACGCACGCGGCCTGCACGCCGTCGGCCCACCTGACACAGCTGGCGGCGAAGACCCCAGAGAGAGGTTGCAAGCGGTCAAGACAAGCGGCCTTCTCTCATACATGACAGCAGCGCGATCATGGTTGTCCTGCACAGCAGCGTGTGCTGCTATGGTCTGAGGTGGTTGCAGTTGCTTAGCTTGCGGTTCCGGTTTAGCGTGTGATGACTGGTCTAAAGGCATGACGGCGTGCTCGAACAAGTGTATGATGAGGGTGTTACCGCGTTGTCGCCTCGGTGGTTGTGTGTCTTTTTAGTTTTTACGTGACGCTTGGCTTCTGAACGGGTATCACAACCAGTCAGTAATTGACGTGCAGACTGCAGAGCCGGCACAGGGTGTGCGTAGCATAACTAGCGCATATGACGACCGTACGCGCCGAGTGCTGGAAGCGCCTGTAAGCTTATTGGCTTGTCACGGGCATATGTGTACTCGCGACCCCGTCCCTCCTTTGTCCACGCCGTACGACGTGGGTTCATCGGCGTTTGGCAGTGCTGTGGATGTAACTTGACGTGTGGAAGGTACGGCATTAGATCCTAGGAGCACAGCCTCTGCATCGTAGTGTTGCCGCATGCGGACTCCAACTGGCCCGCAACGAATCGTCGTAAACACGCATTGGCCGGGGCGCGGGGCCCTGCCGTGCGTAAGCATGAACACGCATACTACCGGCTGCACGGTGCACGCACACGTGCAGTACTTCGTTTCCTCTAATGGGGACACCGGTGCACTTCCTTTCGAACTGCCACTGTAAGCCTAAGTCAAGATGTCGGCTTCGCGCCTCATTTCCGACATTGTGACTGATGCAGCGCCGCAAAACTCTGCATGCCGCGGCTCTCGCTCCACCAGCGCACGACACCGCCGCGGCCAAGCTGTACCTATGAAGGCCGATGGTTATGCGACGGAAAGCGCCAGAGGGCCCTCACAGTTGCTTGCAGACAGGCGGTTACAGCCGTTACAGCGCATAGGCACCATGGGTGGCAGCAGAAATGGCAGCGTCGACTTGGTAGATGGGTGATGTTACACTACTTGAACTTTGGCTTCGAGTGCAGCCCCGCACGGTACGGTCTGTTCGGGGAGATGTGGGGCAAGCCGCGTGCCGGCACCGACCCGCTGGTGCTGGACTTCGGTGACCCCAGCCCGCTCCCGCCGCCTCCCCCAGATGAGCCACCCTGTTGCTGCGCCTGTTGCAGCGCGGCATGCAAAGCCTCATTCTGCTGTAGCAGCTCCCGCCGCTCCTCCAGCCCCGCCTGCACGCAACCGCACAGGCAGTGCAGGCGTCGGTGCGCGCAGACCAGTATCTTGCGCAGGTATTAGGGTGTGCGAGTGTGCGAGGTGCACGCAAACCACTCTCTTGCACGAGTGTGCGGGAAGGCGTGCAACGACGAAATGCGGCACGTTACCATCGCCAATAACTCCAAATGCGGCTGCAAACTTTGCGTCAGAAGGGAAGACCGTTAGGTGCAGCTCCGCTTGCAGGTTTCTATCACCATGCGGGATTGGGGTTGGCCTGGCCCGGGCGCGCATCACTATCGCGAGCTGACGAGCCACCCCCCTCGTCCGTCCGTCAACACGCGCCCTCACAGTCGCACCTGTAGCGCCGCGCGCATCTGCGTCACCTCGCTTTCCCGCGCACGGATGATCTCCGACAAGCGTCCCAGCTGCCCCTCCATCATTGCCAACATGCTCATGTCAACGGCAGGTGCGGCCGGCGCCGGCGGTGCGGGGAGCGGCGCTGGCGCCGACGCCGGCGGCATCGGCTCTCTTTGCCGCTGCTGCTGCAGCTTGGCCACCTGGCCTTCAAGCTCCTTGACCCGGGCTTTGAGGGCCTTTTCGCTGAACTGCGTGCTGGTCAGCTGCGACCGGGAGGAGTCGGCCTCGGACCGCACCTGATCCAGCTTGCCCTGTGGAGGCGGCAAGGAGCGCAAATGATATTGGGTCATCGCTCACTTGCTTCTCGCCAAAGTTGCAGGCATTGGGTGGAGACACGTTTCACACTCACAAGCACCGCCCTGCAAATTACCCTGAGCGGAGTACCCACCTGCAGCTCGATAACCGTTGCTTGCGCTGCGTCTAGCTGCTTGCGTAAAGCGATGGCGTCTGACTCGGCCCGCTGCAGACGCTGCGCGTTCTGCTGTTCGAGCTGTTGAGCAGCGGGGACACGCGGCAAGGAAGGGTTTGCAGGGTCGCTGACACAGCGTTGAGGCCCGTTGCTGCTTGTGACCGCCGTTGGACTTTTGCTACGTCAGCGCCGTAGTGAGCGGGGGTTGCACATGCGCTTACAACATTGCCGCTTTCTGAAAGTGCCTTACCGCGTTGCCCTGGGTTCCAGACTTTTTGCGTGTCACATCTTACCGCAGCAGCGCCAGCCCGGGGACCCGTCCTGGCGGCCGCCGCAGCCGCCGCGTCTGACGCAGCTGCCGCCCGCGCCGCCGCCACCGCCTGCTCCAGCTGCTGCTGTTGCGTCCGCCGCATCTCCGCAATCTTGGCGTGGAAGCTGTCCTGAGGTCCAGGGCCGGAGACCACAAGCTGTAACGATGCCTCTGGCTCAAGGCAAGTCGAGGCTGCATTCAAGAGAGCCCGCCATCCAAGCAATACCGCCGCTGGAACTCCGCATCCCCACTGCCCCACACCGCGTTGCCCCAAGCAGCACCTGCAGCTCCGCCATGCGCGCGGAGGCAGACGCCGCCTGCGCCGACAGGTCCGCCTCGGCCCGCTCCAGCGCGGCGGTCCGGGCGTCCAGCTCCGACCGCAGGCGGTGCAGCTCCGCGGAGGGGCCGTCCGCAGCTGAGGTGGTGACCACCGCCTGGCGCTGCTGGGCCCTGCGGCAACGCAGGAGGCGACACGGGTTCAGTGGCGCATGGGGATGCAAGAGTGGGCCAGGCGTCTGCACCTGTGTGCAAGCCTGGGAACTACCACCGCCTTGCAACAGCTTGGCGTGCAGCCCTGCGTCATGCCCGTCTCGCGGTCCCATGATCCAACGCCCCCGCTCCCCCCGCTGACAAGCTGCGCTCACTTGTTCAACGCAAGCGCCTCCTGCAGCTGCGCTTGGAGCGAGGCCACGTCGTCCGCCTGGGTGCTGTGGGCCTGGGCGCGCGCCGTTGCGGACGACCGAGGCGCTTTTAAGGCGGGCTTACTCTTGCGTCAAGGGGACACCATACACAAGCTAATGGCGTGCCAAGCTCCGTGCATACCAAGGGCACGGCACCGCACAGTGCATCTTTGGACGTAGCGAGGTTCACTTAGGGGCCATGTGCCCAGCCAGATATCCGAAGCCGGTTATAGGCTGTGAACGACGAAACTGCGGCGTGCTTGCAGACGGCTCCGCGGTCAGCCCTGCCACTGGATTCCGCCGCATGTATCGTCACCCGGGGCACGCAAACGCCGAGGACACGCAGGAGGACACAGCGTGGTGCCGTACCTGCGTCGTACTGCTGAGGGCTTGCCGGAGCCTGCCGATCTCGGCCCGCAGACGCACTACTTCTGCCTCCTTGTCACCAGCGATTGTCTGCCACTCCTGACCGGTCTTCTGTCTGCAGCGCGGGGCAGTGTGGTACGAAGGCCTGACGAGCGTGACGACCATCGACCAAACCCACCCGTCGGCCCCGCCATCCGACCCTCCGGGGCCCCGTCAGACCTTACGGACGCTGCCTCCTTGTGCATGTCCACTTCCTGGCGGAGAGTTGCCAATGCTGCGCGCGCTTGTGCGAGCAGCTCAGGAGCGGCCGACCCTGCCGCCCAAGCTGATAGACATCGTTCCAGCTCCTCCATCGTGTTTGCTGTCTGCTGCTTCCGTAGCTGGGCACGGGCCTAGCCCAGGGTTGGCCCGTCCCGCGGCCCAGGTGTTGCAGAGTTGTCACTGGCGCATTTCAGTTTGCTACAACACCTACAATGATTCAAAATACAGCTCAATGAAAGTGTTTGCAGGATGTCAAGTTTCGTCGTTAGAAACAAAAACGCCAAACTGGGCAAATTCCAGGTAATATGCAGGATTCATTGCTACCTGGACGGGCAAAGGAAATGCTCATTACTATATCGCTCCGAGACCACGCGGGTTATTCTAGCCCCGTCTGCACGTCTGTGTAACCCAAACCCGCACCCAAACCCGCTGAGCTAGTACAGCGCTGCTGTACAGGCCCGTCTGGCAGTACATGCCCGAGCAGATAATCGCAAAGCCTAAATGGTCTGGATGTGGTTTTGGGCTCGGGGCACCGACAGATCACTAGGCGGGACCCCTGCGGGGCCCGATAGCAAGTGTTTTAGGCTCCATCTGTCCCCAGGCCCGCGCCCGCCCAAATGTGCTGTCATGCTGGGAGTGGCCCGGAGTCCCTGTGCCTTGCACCGCTCCACTGTGCCTGCTGGCCTG
>LSYV01000002.1:1853990-1951811 GCA_001584585.1 Gonium pectorale
CTGTTGTGCTGCTTTACTCTGTTCCGCCCTCTGCTGCTCCGTTCGGCTCTGCTCTGCTCCGTTCTGCTCCGCGCCGCGCTGTAACGCAGAAAGGCAATGCGCTGCAAAAGGCTCGCTTTTGGGATGGGGCGCGCGGCGGCGGAGGTGGCGGGCGGATGGTGCCCCCACCGCGGTGGCCTGGACCGCTAAGCCAACGTTGTCCACTCGCACTTTTAAGTTATTACGTCTGGCTATGGCTTCCTGACGCATACCGGTCCCACCCATGATACTGCATTCGGGCCGCGGATACATTGGAATCAACGTGCCACGCCGTACGTCACAGACTACCAATCCGACATAGAGCTTCACATACACTTACGACTGCACACACATGTTCACACGATCATAACCAAACACGTATATGATTATGACGACGGAGTACGCAAGAGCGACCGCATGTCCGCAGCCCCAACCGAGCCGAGTTACTAGCCAAATATGTCCTTCTCCTTAGCCCGGAGCAAGGGGTAGGCAAGGCACTTATCAGCGGTGTTGCCATTTGCACCCGCCGCGAGCACCCGGCCGCCGCTGCTAGCTCCTCGCTCGCACCTCCATGCGCCAAGAAGGGGCCGCCCGGGAGCTGGAGAACGCGCTGTCCTCGCAGTTGTTGCCGCGCAGCTCGCCCTGCGGCCGCAGCAACCACGGGAAGGGTGGGTGAATGCACGGCACCGCGAGCACCCGGCCGCCGCTGCTAGCTCCTCGCTCGCACCTCCATGCGCCAAGAAGGGGCCGCCCGGGAGCTGGAGAACGCGCTGTCCTCGCAGTTGTCGGTGCTTGCCAGGCCCGGTAGTGACAGATCGGGGGCGGCCTCGACGGGTGGTACGGGTGGTACAGCGACCGTGGAGCTGGCGGCGGTGAAGGCCGGCCCACAACGAATGCGGTCAGGGTGCCACGAGTTCCTGAACAAGGCCCGCCATGCGCACTGATCATTAAACACACCCACCACCCAAACGTGCGACGCCGTCGTCGCGTGCAGCGGCCAGAGCGTTGGTGAACCCATGCGGCGGTGGCGCGGGGGGCGAGGGGACTGGCGGAGCAGAGCTCGCTGGCGATGCCACACTGCCCGCTTGCGGTGGCGGCGGCCACGCGTCACGGGTCTGGGATCCGCTGAGAGCTTCGTGTACACCTCCTTTGCTGGAGGTGTGGGGCGGGACTGCCCGGCTGCGAGGGCGGTGTCACACTGCTTCCCGTGTCTGCCCACCCTGTCCGGCAGCCAACGCATCCTGTCGCCCAGCGGGCCTCTCCGGCACTGCTGCATGCACCTCTTGCAGATGCCATAGCGTTCAGGATGGTGCTTTGCGAAGCTCCTGTCCTCCGGGGGGACAAAAATAATCCCATCGGTCGCCATGCCCAGCCTGCCGCCCTCAACTCGGAGCTGATGGAGCCCCTGCCCGTCGCGAGCTGCGAAGTCCATTGCACAAAATCGGTGACCGCCACCGTGTACCAGAGCGGACCAGGAATGCCTGTGCTCCATGCAGCAGCACCTGCGTTTAAGACGTGACATATGCTTAGCTGGGCCTGTGACGAATAACTGGTTTAAACGTGACTCGCCTGGCCCGAACACGAAAGGTGCCATGGTGGTCAAACGGTCAAAGGGACATAACAAGGGACCTGGGGGGACAGGTAGACTTAAGAGACTTTATTTTGGTATTATGCTATGACAGGTTTTGACAGGTTTTGAGCGTCACGTACAGTAGCCCAGAGGCCCTGGTAGCTAGGTGCAGGCCGTGGTCGCGGAGCCGAAGGTGAGTACCTTGGCTGTTTGTTTCCTTGTGTAAATATTGCACCCAAAATAAGCTGTATTTTATATATAAGACGAAGGACCAGACGAAGGGCCATGAAGCCTCTGGTCCGCTTCTCGTGCCTTCTGCTGCTCCTATTCGCTGCCCCCATGACCTTACTAGGTTCAGTACACGGCAAGGTACAGAAGCTATGTTCGCCCCCGTTCCCGTGCCGACCGAAACACACCGTCAGCCCGTGCCTCCATATCTAATCTGACCGGAGGCGTACCGCGGGCACTGTGTAGGGGGGCGAAGACCCTGGAGACCCAGTGACAATCAGACTGCGGCCTGTGTTCGAACGCAAAAAGGTGGGCTGGGCTGGGATGAGGCCTGTCCCACATGGGCCTTTCCGCTGGCATATCGGTTGCTGCCAAACTTGTACAGGATGGTGCCGAAGCCGTGAGCGGATGAAATTGCACGGTGGGGTTCAGCGGGATCAAGTGGCCGGCCGCTAGCCAACAGTTTGGGCGCTCAAGTACCATCGCCTCACTGGGCATCCGAGCCAGTGAGGCTGCCCCTGTTGTTGGGGCTTTCGGCGGCTCTCCCACATTTGATCCTCCAGTTGAGAGGGCAAAGCCCTTCCTCCCTGCTTCTACGTGGCCCCGTGGCAGGAAGAGGTCCGGTCCTTGGCGGCGCGATATAAAGCTCTGCCCGGATTAGGCAGGGTCTCTATCGCCGCGGTCTCCCGGGACGTTATGGTTTTGACCAACCCGGGCGGCTCGCACGATATGGAGCAGGTGCGTGGTGCATACACCTGGAGGCGCACTGCGGAGCACTACGGCTCAGCCCGCCGTATGCCGCGGCCGTCTAACGGGCGCCTGCCTGCCGTTGGACTGTACCCGTGTACCGGTCGCATACGGTTAGTGCTGCTCAGCAGCTCCCAGCCCTTGCTTCGCATGGGTGTTGGTCTTCTACGCTGGTCTCCGCAAGTGCAATCGGAGGTGTCGACCGGACTTACTGCCCTGTCGCCTCTGTGCCGCGCAGCTCGTGAAATTACTCCTGGACCAGCCCGAGGTGGCGGAGTTGGAGATTGGCGATCAGGTCCACCGGAAACCAGGGGAGAAGCCCTACCGTACGCTGCGGAAGGAGATGCTGCGGCAGGTGCGGCATGCGAGCGTCGCACAACACTCCCTCTGTAGCTATTCGCCACATCACGTGGCGTCCCGCCAGCCCAAGAATATGGGATGTGCCGAGGGACGTGCTTGTATGCTTGCAACCTCAGGAGGTTGCACAGGAGGTTACGGGAGCTGCCCGCACCGGCGGCGCACCTGAGATACTGATTTGGGATTGTGTTGCAACGGGCAGCACATATACTGAACCGAGCGCACATGTTGTGCCGTGTGGAACCCGCGGGGGGGGGAGCGGGAGGAACGTCACCTGACTTGGTTTGTACCCGCCCGCCCTATGGGAAGCGTTGCGCCTTCGGGTGTGTATGACCGTAGAGGCGGGCTCCCTCTTTCTTCGCAGACATCTCCTTTCTTTAAACCCTGCTGGGAAAACGAGCTGCGTGAGCCGGCAACCAGCCGTGGCGGCTGTAGGGCCCCTGCGCACTTTCGTAAACAACGCTCGCCCAATGCCCCCAGATTGTAACTAACACCAAGCGCCGCGTCCATGAGCGGGTGCTGCGCAAGATCAAGGATTCGGAGGACTTTCCGCACGTTGAGCTGTCAAGCCCTAAGGCGCCGCCGGTGCCGCCGCCGCGGCGGCAGCAGCAGGTGGAAGAGGAGCAGGCGGAAGAGGAGCCGGGGCCACAGGCTTCCCTGTCGTCCAACGACGATGCCTACGTGGATATGTGGGAGAACGAGGAAGATGAGGAGCCGTTGCAGAAGGACAGCGCGGTGCTGAGGGAGCTTGCCCAGCGGGTTTCCAAGCTCTCGAAGCGCAAGGGGAAGAAGCAGAAGAAGCGGCGGCGCGAGCGTGTCAAGAAGGCGGAGCTGTGAATGAGGGCTTTACGGCTGTCGTTGCAGGCCCGCTAGCGGGGACCGCGGCTGTTCTTGTGATGCCCAGCGAGCGCACTGTGGAGTCTATCAGCAGATCACCGGTGTTGAACAAGGTTGCTCACAATAATGCCGTGATTGCCGTGGTAGATATCCCGGGGTTCTTATTCCGGCCTTCGACCCGGGCCGTGCCTTTGGTACGGGGTTTCTGCCTTCTTTGAGCTTGAGAGCTCCACGTCTCGCTCACTGTTCTGGTATTGGGTGTCGGCTTAGGGGCGCTCTGCTTCTACCTCGTTGCGCTGCGCGGCCTTGCTCAAAGGGCGCCGTTTACAGTAAGGCTGCGGCGGCCTCGATGCAAGCGGGCTGTCCGTACTCGTGTGCCGTACACAAATACCCACAACGTCAAGGGCGCTGGTGATCTGCCATGTCGCTAAGGCAATGTAAATAGGACGCTCAGACAGCCCACGCGATTGTGACTCAAGGCATACATGAATCAAGTGCAGTCCCGGGGTTGCCATTCGAGGCGCATCTTCGCACCCAGGCTCGCCCCCCCCCCCCCGCACGCAAAACGGCAGTAGTTTACGGGATTTCACGGGAGCCCGCCCGCCAGTCGAACAAAACCGCAAGGTTCATCCTGCATAACCTGTCCGACGTATTCATGTACGGTATTGCCACGCGGGGGCGCCGTGGCTCGCCCGTTCAGTCCACACAACAGGAGCCCGGTGCCCCTATGAACGTAGCCAATCGTGAATCCGACACGCCCACGCACGGCGTCACGGCCCCCATCACCGGGACGGCCTCAGGCCCCGCTGCTGCCCTTAGAATACAGTACATGCAGCACGTCCTTGCTTGTCCCGACGCAGGTACCTCCAGCATGCACCCGCTCCGCCTGAAGGCAGGCAGCTCCAGTGTAACGGAAGCCGCAATCCCGATGAAGCCTGTGCGTGACCTTCCCTCCCTGCGATGCCCATTACGGAGGACAGACGCACCAGCCCCCGCTGCCCTGCCTAGTTCGCCACATCGTGCTCACAACCATCCACTTAAGGAGCGAGGGTCCTATGTTCCCGCCCCCCCAGCTCCCGTTCACCCGTTCCTGTGCCCCTAGCCACGCTGCCGCACAACGCCATTTCCCCACCCAACCCCGTCCGCTTGTTCATGGGGCGAACCCTGCCTATAACCCTGCGTGTGTCCAGGACAACACAGGCTGGCCAGAGCCGGCCCGCCAAGCAACGCGGTAAGACACTATACCTCGCCATTCCTCGTTGACAAACAACCACTATCCGTCATTACCGCCTCCTCGACTACCTCCAAGCCACTCCGTCCATCACCACGTCCAGATGCGTCACGCCCAGCCACTCGGCCAGTTGGTGCTCCGACAGCAGGGATGCGCGTGGCTGGTGCGACAGCGCGCGGGCGCGGAACGACATGCTACTGCAAGACCATTCGGCCAGGTGCACCCGTCGCAGCGCCTCCGACCAGCAGGTCCCCGCTGCTGCGGAGTCCCCGTCACCGGCGCCCGGGCCATCGCTGCCGACGCCCGCAGGCCCCGCCCAGACTGCCCGCGCCGGTCCTTCCGCCGTCGCCGACCCACCATTGCTGCTAGTTTGACTAAACGGCGCTTCCATACCCGAGCTGGGGCTCCGCGCCGGCTCTGTGAGACCGCGGCCATTAGTCCCGTCTTCCCGTCCCGTGGACCCGGTGCGGCCGCCCGCATTAGTCGACACAACCGACCCGCGGGTCGTTTCGGGTGGCAGCTCCCACCGGCCGGGCCCACTGCTTCGGCCTCCGCCCACCTCCGCATTGATGACCCTCCGTGACGTGGTAGGTACCTCCGATTGTACCCCCGCGCCGCACGTCCCCTCGTGTCTACCCTCCCCGCGCCCGCTCGCCGCTGCTGCCGCTGCCTCCGGCCGCGTCGCCGCAAACGGTTCTGCACCTCTCCTCGCGTCGCTCCGCTCCCCGGGAAGGTGCACATGCAGCACATCCGAGCCGCCCTCCGCCAGCTGCTCCAGGCGCGCCAGGTTGCCCGTCACAAGCTGGGCCTTCCTGCCCTCGGCGGCTGCCCGTTGCAGCACCTGTGCGGGTTGCGGGGACTGACGTCAAAACGGAAAGGCCTGCCAATGAGGCGAAGTCCTAACACTGAACGCCTTGTGCAATTATCCTATATTCGCTGCGCTCGTGTTCCTGGGCCGGAGCTCCTGGCACTATTGCCGTCCAGCGCTGCACAGCCCTTCACACCTGCGCAACCGCCGACGTCCAGGAGCAGCCAAACAGCGGCTCCAGGTCCGGCGAGTGGGGCGCCAGGCCGCAGTGTGTCAGCACGCGGTGGCCCAGGTCGGCCGGCAGCGTGGAGGTGAGGAGCAGCGGCCCCAGCTCGCAGCCCTTGAGGGCCTCAATGATGGTGGAGTGCGGGCTGACGTTGTCCAGGCAGGTCTGGCGAGGGCGGGGCCACGGGGCAGGGGCACGTGGCCTTATCTGGAGGCCAGACGCCCCAGAGCATACGGGAGGAGGAAAACGGCTGCCACGCCCTTTCGTATCAGCTGTTGCTGCAGAGGCGTGGACTCCATGCCCCGAACCTACGGCAGAGGTCCTGAGGCAGCCTCACCTGGACTGCCTCATCATCATCTAGCAGCCGCGCCTCAGCCGCCTGGAATGCCCTGCGCGCCCTCTCCAGCAGCTCGTCGCGGCTGGCCCTGCTGCCGGCCCCGCCGCCGCCGCCACCACCACGACCGCCGCAGCCATAGCCCACCGCGCCCCCCGGCCCGTCGATATTGCCCTCCACCGCTGTGCCCTGCTCCTCCAGCGACCAGCGCAGCAGGCAAGAGTCCATGACCACGGGCCAGTGCTCGGCGATCTCGGCGACCAGCAGGGGCCGGGAACCCGTGTGCCGCACGGCACGGCCCACCACAGGGCCCTCGCGGCCGGCCGTGCTACGAGCGCCTGCGGCGGACAGTAGCTACGGTTTAGTAAGCGAATGGGCGGTCCGCAAGGATGCGTAGTATCGAGGGCAACGCGGTGCGGTTCCTCGTCAGTTATGGAGCGAGGAAGAGCAACCCACGAAGGCACCGCCCCACATAAGGCATGCCTGAAGCAGCCAAAGAGAAAGCCTGGAGCGAGAGCTGATGCATGCGGGGTTGTCACGCACCAATGACGCCCTCATCTGCGAGGAGCCTCACGAGCACAACCGCCTGATGCGGCTCCGCCAGCGCGGGCAGGATGGGCCTTGCCTTGGCCACATACAAGGCAACCGGCCCCACCTGAGCAAGGGAGAGCAGCGTCGAAAAACGGATGGAGGTCGCAGGTTTGGTGATCGGTTTCAATCTACAAGGACACCGTTATCGGGCGCGGGGGCCCGCCCCCGCCATGTCACACTCACTACGCGCTCAGGCCAAAGCTGCTGTGCCGCGTTGTAAGCTACGGAGACAGTCAGGTAGCTCAGGTCCGCTATGGCTGAGTCCAAGCAAAATGCGAGCTGGTCGCCATTGGGTGCAAGCGCGGCATCCGTCGACGCTATTTGACACCGCCACCTGTTCTTAAGGCGACTATCTTTAATATCATACTTGTAAGGCGATGAGGCTGACGCGTGCGCAACCACTATGTGAGTGGTGAACCCTGGGGTCGGCCAGATATGGCCAGCGCGGCCCCCAAGCCCTGTCGCTCGCATCGCAATGCTGCCCTCGTAATGCGCCTGCATGTCCGTTTTGGCAAGCGCATTGAGATTTTTGTGGCCGAAGGTTTCGGGGCGGTCCCGTTGGACCTGCCAAGAATGCCCGCAATACCAACTTTCGAGTTAGCAGAATGAATTCTGTCAGCGTGCATACAAAGCGCTCCGGCGGCACCGCATCGGTTGCTCTGCGGTTGCAACAGCCCAAAACAGCCCTAGCGCCTGCCAGCGATGGAGCCCTCCGCTGAGAGGTGCCGCGTCCGTTGGGCGATAGACGTTGAGGCGGAGATGGATCACGGACGCTTCCAGCAGCTGCTCGAGCTTCTGCCAGCGGACGAGCGGCAGCAGGTGCGCGACCGGGGCGCACGCCCGCGGGGCGTCCAAGCCCGAGCCAGGCCCACGAACGAGGAGGCTTGCAGTCTCACGCGTTATCTCGATCCGTCGTGTGCACCCCGACGGTGTGGCCATGTGGTTAGGCTCTCCCTGGGTGCAGCGCCGCCGCGACGCACATTTGGGCGCTTCTCGGTGTGCAGAGTGGCCCGGCTGCGGGGCCGTCACCGCATGCGCGCATTTGAGCTGGCACACACAGGGCTCGCCGCAACCCGAGCGCCAGGTTGACCGGGGATGCCCCGTGCCCGCGCCCACCTCTTGACAACATAGTAACCCGCCGTCCCCGCCCCGGCGACCTTGCTTGTTGCAGGTGGCCAAGTTCATGCAGCCGGTGGACCAGCACCGCGCGCTGACCAGCCGCGTGCTGCAGCGCTGCTGCGTTTGCCAGGCGCTGGGCGTGGAGTGGCGCGAGGTGACGCTGGCGCTCACCAAGGGCCGCAAGCCCTTCACCACCAACGGCAAGCCGCCGTGGGCGCCCAACTTCAACTACAACGTGTCGCACGAGGTCAGGGCCTGCGTCCGGGCGGCATGGGACACTCCAAATGGTTCGCCAGGCCTTGCACTTGCGTTTGACCTGGCAGGCATCATGTATGGGCGGGCTGTGGGTGTGTGGGAGCAGCCCCACGGTGCGTGTATGCGTCCGGAGGGTGTTGCCGTTTGTGCGGGCGGAGGTAGTGACGCAGGGTGGGCTGGGATTGCTTAGCGTCATCTGTGCTCCCGGGATTATGGCATCGTCAGCGTGCACGACCGTGCACACGTACGACCGTGCACACGTACGACCGTGCACACGTACGACCGTGCACACGTACGACCGTGCACACGTACGACCGTGCACACGTACGCGCAGGAGTATAAGCAACACGCGGGTTGCACGCTCCGGACCGTGTGTTGAGATCACCTGTCGCGTGCTGGAAACAGTCGTGAGCAAGCAAGCTGGCGACCGCGTGTGTTAATTGCCCCTCCGTCCCCAGTAACGGCTTGCTGCGGGGGCTCCGCATTGTGTGACTCCATCCGCAGGGCCGGTACGTGGTAATCGCCGCAGAGCCCCTCCACCTCGTGGGAGTGGATGTGGCGGCGCCCCGGCGCCTCCGCCCGGGGGCGGCCTCCCGGCCCCTCGACACCTACCTGCAGGCGTTTCGGGCCCAGCTGGCTGACACGGAGGTACGGCTGCACCGCTGTACGGTGGTGCTGGCCGGGACTGTCTGGGATCATCAAGAGCGTACGACCTTGTGGAGGTGCCTCGGCCCATTGTACAGTGGCGCAGGCTCCGCTTGTGGTTTTAGAGGCTGCCGGCCTCCTGGCAGTCCTATTTGATGTGACTCAAGCGCCAACATGCCATGGCATTGGTTTACTGGTCGCATGTAACGCGATGAGGCTAATCTCAATCGGTACCGTCTTTATTGCATTGCAGTGGGGGCTCTTGAAATCCATGGCGGACGACGAGGCGCGACGTGAGGTCATTTTTCAGCGGCTCTGGAGCCTCAAGGAGGTGCGCCCTTTGCTTGCGAGGCCTGGGCCTCCCGCCCTTTCCTTAGGGGGTCAGCGTATTTGAAGGCGTTCTCACTAGAGACGCCTGAGGCCATTGGGGCGCCTGGCCCCTTGAAAGCGGACCGTGTTACTGCAGGCCTTCGTCAAGGCGCGTGGAGACGGGCTGGGCTTCCACCCGCTGAGCCGTGCCGCGTTCTGCTTTCCCGACGGCGACCCATGGGCCCGCTCGGCTCACCTCACGCTCGACGGGGAGTCCAACAGCAGGTGCGTCAAGTTGCGACCACTCTGACGTACGATCAAGCTGACTGGGCAGGAAGCGAACATGCGCATGGCACCAGGGAGCATGCCTGTCTGCGATTGCTCGAGTGCGGGAGGGTCGTCCCAGGCCCCGCCTCAAGGAGCGCCTCCCTCGGTGTGCTTGCCTGCGTCAAGGCTTGGCTGCCCCGCCCCCTTCCGCTCCTGCTCCGCCGACCCGCACCCAGCGTGCGTTGACAGAGAGGCACTCACTCCCCGTGCAGCTGGCATTTCGAGCTTCACGACCTGGATGACGGGCACTGCGTGTCGGTGGCGCTGGGGCCGCCGGCAGAGGCGGTCGATGCGGACGGGGTGAGAAGCCGAGTGCGGTTGCATCACTGCACTGCCGTCTTTAGTCGTTCAGCAGTGCGCTGGCCTTTCGCGTTTGTCTCGCATGCAGCCTTTTAGGAAATGCGAAGGGGAGGGTCCATGTTGAACGGTTGCTTGGTTGGCACGTGATGTACCAGCGCGCCCTCCAGCCCCGGGCGCGGCGTTGTTTGCAAGCCATTCAGTTGCATGCTTGCTATGGCAACGGGCGCGCTCACGGCAGTCGCCAGCAAACAGCGAAACACGCCTATTACGCCAGGTAAGTGACAAGCACTTCCGCTCGCCGCCCGCAGGCGTTCAAGAGCACGTTACGGCTCAAGCACGTCATTCCAGCCACGGTGGCGCAGGCGTCCCCTCGGCCTTTCGCACTGGTGTCGTTGGAGCAGATCCTGAGCACCTGCAGGGGTGTATGTTAAGGTGGACTGGCGGCAGAACAACGAAGTGCCGGGTCTGGGGCCAGGTCTGCGGCGTATGCCTACGGCCAGTGCGTGCTCACACTGCCAGTCGCGACGTGCAGACGCCCACATCAAGGTCGACTCGGAGTTGACGCATGTCGCTGCGAGGGATACGACAGGCAGGAATGGCTCTGAATACTTGTATGCGAATGTTACGGACAGTATGGACTGCGAATGAATTGACTATCATATACCAAGTCTTATATGGTGGGGCCGACTGTGAACGGCTACGTTTAACATAAAGGCGAGTGGCAGGTGTAGCGGCGATGGGCAGGTCGCCGGCGCACATGCCACCTTCGGGTCGGCATCGTACAATGGTTTTGGGCGTATATCCATGCGCGTTGGTGATTTGGCGGTGCCTTGCGTGCCTGTTGTGCCCTATACGCTCCTGTTCGCGCCAGGGTGTCCTATGGCGGTTGCGGATGCTAGTGGCATTCCCCGTGTGCAACAGGGGTTGCCGTCCATGCACAGGAGATGAACTACGCCAACCACACACGAAACCCCTGCACGAAACATACGCATACATAACACACGAAACATCACCGAAACTCTTATCCGCCATCCGTGCCTCGTACTCGCATGGTCACCCGCGGGTCACCCGCTTTGATGTGGCCCCGGTATGGCCTAGCCCATCATTTGATCTTTCTGGGTGGCTAGAGGGCAGAGTGTACGGTGTACGGCGTATCGGCCATTGTTGGTAAGATTTACAGTATCCTTCATTTTCCCTTTGGAGTGAGCAGAAGATATCCTTTAGGCACAGCTCATACAGCGGCGCGGTTCAAGAGGACTTTCACCCTTTGGCCCCAGGGTTTTGTGCATTGGCAAACACGAGAAGAGCGCCAGTGCACACAACTATTAGCATGCCACTGTATATTGGATAGCTAAAGCGCGATTGGGACTGACGCCTTTAACATAGCCTTGCGCATTCGACGGTCTGCTGTGATTGATATTGTCAGCAGCTTAGAACATCTGCGTCTTCGCTAGAACTCGCCTAATCCTTCTATATCGAACTTGCAACTTGCGATGCTTCCTCGCCTACTATGAGACAAACCATCACTCAGATTGGCGATCAGGGCTGCTTATTTGGAGAGGGGGACGCAAGCGAGGCGGGCTTTGGACTCAGTGGTTGCCTCGACAAGAGCCCCTCCCATCCCCTCCGCGTCGCTGTGGCGCACGCAGCAAGCTACTGTGACAAAGCTGAGGTCTGCTTGGCGTCCGTGAGCGTGCTGGTCTCCAACGTCATCCCGGCGGACGAGGAGGCCGAATCTCGCCTGGCAAACCAATGCGATCTGAACGCACCCATGGGTCCAGCCACGCCAGAACAGACGGACGTCGTTGCTTCATGCGAGGTGCAGCGGCACGATGTGGGCTGCCCCGAGGCACCCAATGCTGACACCGACGCTTTTCTCGGAACCCTGTGCCGGCCTATCCGGTCCGATCCGAGCTGCAAACTCCTGCTGCGCGGTACGGGGCTCGGCGCCTCTGCGGATGCTGCAACCGAGCCGGTTCCCGGGCATGCGTGCTCTGGCCCCGCCGCATCCGAGCTCTCCCTCGCGGGCTTCGCGGGTGCATCAACGTCGAATTGCACCCCAAGCCTCGCAACCGTGACAGTGCCCGGCGAGAGTGCTAACTGCAAGGACTACGGCCCGATACTCCCGTTGCCGACGGCAACCGCGCTCCAGTACCCGCCCGAAACGGGTGAAGACACGTCAGCAGGCAGCGGCGCTGGGCCCCCGGACTCCGCGCCCGTCACACCAACGACGCCGCTGCGGCCCTCGGCGGACGCACCGCTCCTCCCGCCGCCGTCAGACCCTAATCGCATGACGCTTGTGCTGGTGAGTCGGGACGCGGTGCTTTCGTGGGCATTAAGGAGCCGGGACAGGGCGTGCCGGGGCGCCGTGAAACCCTGGAGCGGACTGTAGGGATTGTGGGAAGCTTACCTGTGAGCAGTGTGCGCGAGCGCCTTGACTGCGTGGCACTCGCAGCAGGATGTCCTGCCCGTCCCAGGCTGAGCTGTTCCTGCAAGCCGTTCCCTTCCACCGCCGGTCCACACTGGCGTCTCTTCCGCCGACCACACCGTCCATGGCTGTCGAGGACCCTCGACTCCTGCAACGCTGCATCTCTCTGCGCGCCTTGCTGCGTGCCTCGTCTTGAGTCTGTGCCCTCTCCTCGCCAGCCGCTCGCTGCTGGGAGACCAACAAAGCAAGCATAACACTCGTCCGTCAGTTCACGGGTAACGCCTTGCGCATTCTTACCCGCCAACCGCAGGATCTGGACGGCACGCTAATTGCCAGCGAGGACGAGCCACACGCGCCCGTGCCCTTCGACTACTGCGTGGACGACGAGCGGTTCGTGTGGCTTAGGCCGGGGCTGCGGCGCTTCCTGGATGCCGTGAGGCCACAATTCGAAGTCGTCCTGTGAGTGAGCCCGAGCTCGTGCGCTGCGGTGTGCTAGATCAATGTCGGTCTTGGGCTGCTAGGGTTGGGGCTGTACGGGTATGGGCCGAGCCTGACGCAAGCATGACAGCAACAGCTGTGGGCGGTAAACATGCGTGCGACCCGGATGATAGATGGGAGCGCATATACAAAAGGGACGGGAGTTGGAGGCCGGTGAAGATGTAAAGGGCGCCGGACGGTAAACCTGCGTTGACCTAGTCCTGGCTCAGCCCCGGGCGGCACCTCGCCATTTCCTTTCGCTCTGCTGCCGGCGCCTAGGCTGCACCCGTGCCGCTACGGCTGAGACGTGCGTTATCCGCCATGTGACGTGCGCCACACTCAAACCTTCGGACCTTCGTTAAAGCTCATCGGGACGACACTGTACCCCGGTGACGTTGCAATTGACGTCCCTTCGCCTCGCCATACAGGTTCACGGCTGCCGGGGAAAGCTGGGCTACGTGTGCGATGCAGCGTATTGACCCAGATGGGACCATCTTCGACAGCAGGTGATTGGGTGTCGATGTTAGCGGCGGGTCGTCAGCATGCAGCGCTTCAGGGGCTGGGAACAGATATTGCGAAAAGAATTTATAGGCATCTGTGGCGTGCGTCTTCGCTGCGGGTTCGGCGATTGCACCTGGTGAAGGGACGGCTGTGTCATAACACGGGCCAGAGGGTGTCTGTAGCAAGAGGGTTGCACGCAGGCACGGGCGGCTGGGGACCAATGTGAGCCTTTTCCCTTCGCCGCTGCCATTCGCGCCAGGCTGTATCGCGACCACACCGTCTTTCACGACGACTGGCCCTGGGTGAAGGACCTGTCGCGCCTGGGCCGCGACCTGGCCCGCGTGGTGATCGTGGACGACAACCCGCTTATGTTTATGTACCAGCCCGACAACGCGCTGCACGTGGCGGCATACGATCCGCAGGTGTGAAATCCTCGCGATGGTTCGCCCTCAGCGCTGGAAAGCCCAACGCTTGCTAGCTTGTGTCGCAATGTCAGAACCAGGGCATGTTTCATTGAACACTTTCGCTGCTGGATCCTTAATCCTACGAAGGCCGGCCAGTACGAGCTGCACGCAATGATGATGCACTTGGTGATGCTGCCCAAGGGGACCTGCGGTGGCGTAATTGCGCGTAGGGATGGCTTGAAGACTAAACTCCTGACCCTCCCGACCCGCTGCCTGCCCGTCCGCAAGATCTCGGGCCACCAGGACGACGTGCTGGAGCAGGTGCTGGACGTGCTGGTGCACAAGGTGAGGCACGGATTTCCTGCACACGCGTGTCACTGTGTCGCTGTTACTGCAGCGCTTTGCCTCGCAGAAGCTGCACCGTGAGTCCAATATGTTTTCCATGCTAATGCTGCCCAGGCCTCTGTGCCAACACGAACAGCGCAGCGTCTGATGAGGACGGCTCCACCATTTGAGCATATCCTGACACTACTTTGACAAGTTGCTGCCACTGTATCTTCTGCGCACAGTTGCTGCCGGCCGAGGACGTGCGCGAGGTGCTCCGGGGGCTCAAGGATCCAATCACAGCGTCATGCGTGGTTGCCCGCCAAGCCGTCGCCAAGGCGACGGCGACGCCAGCCCAGGCAGCTGCGACGGGCAGGCTCAACGCTGCACCTTACGGCACCCCGCGGCGGAACCAGAGCGTCGCCCCTGTCTCCAGAGCAGCCGCCCAGGGCGCGGACAGTGGCTCTGACAGCGGCGGCGCGGCGGGGGCCGTGGCTGGTGGCGGAGCGACCCTCTCGGGTTCTTCCCAACAGGGGTCAAATGTCGGGCAGGGCAGGGCTGGCAGACGGAGTCGCCGGTCCCCCAAGAGCCCGTCACCTCAGACACAGCAGCAACAGCAAGCTCTAATGCAGCCGCAGCACTCGGGGCTGTTGGAGGCGTCGTATGCCCATCACCCGCAGCAAGAGCTGCAGCAGGGGCAGCTGTACCCTGGGCCGATGCCGTACGCGACGTCACCGCAACAGCCCCACGGCGGCCGGAGGCAGCGGCATCCGCGCCGGCGGCGTGGCTCAGGCGGCAGTGGTGGCGGTGGCGGCGACAAGAAGGGCCCTCCCAACGCCTCCACGGGCGCGGTTGGGGCTGCGCTGCTGGCGGGGCAGGTGGGCTCGCTCCAGCAGCCGGTCCTGCTTCGGCCCGGCATGCCGGCGGTCGTGTCGTCACGTCCGCCTGTCGTCGTAACCCGCTCGTGTGGCGCGAAGCAGGGGGCCTCCACGCACGTCACCCTGCAGCAGGCAGCGGCCTCGGCCCTCCAGCAGCCCGAGCAGCAGCTGCAACTCAAGCTGCGCCTGCTGCAACTCCAGCGCGAGCAGGAGGAGGAGGAGACGGAGACTGACGGCTGCGCCGAGGAGGAGGAGGTGCCGGCGGACGCCGGCGTCGCGGCAGCAGCAGCCATTGAGGCAGTGGTGGGAGCTGCAGCCTCGGCAGCAGCAGCGGCAGCGGTTCATGGTGTACTGGGCGATGACGGGCCGTCGGCGCAGGACTGCCAGGCGCAGGCGAGTGGCTGCGCGGCTGCGGAAAGCACTAGGAGCTGCCTCGCGCCTGCGAGAGTGCCGGATGTTGCCGCTGCTGGTGCGTCTCCAGATGCAGCAGCTCGAGCCGTGGCGTGCTCGCAACAAGATGCGAGCAGTCGCGGGGGATCTGCTCGTGACCAGGAGCAACCATTGGCAAGCACGGGCGTGGATGGGGCTGGGGTGGCTGCCGGCGTCCCCTCGGCTGCTGCTGGTGCAGTCGATGTTCGCATGGAGTTGAGCGCCGCAGGGCCTGCTGCAGCCCCCTGGGCGGGAGTAGCTGCAGTTGCTGCAGCGCCTTCAACGATTGCAGCACCGCTCCCCACAAGCAGCGGTGAGCCACCTCCTGTCAGCGAGATGGCAGAGGGAGCCAAGAGGGCAGGCCGGTCACGGCGCCGTCGAGGACGCCGCTCCGGCAGCGCAAAGGCCAGCGGAGGACGCGACGTTGTCGGGACCGAGGTCGGGGAGGCGTCCGCCGGCCGGGAGCCGGCCGCCTAGGTCGCAACGTACGCAGCGCGTCGTTGCTGGCTATCTATTAGCCTCTAGAACGAGTACCTACCAAGGCGCTTCATGACAATTCGTAGCTCGTCCCGTGTGACTGGTTATTTGTATGCCTGCGGCCTTCGGAGACGTTCCGATGAGAGTCAGCAGCAGCACCTAAGACAGCGTACTTGTCGAGCGGACGCTTGTTAGACTTGGGGTCTAGGCCAGGACAAAGAGAGTGACTTGCGACCACGCTGAGGTGGTCTTGCTTTGCTGGTACTGCCTGACTGCGAGCGTGCTGAAGATGCAGGTAGTGCGCAGGGTGAACCAGCATGGGCTGCCCTCAGTTGCGGCAGTGGCCATGCTCTAGGGTGTCTAGGTACTAAGCAGGTGTCATAAAGTCTTGGCAGCGTGTGGAGGGAGGCGGCCCTGCAGCTGTGCGCCTGGGCACGTCGCCGGGTGAAAGCACTCATTATTCTTTGCATGGCAAAGAGTACGTGAAGATAGGTAGGCTTAGACTCACTTGCCTGCCGTTTAGGCATGGTGCGATGCATTGGCAACGTGTTTTGTCAACTTGAGAGCAGTGCGCTAGATGACTTAGGCTTGTGCTCACCTACTACTTCTTCCGTGACCTTACATGCATGGGCGAACAATCGTCTGCAGATGCCTGGAGGCGGTGCGTCTTCTGTCCAGTCCAGTTCTGCAACGGAGTGTATGGCACGTGCCCCTTGATGGACGGCCTGTATGTGAACCTTTCATGTGCTGCGGGTACACGCGATTTCCGCTTGTTTAAGCGGCTTGTGTGAACGGCACAGTTCTGGGGTTCAGTGTCGGGTCAGGCCGTGGGGGCGCGCCCGTTGCCAAAAGATGCTTTTGCAGGTCCCAAACGTGACCAGTGAACCAAGTCAACCAGGCTTGAGTATTGGATTTTGAACGCGTTGAAATCTTGCAGCTGTGGCAAACCCGCAGTAGTGATGCTGTGTGACCCTTATGGCTGGTGATAGCCTCCGCCTGGGTGCGCCATGTAATGCGACAAACCGTCAATGTTGTCTCAAGTACTTTCCCGAGCTCAGCGCGTGTTGAGGAATCCATGCATGGTTCTCGACGCACGAGAATTAAGGAGACAACCTGCCGAAAATACCTAATGACCCCCCTCTACCGACCCTCTCGGTTGTGCGTTAGTGTGGCGTTAGAGTTGTGAGACTGCTGGTTGAAAAGATGAGGGGTGGGCCGGTCCCCTTTCAGGGGACGCAGTATGGTCGCGCCGACCCACGGACCGCCTTCCACTATCAGGTGAGATTCCTCCGCCAAGGAACTCAGGATAATTCAATATTTCCATGTACGCATGTTGCGGCGCCGTGCCCGCACGGCCGTTGATTCCATGCCATTTGCTTGCAAAAAGAACCATGCCCTTATGAACACCATATTGTGCTATGAAAGCGAGTGCCGGCCATCTGTTGCATCAGGGGTGATTGCGCAACACGCGTCGTACAAGGTCGGGGTTCGGCCCAAGTCGGGGTCGGTTCACCGTGCCTCTGCCCAGTTAGGTGAAGATTAAAGATTTATAGTCATAGCTGTAGCCATAGGAGCAGATTGGTTCACAGTGTGAAGGCCCGACGCGGAGCTTGCGAAGGAGTGGCAGGAGGAGCAAGCTGCCTAGTGGACGGCCGCGTGCTTCCCAGGAGCCTGCGGTAGTAGCAGCAAGGAGAGCGCCATCGGAGGTGCGGGCGACAGCGGGGGGTTGGCGGAGGGGGGTTGTGTCCTCGCGTCACGCATCAGTCGCACCGGCACTAGCAGTAGAGGGCGACGATCGTGTACTGTGTGTGACCCGATGGCAGCAACGGGAATCGGCGCGCCGGGCCTGCTATCACCAGACTGCACGATGCGCAAGCCGTTGCGTGCACGGAATCCTCTCGCATCGCCTTTCCTTTAAGGCGCTTTTATTCAGCAAAGTGTGCAGCGTTCATTGTGGGAGCGGGGGGAGCGGGTAACCCAACCCCGCGAGCCGGCTGCGCAGCCCTCGCTGCGTGAAAGCATGTAGCATCATGACTCCTCAAGTTGTGTCTGCTTGGTTCTGTGGGCACGATGCGCCAGGTCCGGGCAGTTTCATTAGAGGTACACGGTCTCGCGCGGCGCAGGCATCCGATGAACACCATCGAGGACGACTGCGCTCATCATGCTCTTCTGCCTGAGGGCCACTCGACGCTCTACGACGCACTCCCTTCCTTTGACGAGGACCTTTCCGAGGACGTCATTGTTCCGCTGTCAACTCCGCCTGAGACTGAGCCCGTAGACGAGACTCATGGGGGCGCGAGTTCATCGCTGCCCGCGACCCCGGCGGAGAGGCCGTGCACGTTCTGCCCCGCCTCGCTGCCACTACCCCCTGCCTCGGGACCCAGCCGCGTGACGCTCGTGCTGGTGAGCGAGCGCCAGTGACCCCTTTTGCTGCCACGCGTGTGACAGTGGCTCTGCAGCTGGCAGGCTCGGTCATAGCTTTCAAGAGGCACGGGGGTTCTCGGGTGGACCCGGTAATGGGGTGCCGACCCAGGGGATGCGACTGAGCTCTTTAGTGCCGTCACCGTCGGCCTGCCCCATGCCGCTTTGCTGGCCACTACATAAGACGGAATTCGGCCGGTTGTACTTTGAGGCAAATCCGTCCAACACAACTGCTGTGCATCTAGACACACGGTGCACCCTTTCCCTTCTGGCTCTACCTTGATCCTACCTCAGGACCTGGACGGCACGCTGATTGCCAGTGAGGAGCTCAACGCGGCAAACTCGGCCTTCCTGTGGAACCCTCATTGCGGGGCGCGGGACCCCGACTATGAGGCCATGGGACGGCGCGTGTGGCTGCGTCCGGGCGTCCGGGACTTCCTCGCGGCCGTGCGGCCCCATTTCGAGATTGTTCTCTTCACCGCGGCCACACAGAACTGGGCGGCCGCCGCGATCGAGCAGCTCGACCCGTCGGCGTATCTATTCGATGTCATGTGAGTCCTCCTTGTCCTTGCGGGCAGTGATCGTTCACCGGCTTGTTTACTATCGGTGTTACCTTGCGTTGTTGTGGCAATGTGGTTGGACTGCCTTGCAGGTAGTTGCACGCAGGCATGTCCCTTGTTGCGCCTGTCACGCTTTTATTTTGACCGCTGCCTGCTATCGACAGGTTGCATCGCGACCACACCACGTCGGACCTCATGTGGGACTACGTGAAAGACCTATCGCGCCTGGGCCGCGACCTGGCCCGCGTGGTGATTGTGGATGACAACCCGCTCATGTTCATGTACCAGCCCGACAATGCGCTGCACATAGGCGCCTACGAGGCCGCCTCGGCGGGCGGGCCGGACAATGTGCTCGAGCGCGTCGCCGAGCTGCTCGTCAGCAAGGTGCGGGGCGCGGCAGGGAGCCAAGAGGCAATCTAGAGCCCGAGATATTGTGTGAGATCCGGTTTGGGTCCGACCCGTCATGCCCTGAAATGCTGAATATGTCCTTGGCTTCCTGGCATAGATGGCCGGGCTCCCGATGCTTGAGTACCGTGCTTGGCGTCGGGGTGGCATGCGTGCCGTTAGCAGCCCTTGCGGGTCGTTATGTCCGGGTGCTGCTCCAGGTGGCCGTGGCGGAGGACGTGCGGGAGGTACTGGGGCCCCTGGCGCGGGCCAAATCGTGCATCACCTCGACCGTCAACGCCAAGGCGGCGCCGGGAACCGCTGCCGAGCCGCTCGCCGCCACTGCATCGTGTCCGGCGGCTGACGGCGCCGACTCCGCCGTCGCCGCTGGAGCGGCTCCCGGTGACGGCTCCGCCAGCACGGAGGCCGAGTTCGATGGCAGCGGGGCTGCTGCCGACACCGACACCTCGTGCGACGCTGCGGACGCGAGCAACTCGGGTGCCGAGTGCCACGGGGCTGCACCGGAGGGCGTCGAGGGTGAGGAGGAGGTACAGCAGGATGAGCAGGAGCATTGTGCGGGTGCAGGGGACGAGGAGCTCGAGGCGGTCGACAGCGAGGACGCAGCCCATGTGAAGCACGATGAGGAGGAGGCCTTGCCTGGCGGCGACCTGCGCTGCACCGAGGGTGCCGACGCGGCCTTCGACTGGGCGGGCGAGTCAGATGTCCCAGAGATTTTCGACGAGCACGGTGCGGCGGCCTGCCTCGGCGCGGACAGCAGCTGGCAGCAGCAGTCGTGCGGCGGCTATGCTGTGGATGCGCCGGCCGGCGAGGACTCGCAAGATTCTGCCGCGGAGGAGCAGCCTCAACAGCACAACAGCACAACTGAGAGCGACGGCCACGATGACTTTGACGCCCTAATGGACGATGCTATCGCCGAGTACGACAGTGACGCGTACGATGGGCAGTACGATGTGGACATCCCGTACGATGCCGAATGCCCAGCTGGCACAGCCGCGGCTGTGGCCTCCGGTATGGCGGTGGCCTGCAGTGGGGTGCATGCCTACGGTGGCAATGGCGGTTGCCTCGACAACGATGGCTGCCTGTGTGGGTGTGCGCTCCGCCCCTGCGCCTTTGACATCGGCTGCGCTAGCCGACCTGACGTGCTCTACGGTGGCGCCGTTCTCTCCGAGGAGGCGCCCCCCGTCGCTGCCGGCTCCACATCCTGCGTCACCACCGGTGTCACAACGCCTGCGGCGCTCTCCCCTGTAGATGGCGGGGCCGCGAACAGGGCGTCTGACGACGACGTGGCGGAGGCCGGCCTCCAGGACCCCCTGCGGCAGCCGCCGGTCGGGATGGTCCTCCTGGCCGATCTCCACCCCTGCCTTGGCTCCAATACCAGCGGTGTTTCGCCGACTGCGCTGCTTGGCAGCAAGCGCGCACGCGACGAGGATGGCGAGGAGGCATGCAACGCCGCGGCGCCGCACTGCCGCATGCGGCCGGCTGGTTTTGCATGCTCTGCACTGGAGACTGTGCAGGTCGGCTCGTGTGAGCTCTAGCGGATGACGCTTGGGGCCGCGGCTGTGAGTAGCGCCTGAGTAGGGGATGTGTTGGGCGGACAGGCGCGACGGTGCGTTCGCCGGACGGGGTTTACGGCAGCTGCGGCGCGCGGCGGTCATTCGCATCGGGCAGTCAGCCAGGTCTACATCGTTGGTTTTCGCATCGATTGCCATGCCTGGTCTCGTCCTTTGGTGGTGTGTACGGGATGGGTTCAGAACCTGCCCTGCCGGAGCCCGCCCACTGATACCGGCTGCGGTGTGCGGTTCGGGTGCCTCGAAGCTGTCTGAGACGTAGCTTCGATCATCAGGGTTAGGAGCAGTCCGGAAGAGTCCAAACCTCCAGAGTGACGGGTAAACGAGGCGTAGGTAGTGTCATCTCTAGCGATGCGGCTTCATGTGCAACTGCAGTCCTCTAGCAGGTTTTGCTGGGGGGCGCTGCGATTCTTGCGCTCATTTTTGCCGGATGGGCTTTTTCGGCTTGGCGGAGCATGGCGGGCGAGAGTGGCGCCGTGCGGTGGCGTCTTCTTTGATCCTTGGGTCAGGGTATGGGTATGCTCTTGGCAGCCCGGTGCTCGCGGTGTCGGTAGGCCGTCTCCTCGGGAGAATTATTCCTGGCTGCTCAGTTTGCAGCCGATGCATAGCGTGTGGCGTACCCGTAATCTGGGCTGCGTCATGTTGCACACGGACCGCCGTGGCGCCAGCAATCTGCCGTGTGCACAGCGCAAGCCACTTTCGGATTGATGCCGCATTACTAAACCAAAAATATGTGGCCAGCGTTGCAAGTTATGTGTACCGTGGTAGGTAGCCTGCGAGAAGACAATCTTATATCAATCGACAGCTTTGCTACGGCTAGAGGGTCCCGGTGTGGTGGTGCTGTCCTCTGGGCAGTGCTAAGCGCGTCGGGTCCGTGTGTTCGGTCTGATCCCGCTGATGAGATTCCAGGAGTTCGTTACGTTGTCGCGAGCACTAAAGATCAGGGTAATAGGCAGGCTACAGACGCGCGCAGCCGTCGCGAGTCTGTCGCGTAGTTTCGTGTTTGGCTGTTGCAATTAAATGTTGCCGTGGCCCCGGCCTGTGTTTCAGCTGGTTTAATCCTTGTTTGCGCGGGAGCTTGTTTGCGCGGGTGCTAAAAAAGCAGATCTCTACTTTAGGAGGTTCAGCGGCAGGATCGTGGGCGACAGCCGGAGGCCCCTCTGCCATACGTTTCCGAGAGCAGGACCGGTTTTAGGGTTAGGATAGGACGACCTTTCAGCGTAAACCGGTGTCGCGGACTTCGGCCTGTGTGCCCTGGTGTGCCGCTCAGGCGATAATGTTTGATCGATCGTTACGACCTCGCAAAAGCGCGAGGGCCCCTCATTTTGCTTGGAAAATGCATGCGGAGACGTTGACCTGTGTGGTGTCTGCGTGAATGTGCATTGTGCAAGAGAGAGGTTTGTAGGTAGTGAGAGGATGGAGGCCGGCGTGGCGTACGCCAATCGGCTTCAGTGCTGTGCTGCGATGTTCAGCCTATATCGCGACGTATGTAGGGTAGACTAGAATAGGCATGTTTGTGCTTATGCGAATTGTTGTGTGTCGTGTGTAGTACAGGCTATGATGTGTGACAGACTTCGTGTGTTGTTCAATTCGTGTACGCTCGGCGTCAGAGCAGGGGCCAGCGTGCAAGGATAGGGGTTGATCCTCAACCTGTTGCCCGTTCGACACGCCGAGCGCGCCGCTTGCAGGCGTCCGGCTCGTTTCCCTCCCTGCGTGCGTTGATGCGCAGGGCTATACCTTAGCTCGTCGTGTTGCGTGGCCGAGCATTCGATCCTTCAAGATTATCTAAGAGATTGGGGCTTCCCGTTGCCTCCTTTCCTGGGCTGCAATATCGCTCGTGCTTCGGCGAACCTTCGATACCCTCCATTGTAAGAGCTGTCTGCTCATGCCGTGTGGCCGGTTCACGCTCGTCTTGTATGGGCGCAAACTATGTCCAGATCCGTGACCGTCAGCAGATAATGCGGCCTCGGCAAGTGCATTACTTCGTGGGGCATGCATGATGACAATTACAGCAAAGAAAATTTAGCTCCTGTTACATCCCTGCATGCCGTGCCGCACCTGCAACGTCGACGGCAGCATGGACTGCATAGAATACAGCCTGCACCGAGCTCCGTTCGTGGCATACCGTCCGGATACCAGGCTGCTGCGGACATGAAAAGGCCATGGCAACTACAGATAATGAGGTAGGCGGGGCGTGCCCCTGTCACCCTGCCTTGTTGTATCGTGCTCAGCTCTAGCGGCTCCAGACCCTCCAGCAGGCACGCCTGCGACATGGTGTTGTCTGCCAGCGCTTCCGGGAACCTGGTCAGCCGACATGGCCCAACCTGGCCCAACGCAATTCGCGTGAGCCTCGTCCTCAGCTGCCCCGCTCAGCCATGGGCGCCGCTTTGACGGGAAGCTGCATCGCTGGCTGCGGCGCGCCCACGCCGCCGCCGCGGACACCAGGTGCCAGCTTGTACAGGACCTCCTATCATTGAGGAGAGGCGCAGGAAAGGACACCGGATAAGGTCCATGACAATACGCAGCTGCTTCTTCATTCAGCCCAGGGCTCCTAGACCATCAAGCGTCAGGTCAATCCCCCTAGACAGAGCCCCTCAACCGGACAGCGCATCGCGCCTGACATTTGGACGTTGGTCCATTACTCCGGCCAATGCATTCACTAGCATGCCCCATGGCATTTGCTCCCTGGACCCCTTCACGGCATACAGCGTTTGAAGCAAGGAAGTGCCGCGCCCATCATGGGGACACCCGCGCCGTGCACTCACCGTCCGGATGACGTATTTGGACCCGCGGGTCACCGCAGCGCCCTCGTGCACCAGGCTGCCCATGGTGTCTCCGTGCGGGAACACCAGGATGTTGCCAGCCACCGGCTTCACGCTGTGCGCCTCCAGGCACGCGCCGCTACCTGCGGATACCATACCAGGTCAGCAACAGTCTGGCCGCAAAGCAGCGCATGCAACCACGGTGTGCCGTAACCCCGCAGAGTCACCCGCACAGCCTCCGGCCAGCAGGACCTTCATCCCAGCCCAGACCACTCCTTCCCGACACGCAGGCGCAGGAGAACCGGCATTCCATGGGTTACACGACCTGCGGCCGCGAGCCAACCCAACGACTTACCGGGTGGCGCCGGTGTGTAGAAAGTGGTCGCCCCGCCCTCGAAGCCGTCGTTGAGGTAAACCAGGAACGTGAGCCTGCGTCAGGATAAGGAATTCACGGTCAGCGTGCGCCGTGGCCCGAGGCGAGCGCCAGACACGTATGTGCTGTGCTCAGCTGAGGACACTATGCCCTTTACAGTTGATCTGGTCGACAAGGTAATGCTGGCAAAGCTCGCACCGTCCTGCCCCGCTAAGTTCTTTGCTTCGCTGGTGGTACCCGAGCAAAGTGCTGGACAGATTTGCCGACAGGCTTCATGCACGGTGGCGACTGCCCCAGGTGACTGGGGCACCCCGCGATTTCCCTAGTGCGGAGACGAGAGTCAAGATATGCCGGAATGCCGGATGGATGGGTGGTCCTGTGCATACCGCAACTGTGATGGTGCCGAGCCTGCACAAGACGCTGATGCGGTTTTACGCTAGGATGCTGGGAAACGGAAGGGAACCGGCCCAACGGACGAGCCCGGGCTGAGCGGACATGTAAGGCCCGTGACGAAGCCACGGCTATACCGGTAGAGGATAAGCTGCACGTGTTCTGCGAATGCCCGAGTTACGAGCATCTCCGGGACTAGTCTGAGGGTGCCTTCGGTTTTAGGCATCGAGACATTATTACTATTACGAAGGAGGTTCCGCCCGCTGCAGTGAGAGCCTACGTATAGGCTGTCTGGGACATTAGGCACACCATATAAGCCCCGCAACGGCCCGGCCCCGCACCGCACCGCCGCCTGCGCACCTGGACCAGCGGTCCCCGAACGCATCGAACTCGTAGCGCCCGTCCTTGAGCCCGCTGCCAGGCCAGGCGCCGTCCACATGCGGCCGGTACACCGCACCCTTGTCGTACCGATACAGCCGCCAGCGCGCGTTGATGCCGGCCAGGTCGCCCCCGCACAGGTGCTGCGGGAGCAGGTGGGCTATCCGCTCGTACAGCGGTCCCTGTCCGGCGGGTTGGTACGCAAAGGACTCGCGTTTGCGATGGCGGCGGTTACGGTGTGGTGATTGTGAAACGCGGGTGCGTCGGGTCGAGAGGGAGGGGTAAAGGAGCGAGGCGGACAATAAGGAGGGCAGAGCAGCAGCAGCAGCTGCTGCTGCAATGGCACAGCCACGGGCGCAAGGCCGCCTCAGCGGCGTGAGCTCTAATGGATCCCTTGCCGAACGATTATTGAGCCGGGTTCCAAGCTCCACACCTGCGACTTGTACTTCACGCGTGCAGCACTCTGCCGCAGAGCCGCGCCGCTCCGCACCCCACCTGTAGTGACTCGTCCGCCAGCCACACCACACCCGCCGCGCCGCGCTCGCCCCCGCCCGAGCCGCCGTTGCGCGCGGCGCTGCTGCTCGCCAAGCCCGCGCCTGCCGCCGCAGCTCGCGCCGCCGCGGAGAACGTGTAGTCCGGGTCCACTGTGTAGCCCATCTCCTCGGCACACGCCATGATCTGGGCGCATTCGTCACGGGACAGAGCCCCCACAAGCGCAAAGGCGCCAGGGACGAACGGCACCTCCACGCGCACGGCGGGCGGCCTCGAGGCCGCGTCCTCGTACCGGATGGTCCCCGGTTCCGTGCAGTACATGGTGAGGTCCCGTGCGATGTTGGGTAGAAGCGCGGTGCTGGGGGTGGCGGTGGTGGTGGCGGTGTTCGGGGCCGGGGCAGCTGTGCCGGCGGTGCTGCTGTTGGCGTTTGTGCCGGCGTACTCCGGAGGGAGCGGCACGACGGCGAAGCGGCCAGCATAGGGCCCATAGGCCGCGCCGGAGGAGGACGGCGCGGCAGCAGCCGACTCAGTCGGCGCGCCTGGCGGCTCCGTCGCCGCGGGCGCGGCGGCGCCAGTGTCTGGCGCAGCCTCCGCCGCCGGTGGCGGCCGCCAGGGCGGGAAGCGCCGCACCGGGATTATGACGCCGCTGGACGCCGCCGAGGCGCCTGTGCCAGTGGAAACTGCTGCCGTAGGCTCAGGGACACCGTCCATGCTCCCGGGGGCCGTGGCTGCCGGATGGGGCTGGGGCCCCGCTGCCACGCGCATGATGGCCGCGAGCAGCTTGGCCGCTACCGCCTCAGTCCCCGCCAAGTCGGCGGCACGAACCCAGCGCATCACCGCGCCAAGCTTCGGGGTCTCTGCTTCTGCGCCATTCTGTCGGCTTTCGAGCATCTCGAGCAGCTTGTATGCGTCGTCCCATGCTTTGGCATTCAGCGCCTCGCTTATGAAAGGTACTAGCTTGACCTTCTTCTTCGGATTGCTCGGTAGCTTGTACTTGAGGCGTTTTGCAATAACGGCCAGCACATTATTCGCTCCATCGCGACCCGCACCCTGGGCTTCTAGTGCAGCTTTAGCAGCCTTCTTTCTCGCCTTGGCGAGAGTTTTGCCCATTTTGCCTATCCTTTCTGGCGTCGGTGTCGGCAAAACTTCTGTGTGACGGTCAGCCAGGGAACAGCCCGGCGGCCGGCTAATCTACAGACTCCATGAACTGTGACTGCTCAGATACGTATGGGTTGGAACGTCTGAGAGAACGGAACAAAATTAGTGTCCAATAAGGGAGCACAGTAAGGACTGTACAATGATAGAAGCACGAGATGGGTGTATAGCAACGGATGGGCATAGCAGGAGCAGGTATTGCAGTTGAGAGGTACTCGGTTGCGGTACATATGTAGCTACGTACGGGCATACAACACATACGACATACACACTTCTCTAACCCTGCCACTTCTTGCCTTGTCATTCAACAACCAAAGTCTTTATGCATACTAGGTGATCGACTCAACCAAACCTATGTGGGACCAGCGTGTACCACCAGATAACGCTTTCAACAACCTTCATTAGTCATGATGTCCGGCAGCACGTAACACTTGACAGAGCAGCAGCGACACGCTAAGCCAACCATACAAACCCTGCCCCACAAGGCTCAACAAATGCACCATGAGTTGCTCCAGTATGGCAAGTCACCTATACATGCTGGCCTATGGTCGAGAGCCGGTCGCTGACTCGCTGTTGCCTCAATGCACCACCGCAGCATGCGCAGGTTGCCTGCGGCCCTGCCAGCCACTGTTGCGTACACTAGGAAAGCAGAGGCGGCACCCGGCTCGGCCTTGATTCCTCCGTCGCTATCGCCATCGACCCTATCCCGCCTGCGCTCGCCGCAGTCCCTATCCCGCCAACGCCAGCCGCAGGATCAGCCGAGACCGTACCAAGATTGGTGCACACCACGAACAGCCCATCTTGAAGCAGCCGAGAAAGCACAAAAACAGATAAATTCAACAGAGTGTAAGCGGAGCAGGCGCGACTTTGCACGTGTCAAGAGTAGAATCGGCACGATGCCCCTGAACCCCCACGCACTTACCGGCCAGTGCGCGGCGCGCCTCGTCACGACACCATTCTCCTACTCCCATTTCCCCTCCTTTCCCTTCCCTCTCCTTCCCCGCAGGCCTAGTGCCGGCGCGGCACCCATGCGCACGCGGCCGCCTCCGAACCGCCCCGTAACCGCCGCATCCCGCGGCTCCAACGTATGGCAACTCCCACGCTGCGTCTCATTCCAAAACTCTGCTGCCAATACTGCCCAAGGTATAATACATCATACACAACCGCCGCGCTTGCACCTCCGCTGCTTCTTGATTTGGCACCGTAGCCAGGCGGACAGCGCCGGCATCACATACTCCGGCATCTCTCCCTGGACGGCCTCCCAGTCGGTGGGGCAGCCCTCCGCCACCAGCCAGCGGAGCAGCGGCAGCACATCGACGCCTGGGCGTGACTCCAGCACCAGCCGTGCTGCGACGCCATGGTGGTCGGGCCGGCCCCAGGGGCAGCCCAGGCGGCGCAGGCAGGCCAGGGTGGCGGTGTCGCGGTTTAGGGCCGCGCGGATGTACGGCTCGCCCGCCTGCCGGATGGGGGCACCAGAACGCAGTGGACCACAGCTCATCAGTGTTAGGAACCCATTTCTTTGTACCTCCGTGACTCTTGTTGGGGAATGGAGGGGGCGGAAGGGCACTGACAATGCTGGTGAGCGTAAGATTCACGGTGACCCGGCACCTTGGAAACGGTGGGGTGGCGACGGAGGCAGGTGACGCCCGTGTCATCAAACCCTCCCGCCCCGAAAGCCCGCCCCGCCTCGCGCCCCGAGAGCCCCCGCCCCGCCGCCTCACCCCCATGGGGCAGTGCCGCTGCGCCAGCCACTCCAGCCCCGCCGTCCAGCCTGCGCCCGCAGCCGCCGCAAACGTGCTGCACACCCAGGTGCAGCCGAGCTCCTGCATCCAGTCCAGCAGCTCCAGGCTGCCCGAGCCCGCAGCCGCACTGGCAATTTCCGCGTACAGCCTACTCATATCATGGGCGAGGATAGTTGCCGCAAAGTCCGCGCCCCCGCCGCTGCCGCCGCTGACGCTAGCCCCAGCCACCATGCCCATCAGCACATTGCCCCGCTGCGATGCGCAAGTGTTGGCCCCAGTTTCCAAATGTGACACTCCGGCGTTGTCGACGCTCCAAGCCTGGAGCAGCTGAAGCGTCGCCAGGTGGCCGGCCTTAGCCGATGCCACGGCGGCATCGTGCAGGAAGGGGCGGCCGCCGCGGCAGCCGAGAAGCCCGCCAACGGCGGACTGGGCGATGGCCTTGCTCTTGATCAAGTCAAGCAGGAACCTCAGCGCCGCTACGTTCCCTGCAGCCGCGAAGGCCGCTGCTGCGGCAGCCACCGCGCTCCGCGAATCGGCTTCGAGCCACCCGTGAGAGCTGAGCCAGGCCAGGCGTCCCACCGGATCCAGAGCTGCTGCAACCGCGTGCCAATCCAGAGCGCAGCTACGGCCCGGCGTGTCAGCTACGTAGCCTCTCTCTAGCATCCACTCGGCCTTGCGCCGCCAGTCCGGCGTGGTGCTGGCGGCTGCCGCCGCCAGCATTTGTTGGCGCGTTGCGGCGGGCGGCCGCGGCTCCCACTCCGGCCGGTGCTGAACGACGAGCGCGAGCACGTCCTGCAGCGTTCCGTACGAACAGCCACGGGCAGCGCCCACCAGCAGCCCGCCGTAGTCCACGTCGGAGGGGTGCTCGTACAACTGCTCGTCCAGGAGGTCGTACATGAGGCCCACGTGGCCCCCGCGCGCTGCGGCGGCCGGCGCCTCCTCGCTCCACGGGCAGTCGCAGGAGAGGAGCCACTCGCACACTGCTGCGTGGCCCCCGGCTGCGGCGTCGTGCAGCACGGCCTTGCTGAGTGCCGCGTGCGGTCCCCACAGCCACTGCAGGATGCACAGATGGCCCCCCGCTGCTGCTGCCCGCAGCACCTTCTCTGTGACGGGGCAGTTGTGGGCCCGGAGCCAGCGGCAGGAGCTGAGCTGGCCGCTGGCCGCCGCTGCCGCAAATGCATCGTCAGTGAGTGGAATGCCGATGCACAGGAGCAAGAATTCGAGGTTGGACACCACGCCGCTGGCCGCTGTGAGGCACAGCAGCTGGCGCCGTCGCGCCAGCGTCAGTCCCGCCAGGGCGCCCGGCTCGCTCCACTGCCGACGAAAGGCATCATGCGGCACAGGCGATGAGATGCGGATGGTTTTGTGCTCGCCGAAATGCGCAGCGGCCGCCTTGTTCACAAGGCGAAGGTTGCAAGGCACGTCGTTCGCGTGCAGATGTCCCGTTATCCGCTCGACAAGCTCCGCTGGCAGCTGCAGAAGCAGCCAAGATGGCGGCTCTTGCGCGGAATCTGTCCTACCAGTTGGCGCGAGGTCGACTAACTGGTGCTCCGTGAGCATGATCTAGGCTTGCCTAGCGCATCGTTTGGTCAGGGAGCAGTGGTGTGACTGAGTATGCTACTCGTGCCTGAATGAATTACTCGGACTAAGCGGAAATCGGGATCGCAGGCGTTGAGTCGACGACTTTAACGGATTAAAAAGCGGTATGTGATAGGGGCGCGATATGGCTGATGATTCATGAATGCATGGTATGCAAATTATGCCCAATAACGATGCGAACCGACCCGGGCCCATGCCGCATAGCACGATGTACTACATGTCGTAACACACACCTGGTGTGTGACACGATTACCGACGTTTCAAGTTTGCTTACAGGCGCACCTGTGCATGCGGTGCGGTTGCTCACCGCTGCTAAGCATGAACAGGAAAGCTTGTCTCGGTTCCTTCCGCGAAACTAATCCCTATGCCAAGACCTCCTCACGCGAATCACACCCCGTCGACCTCGCTTTGCTGCCCTGCTTGCAGCTTGCCTGCAGCTCAGCCCAACACAGCAATGCTTCCATGGTTCGCGAGCCGTCAGCTTGACCCGCCTACGGATCAATACAGTTGCGGCAGGTGTGTGCACAGCTAACTCCAGTGCACCTCCATCCCTGTTTCCCTGGTAGCCTAACTTTACTGAACATGTTTCCAAGAACGCATGCCTTCAGCTATACTTCCTGAGTACTCACGTCGCGTGCAATGGACAAGTAACCTTCTGCTAGCTGTAGGCATATGCTATGTATCGTCATAGCTCGCGATTGCCTCAGGTGACGATCTGCACCCTTCTGCACTTGCGGTAAGTCGTGACTGTGCCTTTGGGTACGGTCACCTAGGCAGCCAGGACGTTACAATCTCCGCACCCGTCATCAGTAACGACGCAAGACCACCACCGCATTCAGCCGGGCTCACGCGCCACACATTCTGGACCATCGCCTGGGGCGTACAACAGCTTCATGCCAACGGAGGGCCTACACCATCAACCGAACGAACCCTGTCCCATTATTCATCAGGACCCCAGCAGACCACAACTGACAACCGCACAACTACCGATGTCGGCACACCGGCTCCGACAGCTGCGACTCGCTTGCTTTCCCATCTCCCGACGGGGACAACCGCACAACTACCGATGTCGGCACACCGGCTCCGACAGCTGCGACTCGCTTGCTTTCCCATCTCCCGACGGGGCTCCAGTTGTAAGTACTTGCATTAGCGACCAGGCCATTCCGACCATCACCTGTGCGGGTCAACCCGAGTTGGGGAGGACCGGTGTGAGTGGTTTGAAACATAGAACCAAACTCGATGGCAAATTATCCGGTAGCAAGCGTCGTCAGCTAGTCACGGGTGTGCACATAAAACGCACGTTGGACGACCAGTGTGCACGACAAACCATGTGATGCTCAAACTGCCACAAACGCTCATGCGAGCCCCCTTCACTCGCCGCCGTTGTTCAGGAATGCGCGTACGGCCATGTTGCTCATGCAGCCCACACGTATAACCCAATACCATTCACGATCCGAAAGGCCGCAAGCCAGGGGAGCCAGCTGCATTTCTCAGGCCCTGGCCCTTATTCCCTGCACAAATCCCTTGCTGGTGCGGTATACCCTGCGTGGAGCTCGCAAGCCTTACCAGTCTGTGCTTTAGCCCAGGCAGGCCTTCTGCACCTCGGCCAGAGTGGTAGTGCCCTTGAGGAAGTCACCGACCTCCTTCTGGTAGCCGGGGTCGTTCAGGCAGTCGTAGTACTGGGCCAGCGGGATCAGCTGCAGGGCGGGTGCAGCGCGGCGGGGAGTAATCAGTTCGGGGCTGTGATATGCGGGGAGAGCGCGGCAGTCGGTGCAGGGGTTGGTCCTGGTTCTCTGGAGAAAGCATTGCCCGGTGACCTGTCTGGACCTCCGACGGCATCGACCGGGAGCGGTGCAGAGGAACCTAACAAATCCTACTCATTTAATGAGCCCACGGCAACTCAGTGCGCTCCGCGGCGGTAAGCGTTACAAACAATACAAGGCGGTGGGCGAGAAGGAAGGTAGGAAAGCGGGCTTAGCGTCGTTGTCCCGCACTACCCTAACGCCCCATGGACTGCGCCGCGTGCTTTGCTCGAGTGGCCGATGCCCTCAGCCCCCATGAGCCCATGTCCGGACATATTCCCCATGTCCGGACATATTCCCCAGGTCCCGCGACGCCCAGGGTACTTCTGGGTCTTCCTTGCCAAACCACCCGCGGGACTGCCCATAACGGCCCAAAGCACGCACGTACGTTGCGGCAGCACTCGACGCTGATCGGCTTCTTGCCGGCGCAGGCCTTGAACGCCACCACGGCCGGGTCCTTCGTGATGGTGCTGCGCACAGCCTCACACTTGGGAATGGCCGCTGTGGAGGGGTAACGGGGCAGGGATGGGGCAATCGGGTATAGCCGTATCGGGCCCTGCCAAGTGGCAGCCGCAAATGGCAATCACATGTACTGGGGCAGCACGTGAATCAGCAGCGCAAAAGATGCCTCGTGATTGACTTCGGAACGGCGTCCCTGCTTGCGAGTCCCATCCAGCAGCTCAGACGCTCACCAGAAGCGGGATCAGCGACGAGCGCCACAAGCACCAGGGCGAGCACGCCCGCAGCAATGCAGCGGCGGTAGTTCATGGCGTTCGACTCGGGGAATATGAAGATTTTTTAATGTGCAACGATTGGTTACCCTGTTCTGGTGGTAGATGGGTGTTGGCTGGTTAAGTATGCCTGGCAGCTTACCGTATACGATTGATTCGCTCGACAAGGTCCTTGGACTTCTCGCTTAGATACCGATCGACAGACCCTTGGATCTGGAGTTGAAAGGCCGCAATCAATCAAAGCCCAGCCATCAATGCTGCTGTACGTATTGCTCGTCGTTACCAATACAGCACTTCCGTCTCGAGGTTCGACGGGCTCCTCGGGTCGCGTAAACACGCGGCCCTTGCGAGGAGCGAGACCGCCACCGTTCGCGGTGGAGGAGTAGAGTAGGAGAGGGAAGAGCATTATCATCTGGGGCGAGCCGCGGAAGTGCAGAGCAAGGGCGGTGGGATGCAAATGCGCGCCGACACTGCGAAGTCGGGGCGCAGGTGGACGCGTGCCCCGTCAGACTCCTTCCCAGAACTAGAATGTTTACCAGATTGTGCAGTCATGGCGTGTATGGCCAAAGCGGCTATTTCAAGGAAAGGGTTGGGAGCAGCAGCCGTAGTGTTCGCGTGTGTTTCCCCCTCCGTGTGTAAGTGTGTCGCTGAATGTTCGATTCACCCAGGCTCCAAACAGACTCTATAATCGAACCTTCATATGGCATAGAGGATCGGTGGTTGGGAAACGTTGTGGCATTTTATGGCTGCAGCGACCCATGGGTCATTTCCCTCAGCCAGTCCTTACGCGCCACTATTAAGGTTCACAGAGCATCGTGCTGCGAGCAAACATACGCTGGATCTACCACTGAGCATTTACTTGTGGTTCCATATCCCACACTGGAAGTTGGCTCCGCCCTGCGTTGCCTGCTGAAACTCCACAGCCCCGGGGCACAAACCAACCCTCCGTGACACCCAATGCTCGTCGTGATCGCCTGCCAGTGGGGACAAACAACTGAACAACGCACGCCATTACGACCGACTTCTCAAAGCTGACGTATGCGTAAAACGGTACCTGCCAGGGTAACCACCCCAAGGTAGTTGCAAAGATGACAAGTCCAACGGCCCTTGACAGGTAATCTCTTGCTCTGATACTGCGTACCCAACAGCGGAACTCACAAACCCAGGTTTCAAGCTGTCGGTTGTTCATATGACAGAAGGCGGTGCATTCCTGAACGCGAGTGCTCACAAACCGCAGCGTTTCACGCCGGGGGCAGGAACCGCGCCTCCTCGGGTCAACCGCCATCATACTGTTCTGCGAGACAAACAGTCCCCTCGATACGAGGTGGCAGGACCCAGCAGGGCAAGGGCACCCGCTTGGTCCTTTCTTTGGAGTAGTTGACCCACGTGCAGCCGCAAAGTAACCCTGAGGCGCGCAATGGCTCCTTGCGCCCGCAATCCATCTGGCCCTGGCCCAAGATGGCTCCTGGTCCGCAAGCTCTTGCCGCTGGCAGTGCTGGCGCTCCTGGCAGTGCACCCGCGGGCTGCTCGCGGCGGCGCGTGGGATCTCTCGACATTCAAATTATGCCGCTTCATGTACCTGAGGGAGATTCGGGACAACGCATCAGGTGCGAATGGCAATGCTTGTATGTGTGGGTGGTCGTGCTGCGGGGAGGGTGGTGCATATATGACGGACATGCGGCGCAACGCTGGGCGCGTCCCCTTCCTGGTGTGATTGCATGTGCCCTCCCGGCTAGCCGGCCTGTTGACCGGAGTTGAGCCACATCCACTGCAACGTCAGCGCACCCTCCCGGCAGCCAGCGACGCATCCGTTGTTCTCGTCGTCTTTGTTACGCACTCTGCCGTGCAAACCCTGCCCCAGGTGTGGCGTACATGCCGGAGACCGACACAGTGTGGATTGTAGTCAACGACCCCGCCGGGTGAGTACGACACAGACCCGCCCTTGCAGTGCGGACGTTCTCGATTGCACCTGTGTAGACCGGTACTCTGCGCACACCGCTGCTGTACAACACGCCAACCCCCGTTTCTTGCTCAGATAGCTATCATACGCTAGCTCATCGGCAGTGACTGGTTGACTGCGCAGCTCGATGTGCCGACACAAGGCCCGGCGACCTGCGTGTGTGCAGGCTGTTTGAGTACACGTTGGATGGCGTCCTGCTCCGTCGGCTGAATGCGCGGTGGTTGGCAGACCCCGAGGGTGCGTGGGTTCAGCTCGCTGCGAGGGGGAGGGAGGCAGCGGCTGCTGTGGCGGGCTGGGTCAGATGGCATACACGGGGGCAGGTACACAGCGGGGGACGCTCTCAACCTACGCATCTGCGGTAGCAAGTCGAATCCATCGTGCAGATGCGTGCTGCAGCGCGACGGCTGGCTTCGCGTCCCACGTCGCTGTCCCCGACCTCGCCGCCCAACATATCAGGTGTTGTCTACGTCGCACGCGACCGCATTGCGGTGGCGGAGGAGCCCCAGAATGGCGGAATTCGTATCCTGGACGTCAGTGGAGCTGGTGCTAGGCAGCTGGTGCGCTTTGGGGTCGACGTTTTGGTGGCAAACAATGCGTTGGAGCCATGCAAACCGGAGCTCCGGGTCATGGGGTGCGACCGCCCCACCTACCACACGCCGCTATTACGCTTGCTTAGAATTGCTCCTCCACTTGACCCGCCGACATTGCTCCCAACGTAGGAGTACATACCCGCCGCTAACCCTCGCTGGGGAGGATCTGGGAACGAGGGAATCTCGTACGACCCATGGTCAGTACGTTCTACCCAGCTCCAACCTGTGTGGAGTACTTGGTGGTGCATGTGTGTTCCCACCGTCTTGCGGTGTTGACATCAACCTTTCATCGCATGGATTCGCCCCAGCGCCTAGCATTCGTGGTGTGATTGGCGCTGCGGGCCTCGTCAGCGGCCCCCGTTGCTACCCCTGGTCAAATATGTGCTGAATGCGAAGCTGTGTCGCAGGAGCGATGTGTTCTTCGTTGCCCAGGAGAAGGCCCCGAAACGCATCGTTGCCGTGCGGCGCCGCGGCGGCCAGACCAACTGGACCGAGGTATTCAACGGCGATGAGACTTGCAACATGGTCGGGGACTTCGCCGAGGTAGTTTACGCACCGCCGCTACAACAATTCTTCATCTTGTCACAGGTAAGTGCATAAACAAAGGGGAAGCGGCATGCACACATGCCACGGCGTACGACGACAGGGCAAGCAAGTGCGTCAGGTGACTTACGGGACATGTGAGGCATCCGTGACATGGAACCTAAATGCGAAGACGCGATGTAGATGGCAAATCTCCATGGCAAATCTCAAGCTGCTCAGCTGAGCGGCCTAGGCTCTAGAGCCCTCCATCATCCGCCCAACTGGAGAACCTCACTGTGCCGCCCCGCGTTCCCACCCAAGGAGAGCAACCGCGTGATCCGCACCAGCATGGATGGGGACGTCCTGCAGCAGCTGGATGTCAAGGGCCTCCGCCCCGAGGTGAGCCGTCGAGACTGGCTTGCAACGACATGTTGCTTTGTGGGCGGCAGCAGCATGCAGCACTATATGCGGACCAAAGCGGCTCCTATCTGCTGATTGCGCCGGTTGCGATCGACCGGCAGGCTTGCGTGCTTTCCCGTCTGCCCAGGCCGCAATATCGCCCTTGCGGGCTGTTTGCAGGGCTTGGCGTTCACCCCCGATGGCCGTACCATGATTGTCCTCAGCGAGGTACGACAAATCACACGTCACAACTAACGCCCAGCAAACTACACGCTACATGCAGGCGCTGCGTATATGCACAAAACAGCACTGTCTGCCAGTCTCTCGCTTTGCAGACTGGCATTTGACTAATGATCAATCATGATGTTGTCAGACAGTGCACCTGCCTTGTCTCTACTGCCGAGTCTGCCGCCATTCTGACCTGGGGCCTACCCGCCCTGCGGTGTGTCCGGCTACGCTCCACTCAGCCGAACGAGCTGGCCATATACAAGGCTGACGGATGCGGAGGCTCGGACATGAGCGTTTCAGGTGACGGACGTGGCAGCGATGTGACGGGCGGCAGAACGCAATCTCGGCGCAAGTAGTTGGGGGCGCCGGCACGACGGAGCTGATGCGGAAGCGACGGGCAGGTTGCCGGGGAGTGCGGGCAAAGGGTTGCGAGCTGGCCGCTGACTGCAAGGTCGTCTACGGCGGGAATCAAACAGGAAGCTGGCAAGAAAGCGTGTGCCGTCGCGTTACATGAGTTTAGAGAGCAAGATGCTCGAGTCGGGCCTTGGCCCTGTCCTTATATGTTGTAGGGCCTGCTCTTATATGTTGCACCGCTGCCTTGCAGCTGTAACGCCAGGAAGGGTCGGGTAATCAAAGTATCAAGGAAAGAAAGCGGGGCACCCAACAGCAAATACACCGTGCTGCCCGTACGGTGTGATGCGAAAGTGTGAATATGTACGTCTGACCAGGTAGCAAGCCTCTAGAGGTCGCGCTGATTTTCATCAAGGCATCCGCGTTCACGAACGCCAAACGTCGATCCAGAGCCGAACTGCGCGACACACTCGGACGGGCGCCATGAGCAGCGAGACGTATACTGTACCTGCCTGGGGATCCTTCAGCCCCTCAAATGGTGTGCACGAGCCAAAATAATAATAGAGTTGCGCTACTGCCAGTAACAACCCGCCTCCTCTACCTTAGGGGATAACATTGTCCCGGCCTCTACCTGCCGACCTGCACAATCTGACAGAGCATGTCCCCCCAGCACATAGCCAGGATGTCTCACACTAAGCGCACTAGGCCAGCAGCGAAGGCACGGCGACGCTGGGTCCTGCTGCTAACGTAGTACAAAACTACTGCGCTGCGACGTCGTTTACCGTACCCTGAAGGATAGCGCATCAAAGGCGCGACAGGTGAATAAGTGGCCAGTGGCCCTCGCTCCATGAGCAGTTCGAGCAATCAATCAATGTCGGGCTGCGCATTCAGCGGCCGTGTTGCGTTTCGGCCCATTCGCATTGACCGTTCCCTGCGTATTCAGTTTTATTCGTTGCTACAGTCTATTGCCTGAGCGCTCATAAATGCACAAGGCTCGTACACGCTTCGCCTAACGGACATGGCCTCAAGGAGTCCAGCCATTTCCACCTCGGGTGCCTACCTTCCTGCAAACGCTCCTATTCCCTGCATTCGTTCTGCACTGCGTGAAAGACGCACTTGCAATGGCCACGGGATCATCCCATGTCCTTGAGAGACAACAAACATCCAGTCGCAGCTCCTGAGAGTTCTCAATACGAGACATACTGCTGGCACCGATCCATTCCCCTCCTCTCAACCAGCCACGGCGGTTGCACGAAAGACGCGTTCTCCGCCCGCCGACGCCGCAGCGCGGGCCGCGCTCAGCTCCAGAGCGTAAGCAGCCAGCTGCGCATCCGCCTGCTGGCACTGCACTTCCAGCTCCGAAACCTGTGATGGGCGTGCAAAGGGTTCAGCAGGCGGGGCAATCAGATGCCACGCATCAGCGCAGGACAGCCTTACACTGCGAGAGCGAGCCTTACACTGCGAGAGCAATACAATTGGCGCCCCAGCCCTGGATGGACCAATAATGACCGCATGCAGGGGATTAAATACCTTCACACGACCCAGCGGTAATGGCTAGCAGCTGACAGCCCATCCATGACGCGTGCAACCCGTGGGCGCTTCCCAGTCCGTACCTGGTGCTCTAACGCGTCCCCACGCTCCACCGCCTCCAGGAACGCGCCGCGGTAACGCGCTGCCCGCTCCAGCAGCAGCCGCAACGCGGGTCGCGCCAGCTCCAGGCTGGGCACGCATGACCACCAGTCGCCGCGCGCCAAAGCTGAGGACACGGCGCCGCCTGCCGCACTCCCCCTTGCCTGCTCGACCTCCTCTCGCGCGTCCACAACGGCTATTTGCAGCGAAGCCACCTCGGCGCACAGCTCCTCGAGCTGAGCGACGGACGTGGGGAGGGGGCGGGCATGGCACACGCTATGCTTTGAATGCTGGGCCCAAAGGGTTGAGAGGGAATGCCAAGACGTGCGGTGAGTGCTGGGAGGGCGCTTGGCATCACCAGTGGGCAGTGGGAATGGACCGCATGTCGCCCCTCTGCAAAGCGCGGCCTCGCCTGGCAGGGTCCAAGAGAAACCAAGGGGCACCCAGACCATGCCCAGCCTCCCTCAAGGGCCAAACATGCCACCTTCCGCACCCCGTCACTGACCCGCTTCTGCAGCCGGGCCTGGCGGGTCGCCATCACGTCGAGGTGCCGCTGCGGGCATGAGCCCGCGCCTGCCACCCAGCCGGAAGTGCCGCCGTCCACGCCACCGCCAACGGGGCCACTGCCGCCGCCGCTGTAAGCACCGGCAGAGCGCTGCGGAGCACCAGCAGGGTCGCCGCGCATGGCCTGTGCCAGCTCCCGCTCCACCTCCTGTGTTGCCGTGGGCATAGGCACCGGATATGCTTCGTTACCGCGTCTGTGGCCGCTGGAGCGGGCTTGGCTCGCTGAAGTGAAGTGAAATGCAACGAGGCTAAAAGGCCAAGGTATTGGCCATTCGCCACGGACTGCCGTGCCTGGGGAGACCTCCAGGCCTGCAGACCCCATGTGGACTCGTGCTCGTCATATCACTAGGGCAGTTTCAACCATACTGCTGCAGCGTCAAGGTGACATGCAACTGATCTGTGTCTGCTGCGCAGCGGACCCGTGCGCCTTGTGTACGGCCCACCTGCAACTCGGCGTAGACGGACTCCCGCTCCTGCGTCACCAACGAATGCAGCGGACAGTTCATCAGCGAGCGCCATGACGCGGTGGAAGCATCGCCGCGTTGCGACGGGTGCAGCAGCGTTGAACAGCACAGACCCGCATTGCACGGCAACGCCGTCCTACCGCACCGCACACGGCTCTGCAGGCCGTCGTGCCGTTGAAGGACAGATGCGTCGCCGCCATCATGAAAACCCCGTCAGCCATTAACTACACCACGCGCCCCGTCCCACCTGGAGGGCGCCCTTGAGCACCCTGCCGTACTGCTGTACGCGGGTCTCGTAGTCCAGCAGCGCGTCGAGCCATGGCCCCACCTGGGAGAGCTGCAGCTGCTGTCCAGGTGGGGCGTGGGGTGGGGCGTGGGGCAAGGAAAAGAGGGGGAGCAGGGGTAAACAAGCGGAGGGACGCCTGGCCCGCTGGGCCTGAAATGAGCTGCGCAACCGCGACACCAGTACAGTACCGTATCTATCGCCACAACGGCCCGTTCCTACCGAAGTATACGCGGGCGTCCCGCAGGCCTGCAAATGGCCGGGTCGACTGGCACTGCGCCTCAGCTGCGCAGGCTGCTGAGCGGGCAGGCTCGAGGCGGGAGGCAGGTGCTCCCGGCTGGCAGAGCGCCGCCACGACAGGGATGTGCTAAAAGACTGGAGGGCCCAAGCGACGGTTAACACAGTTATAAGATGGGGGCTGACCAACATGGGAACAAAAGCAAGGAAGCAACTCCTTAATAACGCAAGAGCGAGGGGTGTGGCGCGGTTTGATGCCCGCAGCCTGGGAGCTCCTGATCCCATAAACTGAGCTCAGCAGTCGCGTTGGAGCAAGACAATAGACAAACCCGCAGCGCGTACACCTGCTCAGACACACGAATCGCACAGTCCTTGGTAGCCTACCGGCAACAGCTGCGCAAAGACCGATGGCGTGCCCTGCGACCTACTGCACGCCTCAGGCGATTCCTCAGCCCCGGGGCACAGCTCCTCGCCGCCGTCCTCCAAGCCCTCCGCCCATGCCAGCCCCGGGTACGCGGCCCCCACACGATGGGGCGACTGCACGCCGCTTGCGCTGGTGCCGCCCAGGCTGGGAGCCAAAGATGTCTGGCGTGAGAGCGTCAGGGAGGCCGAGGCCGCAGCGGACAGCGTGCAGCTGCTGCCCGAGGCGTTGCTGCTGCCGCCGCTGCCGCTGCTGGGTTGGGGGTGCAGCACGCCGCACTGCAGGGGCGTGGGCGGTCCCAGCAGACCCTCCAGCTCGCGGAGCTTCTCGCGTGCCACCGCCGCGTCCTGCATGCCACGCCGGCGCGGACGGATAGCTGAAGGGCGGTTGGCGCAGGCGATGTTGTTGCTATGGCTTGGAAGCTGCCGTTCAGAGAAAAGTATGTATCTGTGCACCCGTCAGTGCCGGAGTTGAAGAGGGCCTGTAAGGCCCCGCTCGGCAACATAGCGGGCGGCGGTGGCCTCTTGGCGCCGTACCATCGGGGATCTCCCAGAAGCCAAAACAGCGCACCTTGATGACCTGGTTCCGCCGCTGACGCCGCAGCGCCTGCAACTCCCGCTCCAAGGCCGCCGAGGCCGCTGTCGCAGGCACGCCCGCGGGCCTTGCCCCGTGGAGTCCCGCGTAGGCGCTGACCAGCACCTGAAGCTCCCGATGCATCGCCACGGCTGCCTGGTGTTGGGTGTAGGGTTGGACCCGTCAGAGAGCGGTATGACACTCAGACGAGGCCGAGGTTCAAAAACCAGTCTTAGGGATTGAACAACACGCAGGATGTTCGTTTTGCCTCTCCGCGCACCGTGTGCGACACCGCCGGGCCCCCAGACGCCATTCCCGGAACGGCGGTGCGTACCTCCAGATCGGCAGCTCGCCTGAGCCCCTGCTGCAGCTCTCGCATGCTGTCCAGGCGGATGCGCAGCAGCTCCTCGAGCCTGCGACGACCAAGACATGCCGGCAGAGGTCATTGTGGTCCAAGGGTTCCGGTGCAGCACGTTCAAGGCGAGGGGCAGCGCACGACTCGCTGCGTAATCCGAAGTGCGCAAGGCGCTGAGGCGGAGTTCAATACAGCTGCAAACATGTGGCAGAACCTCTCGTGAAAGTACTGGACCGCATGCGCCACGAGGATAGGAGACTGACCCGTGCATGCATAGGCAGCAGCTTCAGCACGCAAGCGCCACAGCCGCACCTAGGGTCCTGCTCTCCCGCCGCCTCGGCCAGCCCCGCCTCCAGTGCGGCCACCTGCTCGGCCGCGTACCGCACCAGCGTGTCGTGCGCCGGCAGAGACTGGGCGGGCCCGAAGCCCGCGGTCAGGAGCCCCTGCTCCACCAGCAGCTGCCGCAGCCTGGCCTCGTGTGTAGCCAGCTGCGCCTCCTCCTCCGACACCCGGTCAGTAACCCTGCAGCGCGAGTCATAGCGGCAATGGGTGCATGCGGTTGACTGCGACGCATGGGCAGTGTGTGCATGCCGGGCACGTCGTGAGGGTCAGAGCTTGTGCAATAGGGATGCGGTAACTGCGGCCGCCCTGGACCCACCACGCAAGAAGGGCAGCTGGCCCGCCGTTGGCCTCCTTTCCTGACTGCAGGCCCAATAGCTGCGAAGCATCAGCGGCGGCCAGCGGCGTGACGCTTGACACTTGCTGCAGCACGGCACCACCGTCCGCCGCTGCCGTCGCCTCGACGGACACCTCGCATTTCGGCGGCGGCGAGCACAACACCAGCGCGCCAGACACGCCGTCTCCTCGCGCTGCAGGCGTCGGGGAGATGTCCGTCCGGCAAAGGGCGGGCGGCGACACCGGCGGCGCCCCGTATGGGGACGCTACGCCAGCCGCGACCACATTCCCGGCTCCCGCGGCGGGACCATCCGCCGGCGTCTGGTCCTCTAGGCCCGGCGCTGGCGGGGGAGGAAGGCGCTCAGGGCCATGCCCGGCGACAGGGGCCAAAGCGCCTGCTCCACCAGGACCCATGACCAGCAACCCGGAGTGCTTTCCCGGGGACCGCGTGTCGCCGTCAGCGAAGCCGTACGACAGCCTGCTGGCGCAGGATTCCCGTCGCCGTGCCGGCGACACTGTTGGAGACACCGGCGAGCCCGATGCCTGTGTGGCTGCCTGCGGGGTAGCTGCGCGCTGTTGCCCCGACTGTTGCGCAGACGGGGATGCGGGCTCAGAGACGACAACCCCTGTTGCGGGTGCAGGAGTCGTCTCGGCTGCCGCGCGCCGCCGCCCAAGCGCTGCCGCTACGGGTTCCGGCTCCAGGAAGATGCTGCCGGCAGCGGGGCAGCGCCGCGAGGAGGTGGGGGTCTCCGGGTGCGGCGGACGCGCCGCAGCGGAGGCTGCCTCCTCGACCTGGGCCCGCAGGTCGCCTGCTAGCGCCGACAAGTACGCCTGCAGCCAAAGCGCAACACGGTTTTGTGTTAAAGAAACAAACGGAACTGTGCGCCCCTACACCCCGTAGTATCTGGCAGGTGCCCGTGCATAACCGCTTACGGCACTGACAGCCACGCTCGAGGCTCGTCAGCGGGCGACCGGCTCCGGTGTGGTGATGTCGCTGGTCGCCGCCGTTACCGTACCAACGGTGAGGGCGCCATTTTCCAGGGTCTCAGCTGTCCTCACCGCCCTCCGGCCCAACTCCTCGCGCACGGGGTGCTCGCGTCCGCACTGCCACTCTCCCCCCTCGACCCGGCACACCGGACGCTTTCCCCAGTCAACAACGCCACGCCCTCGGACTGTTTACCCCCTCGACCTGCCCCCCGCGGGGCCCCCCGCACCCCTTCGATGCCTTCTTCACCGATACTCACCACCTGCTGCCGAAGCTGCTCGTTTTCCGCCTCCAGCAGCACCACCCGATCAGCCAGCGCCCCCGCGCCTTGCCACGGGTCTGCCAGGCCGCTGCTGCCGTCGCCACTGCCCGCCAGCGTTGATGCGGGCGAAGCAGCGATGAGGCCACTCGCGCGGCTGCTGATGCCCGACACGCTGCGGCCCTCTCGGCGTTTGGCATCATCACAGCCGCCACTGCCGCTGCAGCTCAGCGCCTCACACCGACCTGGCGCGTGGCGTACTTCACCCGGATGCGAGGAGCGGCAGGAGCGCGCAGAGCTGGGGCCTGGCGTCGCAAGCGCAGCCGGGGAGGCAGGCAGCGAGTCCGCCGACACGTCGTCCCCATTGCCCCCATCGCCACAGCTGTAAGGTCCCGGACTCCCGCCGCTGTCAGCATAAGGGCCTGACACCACCCGAGCAGCACCCCGCGGTGGTGCGCCTTGTCGTGCACAACCACCGCGGCCGCTGCCGCTGCTGCCGTCATCCTCGACGCAACGGCCGCCTTCGTGGCAGTGGGCTGCGGCGACGTGGAGGTGGTGGCCGTCGTGGCACGGCTCCTGCAGGCGCCTGGCGGCGTTCTGATGAAGGCCAAACATGACACCGCCACTGCCGAGACTGCTGTTGCCCCCATATGACGACATAGACGGGGGCGTGCCCAAAGGCTCTCCGCCGGCGGCGCGCAGGGCGTGCCGCTCAGCGGTGGTGTCGGTCGCAGCAGCGGCATCGGCGGCAGGGTAGGGAGTGTCGCTGGGCGAGAGGCAGGGGCCGGTCCGAGGCAAGAGGGCGCCGAGCGGGCTGTCTGGGGAGCCGGGCGAGCGCGGCGAGGCGACAGCCAGCTGGCGCCTTGCGTGGTCCAGCTCGGTGCGGAGCCTGACATTGGGGTCAAGCGGCAAGGGGGCGCCAATGGCAAGCAGTCTGGTAAGGTGGGGCGCAGGGTGAGCAAAGCTTTGGGTGCGCACTTCCAACGCATGAAACGGTCCCAGCATGTGTATGGGGCGGGCTCGTGCGTACACCATATGGGGGAGGAAGACCGGACCGCGCTGACGGGCTGGGAGGTCACCAGACCATCTGGGAGTTTCCTCCCATCGCCCAACGCGCAGTACAACCCCCACCCCCATCCCTCCGCGCCACCCGCTGCCGTTCATACTTGTGTATTATGCGGTGCAGCTCCAGCACCTCGGCGCTGTCCGCGCCGCCAATGTTGACCGCCGGCTTGGTCCGGATGCGCCGCGCCGTGGTGGCAAACTCCAGCGTCGACACGGTGGTGGCTGCGCAGGCGTCCGCGGGGCTGACGCACGCAACGAACAGCGTGGAGCTGTTGCCGCCCAGGGCGTCGCGCAGCAGCGTGGTCAGCTTGGAGTCGCGGTAGGGCAGCACCTTGGGCGGGGCGCCGGGAGCCTGGCGGAAGGTAGGTGGGGTCCAGAGAGGGAGTGGAACTTCGTCTGTAAGTGGCTGCAAAGGGTGTACGGGGGTTTGCCCGGTAGGGCAGCGGAGGAGCAGAGGACTCGTACGCTGGGTTCCGTGAGAGGGCTTGGTGGGTTGCTGCAGGGATGCGCCGCGCGCCTGGCGCGGGGCGGTCGGTGCGTAGCAGCACACCTTTCTCTCGACCCTACCTTGGGTGCTGCCAGCAGCTGTATCAGGTTCCGCAGCGTCATGAGGCTCAGGTTGATGTTGTTGCCCTCCTTGGCCGCCAGGCCCACCGTCCCGGCCCGTCCAACGCTCTCCGAGCCCGCCAGATCCACGAGGTGCAGGCACGAGCGCAGCGGCGGCGCCGCGCGGAACGCAGCGGCGGCGGAGGCGTCGCCCTCGACGACAGCCGCACAGGCGCGCGCAGGCGACGGCGTGCCGTGGGCTGGCGTGGCGGGGGAGGTGCCGCCGGGGCTCTCCACGGAGGGCGGCCCAGTGCCGATGGACGCAGGCGCAGGGGAGGCGGGTGCAGGCACGGCAGCGGCAGCCTGGCTGGCGGGCTGCGTGGCGGCCCGGCTTTGGACGTGGACGGTGAGGACCGCGTGGCTGCGGCTGCTGCGGTCGTTCTGTGAGGTGCCTTTGGTCATACGCGCGTGACCGCCCACCTGCGCACCAGGGCCGACAGCACTATGAGGGAGGGCAAGTGCGGCCACGGCAGTCAAGGCGGCCCAACAGGTTCAAGAACGGACGGAGGTTGCGGACGCAGCGCAGAAGCTGCAAAAGCTGAAGCGGAATGGAGCCGCAGCCAGGCCCACGCAGGTCAGGCCCCGCGCTCCAGAGTGGACCGTTGCTGCCGCCAGGTGCTGCACACGCCTCAAGGAGCAGACCAAGCGCATGTGCACCAACAGGCCAAACCGCGCCTAGGCGAAGTAGGGGGAGCAGTAGGGGGATCTTGTAGTACCGCACCACCTGTCGCTCGGACAACCGGGCGGCAGCCATCTAGCCAGGCTCCGCCGCACCTGCAGCAGCCGCACCACTTCCTCCATGCAGGTCACGCGCCGAAGCTGCGCGCCCACCAGCAGCACCTCGCCCTCACAGCTCGTCTTGGCGGACACGGGGGCGCGCTGCGACAGCAGGTCGTAGTACTTCTCCTGCGCGCCGGAGACAGGGCGCGAAGAGGGAGGCTCTGCAGCATCCGGGCCCCATATGGAGTGCATATCTGCCGCCACACCCTTTGCGCGCGCTGCACTTATGATGCACGGCGGGGAGTGAATGTAGCAGCATAACCAAGCCCGCTCCTGCTCAACGGCTCCCGCTGCAACCGACGCCATTCGTGGGTGCGCAGGTGTCGCTCCGGGCGTCGCTACATTAGCCATGCGCCATGCAAGTGGTCCCAAAGCCCTCCAGTGCCAGCCATGTTGCCTTCCGCATAGTTCATGCACGCAACCCACCATGTACACCTCAACGAACGAGATGTGCATTGTGAATACGCGGCGGCCTCGCGCCGCCTCCATGTTTTGGAAGAGCTGCCGCAGCGCGTACGGGATTACGCTGTCCGCCGCCGCGTCCTCGTCGCCGCCGCTCAACGCCAGCAGCTGCTCCCGCCCGAGCCCCATCGTGTGCGTCTTGCCGCTGCCAGTCTGGCCGTACGCAAAGACCGCACAGTTGACGCCGCCGCAGACGTTCTGGACTAGCGGCCGGATGTACTGTTCGCACATGTGGCGGCGCGTGTGGCCGCCCTCTCCGACGCCTTCGCCGACGACGCAGTCGAAGGCATACTGCCGCCCCTGCACTTGAACCTGTGTGGTAAGCATGTAAGGGGGCGATGGGTTTGGAGAGTAAGTCGAATGACATTAACACCGTGTTGGACTCTGATTTGTCGGGGTGCAAGGGGGCGGCAGTGAGGCAGTCAAGGGGGGCTGAGAGGGGGCCATGGCGTAGGGTTTTGTAAGATGGGCGGGGGGTAGCAAGCCGGGCCGATGTTGGTCAGGCTATCAGAGGGGCAAGTGCGATGTATAAATTCTTGTTTAATGTGCTGTGCGATGTCCATGCATTCTTGAAGACGGGGAGGTCGAGGGCTTCAGCATGCGCAGAACGGCCTGTAATCTGATTTGCCGACTGTAACTAAAAGCTGCAGTAGGAGTATGATATTTGTGCGGCGCATTGAATCATCGGCATCGCTTTTAGGTTGTAGCGACACCACGTTTTGCGTACCGTTTCCTTGGGCAGCAAATTAACGATAGCTGCTGCTCCTGAAGTTTGCTCATGAGACAGCAGTGGGCGCACATGGAGCAAGCTCAGCACTGGCGTCGAGTCGCCGAGCAGTGTCGCTGCTGCAGCTCCCGCCCCGGGATCGCCCATGCTGCACTATATCTCAATGGAGATTCGCCGAAGGACTTTGAATACGCGCATGTCAGTCCACTGGGGGAAACGTAGCCGGTGCGGTGGGCTCCCGGCCGGTAGGCGGGTAGTATATCCAGGTAGGATAATATGTATGCAAAGTCAGTGCTAATGTCTTCAGTATGAGAAGAAGGCCTTGTGTCACAGATACGTGGACCACGAAACTGCCGTACCGGTACGGTGATGGGTTATGTATGTGGACGCGGCTATCCACTGCGCAGCTCAGGTTACTCGTAGTGATGACACCAATGCTAGTGATACAGCATCTTATTCTGACATTTACGAAAGGGAGCAAGGGACAGGGCTGTACTAGGCACGTGGCCTGTCACCTTTGCTGCGGTAATCGCTGGGAGTCCACGTGCCTGGTACAGGCCTGTCCGTTGCTCCCTGCGTGTGGCCATGACCTTGCCCGGGGCCGCAGTCATTGCTAGTGGCTAGTGGTTGCGTCCCGCAAACTGCTTCTTCGCAAGACGATGAAAGCGGCCAGGACGCTGCAGAGTTGTGGATTCCGTAAAGAAATTGTCATGCGGTGCACCAATTGCTGTGGCGTACGTGTTCCTGAAGAGCAATGACACAGCATCTATCGCATGTACCCAATGGCACAGTCCAATGGGCAGGCATTCGCCCCATCACCACAGCCCCCATCACACGCTCTAAAACAGATATGCTAAACACGGCATGTCCTCTTGTGCAACTAACCCTCCAAGCATCCTATGGGAAGGGGCTCATGCACCTCGTCTAGATCTTTGCCCCTCAAGCTCGCAGCTTTAACACGGGAACGGGATGCGCACGGTGCTCGGTAAGTGCCTAGGCTGTCCACGCCAGTAGACGACAAGGCATTACTGGTATAGAGGTACTCATGAGAGGATTCGTCCCTTGCTTGCGCCGCCTCCGATGCCTCTGCCTCTCCCGCATACATCCTTGCACGCCCAGCACGTTCGCGCTGCGCCACGACTCATGCGTCGCCTCCGCCGCGCAAGACAACCTTGATTGCGTGCGGCCCCCTGTATACCCCAGCGGACGGGGGCGTCAGGAGTCTGTAGATGTCGTGCGCGTGCTCGCCATGGGGGTTGCCGTCCCGATCCTGTGGGCAAACGCACAATGGCACCAGGAACTGCGTGTGTGTGTTCTTCAGATGCACACATGCAACAGGGTACTCAAACACGGGCAAGCGAGCAAGCAAGTAACTGCGTGTGTGGAGCGTAACAGATCCGGCAAACGCACGGCATGCATATAAACCACAGTCCTCTCATGAGAAAAACCGCTAACAGACATCTCGCGGCGAGCAGCTGGATGTTCCGCCTGTCTGTGCCCAGCAGGGTCGTGCATGGGGCAGTCTCTGGACTGACACCGCCTGTTTCAGCACCCACCTGCCGTTGGGAGTATTCGCAGTCCAGAACGCGGCGGATGGCTCCGGAGGGCAGCTCTGCGGATCCAAGGGCGGCAGTCGCACGCGAGGCCGGGCGCAACCAGGGCACGCACACTTGAAAAGCTGGGCGGGACACAAGAAAGCTTCTGACAACGCAGGCAGGCAGCCAGGGGCATGCTCACCTGTGGGATCCGCGCCGTGGCTTTCCACCCACACATCCTCCTCCTCCTGCGCGCAGCCCAGAGCAGTCGAGACGGTAATGGGCTTGGCAGGGCGAGACCGATCCGGGCGTTGTATTGGTGCAGCAGGCGCTAGGTCCCGCCAAGCTGTACCAGGTCGGCGAAGCAGCTCTATCAATCAATAACCAGCTAACACGTGGGCTGGCAAGCGCAGGACGTGAACACCGCCCACCAATGCAAGAACAAATGTCCCTGGAAGCACACGACTACATCGCCAATTCGCCATGCCATGATGGACAGCGGGACGCCATTGGAGGTGACTACAAGCCCATCTCCCGTCTCCAGCAGCGAATCCCCAGATGCATACGCCCTGCGCAGGATGAACCCCGGTCCCAGCAACAACCCGTCCGACTGCCAATGCACACGTGGATGAACATGCGGCATGCCCCTAGTCCGTGCCCACCTCTTCCAACGGCACCAGAGTCACGCCGCTGCCGGTCACCTGCAACCGTGCGCCAGGTGACGGTTCTGAACGTTATCAGTACTGGTTGTAAAAATGCGGTATTGATTGGGATGGTTGGGGGAGGAGCAGTAGGGCCGCTGCCTCATGCCCAGCTGAGGAAAGCGGAGGTAAGGAGGACGGCAGAACCCCGGGGCATTCAATGAAAACACACACTTCTTGCTGGACGAGCATCCTGCCGGGGCACACGGACCAGTGCGTGCTGTAGAACAGGGTTTCCTGCACCCTGCAAACACCGAAGGAGTACTTCAGCGCGGGAGTGCGTCCCCAGCTCACCCAAGATCCTAATGTAATGTCATTAAAAAAGAGAACCAGAAACGGGGTCATTACTACTCTTGAAACGGATGCACGGCCGGTAACGTGAGGCCCCACGGGCCCCGCGAGCGGCCTTGCATGAAGGCTGAGGAATCCCGGTACTTCTCAAAACCCGCATGAGCGCTCATGTCACTCAGTTCTACATCAGTACATAGATGTTATTGTATACTCAAAGCACGTGGGCGATGCATCCATACAGAGAATATGGCACAGTGCGCCCGTGCTGGATGACGGTAAGGGATGTAGCATATAGGGGAGGGATGCGTACCTCCTCAACGCGGCCCACGCCCACGGTCGCACCCGCCACGGGCTGGGGCAGCTCGTACTCAACAAGGTCGTTCCACTGCACCTCCGCGGCAAAGGCCGTCGCTGCCGCTCCACTCAAACCAGCCCGGTGCGGGCCGGCAGCTGCAGAGCGTGACCGGCTTGTCACGTGCGGCCACTGCAGTGGGCGCACGCAGCAGTGCAGCCAGGGGACCTGATGGGCCAGACAGGCATCGCCGCCAGCATACCCGGCAGCGGAGGTCCACTAGCTGATGTCTCACACTCATCGCAGCCGTATCGCTGTCGCACATCAGAGACCTGCCTGACACCTAGCTAGTAGACGGCAAATGGGGTACGAAGGCATGGTGCGATGGCACAGGCACCTAGCGCTGCTGTGCGGCAAAACCTGTCCTGACCCAGGGATGTTTTTCACGGCCTGAAGGCGCCGTTACGCCAGCCCCTCCGCCCGGACCGCCCCACAGCTCGCACAGGACTGCCGACAGCGGGTGGCGCCCCTGCCACGGCCACCAGGTTCAATCCACCGCCCCCGACGCTGCCGCCCGCCACCACCACCACTGCAGCCCGCACCACGCACCCGCTGTAGGCTGAGGGTGCAGGGCCGTACGCAGCTGCGCCGCAGCGGGGAGATCGGCACGGTGCCAAGCGACAGCATTAACGTATCGTCTCAGCGCCAAGGTGCAAGGGGTCGGAGCTGGGGCTGCGTGGCGAGTAGTGTGTGGTAGACTCGGGACCGTCGAGAGGCACGCTGGCCTGGATTCTTTGTCAACGAGGGCCGTATGCGGACGTCAAACGTTCATCCTTGTTGCGCAACTCAATTGTGTGCGGCACGTCGTGCTCAGCCCCAGCAACCGCTCAACGGTAGGATCCAGGGCAAGCATTGGACTCTTTCCCAGTAGGGTCGGCTCTGACAGCACTGCTCGACTCGTTAAGTAAGGAGCCTACAAGGTGCCGTGTCTGCTGCACAGTGCCACGCAGTTGTACCAGACATCCATAGCGCTGCGCCGCTGCCTATAACATTCGATCATTGTTCCCTATTAATCTTTTAATTAATTCAGATAGCTTGTTTTGCGCCGAACCACCCAGATGACCATTCTGGGATACCTGTTCGGGTTGCCCCAGCAGTTGTTCGACTCAGCTGTGGTGCCAGGGGATCTCCCGGAGAAGGCGCCGACAAGCACTGGTGGGGACGCAGTCCCTGCCCCAGGGCAGCTACCTGCAACCTCAGCCGGGCCGTCGCCAGCCGGGTACGCCTGCCTTTGGGGGCGAGGCCTTAAGCGCTTACGGAATGCAGGCGCAAGCAAGATTGCGACGTTGCGACGTGCAGCGCATGACCCACTTATCCCTCCACGGCGGCGTTGTCTCCGGGCCCACGCAGGCCGTCTCCTCCTGCAGCCAACTGGCGGGAAAGCGGCGCGACGTGCCTGACGTGCGGCATCGGAGTTAATGGCCCGGGATTCGCGAACGCTGCCGAGCAACGGCAGCATTTCAAGACAGACTGGCACAGGTTGGAGCGTGGGACTGCTGTTCTGGCGCACTACCGCCAGCCCGGCCATACTCCAGTAGTGGCAAGGTCTGGGTCATGGCTGGTGCCGACCGGCCCCATAGAGCTGCCGCTGACGCCCGAGGGCTTTGGCTTTGGCTGATCTAGATTCTGCGCCGCTTGCCGATTGCTGCTCGCTCCGTAGGTACAACGTCAAGCGGCGACTGGCGAAGCAGCCGCCAGTGAGCGAGGACGCGTTTGAGAAGGTCCTGGAGCAGGGAACCGAGGTTGGTGCCCGTGCTTGTGTGCAACTTGAACCTGCAAGCCGCACGTCCATTGGTCCTTCCTGGGGCCTAAGCATGCGTCGGCATCGGGGACTGCCGAGGGCCGCAGCATCGCCATGCGAAGCCATGTTGCCGAGCCGGTCCTGGCACGGGCCCATGCCGTGTGGGGGCCGACTGCAGTCTTTAAGGAGCCGCTTGAGGGCACCCTGACGCATCCGTCGTGCCTGTGTTGCCTTGCTGCTCGTGTTCAAGACCCGCGCACGCGACCCAACTTGCGCGCGTTAGGTGTCCATATCCGGCTCGGGATCCGATACATCGGACGAGGAGGACGAGGAGGCGGACGCGGGGGAGGCTGGCGGGGAGAGCCTGCCGCGGCGCCAGAAGGGCCACGCGCAGGTGGGCATTGCGTTGGTCTGTCGGCTGTAGGATGTGTTGCTTCGAGCAGCTAAGGGTGTCTTTCACGAGAGGGTTTGGAAACACATCGGCACGTGCGTCACGACATGGACTTTGCCGTGCATGGTATTCGGCACTTATGTGTGGTGGTTACTGAGACCGGTGCGACGTTCATCGCAGGCCGGTCTTGCCATACCGCGGGAGACCTTCCAAGCGGCAGGTGGGCTCGGGCAGGGTTTAGGGTTTTGCCATGGGTGTTGTGTCTCGTTGTGTGCAGTGCAGGAGATGGCAGTCATCCAAGCTGAACAGGTGGCGATCTCACGGGCAGATCCCCACAGCCCATGTGGGCACATGTGTAACAGGATGTACCCGCTTGATACCCGCTGGTTTCTGCAAGCCCCGTTGCTGAGCGCTGTCCAGTGTTTCATTACCTGCTCACGTCCTTACCGACGGAGTGCCGTACATCGTTAGTGAGCACCCACAGTCGCTGTACCTCAGCGCCATGAGCGACTGAAGCCCTGTTCATGGCCTTCTGGCATGTTAGAGTGCGTAAAAATGCGCCTCAACACTTGCCCGTTCCCTGCTCCTCCAGACGGCTCGCCCTTCTCCGTGTGGCGATGTCTGCTGAGGCAAGACCACGTGAAAGCGCCGGTCGACCAGCCCACCACGCCAGCCGAGCTGTTGAGAGAGTTGCGGAGGCTCCGATCCGGCTGCGGGACGTGGGCGGTGGTGCTCCTGCGGGGCGGGCACTTCGCAGCCACGGTGTTCAAGGTGCGGCCGCGAGTGGTGCACAAGTGCCGTTGACTGGCCCTGTTCGCGTTGCGTTCTGATATTTTGGCGTGTTTTCAGGCTACATTGGAGGGAGTACTTAGTGGGTGTCGGTGTTACCAATGTATGACATGCGGTCGCTCGCGAGCGGCCGGCACCTGCACGTTTTACCTTGCCCAGGCCTTGCCGCCCGTGGCCCCACCGCTTTTGTCCCCGCAGGCCCGCAACGCGCCAGCCGGCAACACAGCCAAACACGACGCGGACGGGCTGGAGGGCTTTGATGTGGTGGTGCACAAGACCTTCCACCGCTACGTCGTGCGGTAAGAGGCGCGATTACGGCGATCTATGTACGGGTTGTGTTGGTTTGTGCTCGGGCACATCAGGGCCGAACCCGCCTGGACCCGCCTGACCCCGCATCCGGCATCGCCACCCTGCCGCCTCCCAGCGCCAAGGCCGGCGGCAAGCAGTCCAGCAAGGACGCGACGGGCAAGTTCGCGCGGTCGGCTGGCTCAAGGCTTCGCCGCTACAACGAGGTGGGGCCCGCCGTGCAAATGACCCGGCTGTTGGGGAGCCAGGAAGAATCGGTTGGTTTGTTTCCGCATCACAGCGAGCTCGTGCCCTATCGGGCCTTGCTTGGGTCTAGAGCGGCGGTGCCTACCATGCGCTGCGCAAGCCCACTGATGCATCCTGCGGCGCTTGGCCCGCGGTTCTGTCGTCGGCTTGTCCAGTCCAGCCAGGCTCTGTCTCCAGGCCAACTACTCTCGTCCCACACAGACCGTTCCCGTTTGGAATCCCATACTGTTTGGGTTACCTCACAGGAGAAAGCGCACCGGCGCAATGACAGTAAGCCCTGCGATAGCAGCCCCCTCACGGTCGTCCAGTGCCTGCCTTGCCTCGAGCTCGCACCGCTCTCGCGACGGCGGTGGGAGCTATGCCCAGCCGTCTGGGCCCGGGGAATGCTGGTACCGTGCATGGAGGCCATGAACACATCACGTGGAATACGTCGAAAGAAACCATGTGTCCCTCCTATTGCCACCCGTCAGGTTGCATTAGAACGGGACGTCCAGGAGCTGTTGGCCAGCTGGGCCGACCACCTGGCCTCGGCCGACCTCATCTTTGTGCACGCTCCGGCCTCTAACGCCCGCTCCCTGTTCAAGGAGGAGCAGACGACGCTGCTGCAGTCCAACCCGCGCCTGCGCCGCGTGCCGTTCGTGACGCACCGCCCTACCTTCTCCGAGACCAAGCGCGTGCTGCGCCTGCTCACGGCAGTCTTCCGGCCCGAGCTGGCGGAGCAGCTGCTGGCGACGCAGCACTCAGAGCACGCCGCGGTGAGGAAACACTGACATGGGCGGACGGGATGTGGCAACCCTTGGCAACCCTTGGGCGCATGGAGCGGTGATGATGTTGATTCTGAAGGCGCAGGGTCATCAGAGTGATGGTTCTGGATTTGCCATCACGTACTCAGCTGTCTGTCTGTGTTGAAATGAAACGACGCATGTCTGTCTGTGTTGAAAAGGAAGACGCATACACACGTCTGTCTTTGTGTCTGCCACTCGCGCGCTCAGGAGGAGGCCGAGGCAGTCGCGGCAGCTGCCGAGGCGCTCGCTGGGGCGCAGCTAAACACCGCACCGCAGCCGCCATCCCAGGAAGGCCACAGCGGCCGGCCCGCACAGCAGGAGCCGGAGGAGGCCGACGGCGAGGCCGACGCGGGCCCATCCGCGTCCTCTGCCGCCGCGCGGCAACAGCCCGCGGGACCCTCGGAAGCCCCCCTTCACAAGGCAGCCAAGGCGGGGGACCCGGAGCGGGTGAAGCGGCTGCTGGAGTCCGGCCATGACCCGTGCGCTCGGGACGCCAAGGGCCGGACGCCGTATGCTCTGGCGGCTGACAAGCACACGCGGGACGCCTTCCGGCGGTTCATGGGACAGCACCCAGACAGGTGGGGAAGGCTGTTGCAGGGAGCACGGGACGGCAGCGGGACCTGGCGGCTGAATGGGCAACCGATGCGGTCTGCATTTGAGAAGTTGTTGCGGAGTTGGTGTATGTGTTCTATATGCAAATATGCGTAATAGCGTGGTCAAACAGGTGCATGTTAGCATGTGTGCTTCTTGAGAGCACTCCCGAATTCGTCTACCGATACTGTTTTGTTGCCAGGCATTTTGTGACCGTGGGGGCCTCGTAGCAGTGATCGCGCAGTCTAGGAATAGCGCAGTGCAGCCCTCCTGGTCCCTCCTTCGCCAGCCTGGCCAATCTGCGCCTCTGTGACTCGTTGCAGGTGGGATTACGCAGCGGCGGGGATACCTTCCGCCCTGACGGAGGAGATGGAAGCCGCGCAGCAGGCCAAGAAGGTACGAAAAGAAAGAGCGTAACGCATCGTATTAGTTTCGGCAAGTGTTGTAGCGGCGGCTGGCAGCATCTGTGGCACGCGTTGCGTGGATGGGAGCCCACTTGGGGCGTCCTTGGCTGCTGTCTGCAGGCCGCCCACAAAACCAAGCTCAAAGGCAAGGAAGCTGAGCGAAAGCCCGGGAAGGGCGATGGGGCAGGCGGCTCGGCGGAGGAGCAGCGTAAGGCCGTGGCGGCAGCGGCAGAGGCGGCTCGCCTGCAGGCGCTGGATGACGAGATTGCCCAAGCCGCGGCCGAAGCAGCCACCATGGCGGCCAGGTGAGCGCGCTCAAAACGGTTGGCGCGCCACCTGTCGCAGTCCAACTGCCTGGAAGTTTGTAGTGCCTGTGCTGGTGTCATGCTGGTGTCGAAAAAGGAACTGGAAACAAGTGTCGTACGACTAAAAACGGTGGCGGTCCCATCTGACCACTCAGGCTGAACGCTTCGGCCAAGCCGTCGGCGTCTTCGGGCAGGGCTGGCGGCAACAAGGTGGGTGGCGGCGCCGGCGGCGCCAAGGCCGGAAAGGCAAGCGGGGCAAAGGGCGGCGCAGCCGCACAGCCTGCAGCCGCCCCCACGCCAGAGGAGCTGGCGCGGCGGCGCGATATGATGGCGGCGGCCGCTGAGGCGCGCATGAGGGCGCTTACGCAGGCATCGCAGCAACAGAAGCTCTGGTGAAACAAGCTCCCCTGCGGAACATGGCCGACAGGCCCACAATCGTTGCGGTTCTTACTGGCTGTGCCTGCATAGTGTGAGGCAGGCATTGTTCGTATCCATGATTTGATTAAGGGTTGGTGTGGTGAAATGGTCCGTCCCCCGACCGGCCCACGGGACGCAGGGGACCGCCATGGGCCGGCGCGGTACGCTCGACGAGACCTCGCTGCATGGAGGGGACGGGGATGCAAGTGGAAGCTGGGTGCGCCGGATGTGGCCTGCCCTGCTGTTCGGCGGCCTCTTTCTGATGACAGCGGTGTTGGAACGGCGAAGGCGATGACAGCATCTGCGCACTCGCAGACTGGTGGAGGGGCGGGAAGCATTGGTGGCATTGCGTTCGCTGGCCTTACAGCTTCGTGAGGCGGACTTCCGGACGTGGGTAAACTGTGACGGCCGCACGTGCCTGTCTCGTGACCTTCTCCACCTCCATAACCACTCCCGGATCCATGCACCACTAAGGATATCCACGACAGTCAAGTGCATTTCGCGCACGGCGTTGAACAGTTCCCCGCGCAGCCCGCAAGCAGGGCCAACTGAAATCAAGCGTCCCGAATCATGCAATCTATGCGTGCGGCTTGGGCCAGCAACAAGAATACCAAGTGGCTGGCAGCCAAAGGCACATCTGACACGACTGATCTATGCCTCACACTGCGTCGGTGCCCAGGTGAGTCGTTTAGGAAACTGCTACAGATGTCACCTTGGGGCCGCTGGTCCCGGCGAGATGGCTCGTATTCGGATACCAGCCAGCCAGCCAGCAACGGTCCGCACATGGGAAACATTCAAAGTCGAACCCCGGAGTTTGATTCCAAGGCCTGGATTGCGGCCCCAGAACAAGCTACAATGGCATCGCCTAGGGCGCTGCTCCCCCTTGCGCATCGCGCACGGGCTTGAGCACCTTCTCCAGCTCGCCGCTTTCGTGCATGCCCATCAGAATGTCGCAACCGCCAATGAACTCTCCGTTTACAAATACCTGGGGCAGGCGCCGTGGAACGAGAGCGCGGGGAAAGACAGACAGTGTTCAACAAGGTGATCGCAGACAACGGGAGATAATCACACCTTGACGCTGATGACACACGGCCGCCTGGGCCGCACAACATGCCGATTTGCCAGGCGCATGTCACACGCGATTGTGCAGTGTGCGCATGGTGCACCGTTTTACGGGGCCTACTTGCGGTGACTGTTTGCGGCGACCTATGCCAGCGAGGTATGTTTATGGGGCCTACTTGCAGCACGGCAACCTATGCCAGAGATGTCAGGCAGGTACCAGGTAGTGGCCGCTACCAAGGACGTATACACGCCTGGAGGGCGTGCGTTTTCACCTGCGGGATGGTGGGCCAGCTGGTGAACTTCTTGATGCCCTCGCGCATGGCGGCATCCGCCAGGACGTTGGTCGCCCCAAACTTGACCCCTGTGTGCAGACCATCAGACCAGTGCCACAGCACGTTACCGAGAGCCTGGGGCCGTATTACCGCCCTCACACGAATGCAGTAATGGGAGACGCCACACAAGACTGGCTTTCGGCCCTTGCCGGGCGCTCCTCAAGTCCACGGTCATGAACTCTCCCCGTTACTCGCCCTTCGGAGACCAGTGCCCTACATCAGCCAGGCTCCTGGACAGCAGCTTACCGTAGGCTTGGAGAACGATGCAGGCCGTGCGGCTGAAGCCGCACTGCGGCGTGGCAGGGGTACCCTGTGGGTGGGGGACGGGCCGAGCCAGTATGGGGGCTGCTCAGCGCAGGCCAAAGACACGTCGGGTGCCTAACGATGCCCGCCTAACCTCCCACTTCAGAACCGAGCGAGTACAGATCTGCTGGGCATGAACCAAAGTTAGCTAAGCGAGGATCCAAACCACGCACCTTCATGAAGACGTGCACCTTGTCGGCTGCAATTGCTTGCTTAATTTGCTCCTCCACGGTGCCCGCCGGCGCGGGAGCCGCATATTTGGGCTTGAAGTCATCGTGCGAGTCCGCCTCGGTAGCTAGCTGGCGCACCAGCCTCCCGGTTGCAGCAGCTGTGGGCCACACATGGGGTGTCGCCCGGGTTACGGGGCGTGTATGTATTGTCTCGGTCACTGACGTATGGTATTGAAATCCCAACGTGTTACCGCATAGGTGAGTCAGCTGGCCTACCCGACTGCCACGACGCCCGAGAGAGCGCACTCGCGCCGAGCCTAGACAACATCTTCGTTTTTGTTGTGAGGACGGCCCGAACGATTGTGTGAACGATGTTATCGACAAGATGGCCGAGGTGGGGGCCGAGGCTCATTGCGAGTCATGTACGTGACGTACCACCTCTCAGAAAACGCAGCTTCCGCCTCTGGCACCTTATGCCTTTCGCACGCAAAGTTATGGTCATTTTTATTACTTTTTTGGTCATGCGGCCCCGACTGTTTTAGCGGCATCTGTTTGACTGTGACACGGCAGAGGGCTTGACGCAAAGCCACAATGAGTGCTAGAGGGAATAATACAGGGAGCGCGCCCGCGGAGGTAAGAGCTTCACCGCAACCGGCTGGCCGGTTGATGGCCCGGCGCTCTCCCTGAAGTGCGGTCATCCCGGGACCTCAAAAAGCGGGATAAGGGCACTTGTGCTTCGGGGAGCACGGAAACCGGAAGCGAAGCGAGTCGGCCCGCGTGCCTTAAGCACGGCACAAGGTTTTCCCTGTGCGCTACTGCAGTGCACCACCCTTCTTGCTGTTACCACGGTCCCCACGTCCACGCGGATGCACAGCGCTTATCATGCTAGACGCCTCCCGCGTGGCCCCCCGTGCCTTAGGTTGTAGCTCCACCTGCTGATGAGAAAGCCTACGAGGAGTGGCGCAGGGCTGACACCCTGCGTGCACCGTACAAGTAAGTTCCCGACGCTTTCTGGAGCTTTGAAGGACCGCGGCTGCAGAGGGCATTTTTGCAGACCTTGGATGGTGCCAAGTAGGGTACCAGTCCGGCGATCGCATCGTACTCGCGCAGCGTTAGAACTTTTATTATTACGCCAGCTCTACTTCATCCCGCGGGCCATCAAGCACACACACTGTCTGCTAAGGGTCTTTCGTGAGTTCATGTAAAGTGTTGAGCCTGAGTCCCTTGACCCGGCATACGCTCCAGGGTGTCTGCCGCGCTGCTGCGGGGCACTCGCCAGGAGGTGCTCGAGGCAACCCTGGAAACGCCACTCCTATGCTTCGTCAACGCGAGGTCGGGCGGCCGCATGGGCGCGGAGCTGGCCCTGCTCATGAGTCGCGCAATCGGGAAAGTGCAGGTGAGGTGCACGCAGATGACCGGTGCCATGGGGCGTGTTACTGAGCCATGGTGCAGGTGCTGCCTGCGGCTGCGGTCAGCTATTTCGCTCTGCGTAGACACGTGCATTGTGGATGATCAGGCACTGCATGCGGCTTTGCGCGGATTCTCTTCGGGGCGTCGCTGTTTTCCCTGCCATGCCGTGCACGCGCAATGGTGTCGGAATGGCACATAGGCTACCCTCACGGGCCGCTAGGAGGCACAATATCAACCCGCAGCGAGGCATACTCGTCACGCCACCGCGTACCAGGTGTTCGATATCGGACAACGGGACCAGACACCTGACAAGGTGCTGTATCGGCTGTACGAGAACCTCCGGGCAGCGGAGGCTTCGGGCGACGCCCGGGCGGCGCATCTGCGGCAGCGGCTGCGGCTGCTGGTTTGCGGCGGTGACGGCACGATCGCCTGGGTGATGGGTGTAATAAAGAAGCTGCGCCTCAACCCGGAACCGCCCATCGCGATTGTTCCACTTGGGACAGGTAGGCGCATGGGCAGGCAAGGGGTAGCGTACCGGGTAAAAAAGCAGGAAGTCCGGGCGGACTGCGTTAGAAGCCCTGGAATGCTTGTGCAGCCCTGGCTGGTATAGCGTTCGCCCACGGTGTGCATTCATAAGAGCGCTGTGCCTGGCTGCGTTCGCAATCTGATACCTCTGTAACTGCCGTTGCCAGGCAACGACCTCTCCCGGACGTTTCTGTGGGGCGCCGCGTATGAACGCAAGTGGATCAGAGGCTACAAGGCCATGTACAACACACTCAATCGGGTATGGCTGGCGCCTTGCAACGGCCTTGCAACAAACAGTGCACGCTATGCGTGTTGCACACTGCGCGTGAGGAAAGACAGGATCAGTGGCCATGAAGCTCTGCTGTAATTCTTCGCCGGAACCGGCCCCTGCCTGACGGGCTCCCGGCCACCTACCGCCCCGACAGATAGCGACAGCGCGGGAGGACAAGCTCGACTGCTGGAACATCACCATCACCACGCCGCGGAGGAGCATGTTCAACTCAGGCGTGCCGCACTGCCTCTCACAGCCACAGACGGGCCCTGCCGTGCCAGGCGCCATGACGCCCCACGCACGGCCGTCCGGCACGACCTCCGGCAACATCGCCGCTGCCTCCGCGCCCGCCTACGGCCGTAACCAGAGCAGCAGTCTCACGCCGGGCGGTGCGCCCGCGGGATCCGCCTCGCTGCACCCGGCCGTGGCGGCGGCACGGGAGTCGCTGATGGCGAGCCTCGCTATGGGGGACCGTTCCGTGGCCGCCAGCGTAGCCGCGACCCATGGGTCGGCCACAGCGCTGCCCAACATCGCAACAAGCTCCGTGGGCTCGGCGGCCACAACCTTCACCACCGCAACTAACATGTCGCTCCACACGGCTGCGGCCCAGGCGGGCACGTCGGTACCGCCCACCATCGTGTCGGCCGCCGTGAGCACCTCGGCGGAGGAGGAGTCAGGCATCGGGATACGCATGGTAAGACCCAGCGGCCTTGCTGCTAGGCGGGCTTTCATCGAGCCTAGGACCTCGGTGCAAAGGGCTGGCTTCCCCGGAAGGGGGTTGTCGGACGCTTGCGCCGGAGGAGTGTCGGAGAGCGGCGTCGGCGGGGTGATCCGTGCATATGGGCATGGGCTTTCGCAGACAGAGACTGTAGAACATACCCTGCAGCTTGGGGCGGCGCAGCTCGTTTGCATGCAAGTTGACTCCTTGGCGGCAGGCGTGCATCGGCGGCCGCTCGTTTTTCAACTCTCTCCAACGCTTCTTCTTTCTCTTTGTCCCACTTGACCGGCCTGTCAGGGCATGTTCTGGAACTACTTCAGCGTGGGGCTGGACGCCAAGGCGGCCTGGGGCTTCCACTCGCTGCGCGAGCAGCGACCCGGCTGCACTAGCTCGCGCATGGCCAACCAGTTCTGGTACTCGGCCTTCAGCTGCACCTCGGGTGCGCCGGGGCTGGCCTGGTCCGCGCCCAACTGCTTGCCGGCGGTCCCGATTGACGGGCACATGACGGTAGTCTCAGTAGGTGCCCTCCTGCCGTAACCGTCGTCACGGAAACAACATGTGCAGTTGCGTGGTTGCGAATGCAGTTCGCCATGTTCCCGTCAAGCATTTAGGAAACACAGTGCGTTTGTGTGGTTACATCCGTGCTGTCGTGTGATCCCCTTTCCCTTCCAGGCTGGTTCTGCTGCGCGCAGCCGCTGAACGTGAAGGTAAAGCTCGAGGTGCTTAAACCCGGGCCGGGTGGCGACACGGCGGGCTGGAAAGCGGTGGAGCTGCCGCCAAACGTCAAGGCGCTTGTCGTCCTCAACCTCCAGGTAGCGAACGGCAGCCTCTGGAGTGGGCAATTCCTCGGCGGTTCCTGTCTGTTCGGGACTGGAGGTCTGCATCACTTGAGCCAGGGTTTGCAAGAGAATTGCTGCATCTCGTACCGAGACTGCTTGCTCTGGTGGTGAAGTAAAACCTTAATGCCTGATTTCGTGCGTTTGCCTGGGGCATCCAGAGCTACGCCGGCGGCCGCAACCTGTGGGGGCCCAGCACCAGCCAGTCCGATCGGAAGCGCGGCCTCGAGCCGCCCTCCTACAACGACGGCGTCCTCGAGGTACGTCCAGCAGCGCAGGGCGGGCGCAGTCCTGGGCCAAGGCGGCCCAGCACCGCACTGGTGTGGCAGCTGACTTGTGAACTCGTGCAAACTCCTCGCCTGTTATCCAAGAGGGAGCGTGCGGTATGCGCACCTGCACGTGCTATTGCAACAAGCTGCGCTTGAGTTGCGCACCGCTGCGGACCAACCCGTGGCACTCTTCTTGCTTAGGTTCCCCGTATCCCCACTCCTGCGTGTTTCCCTGGGTGCGTATACAGGTGGTTGGACTGATGAGCGGCTGGCACACGGGCATAGTCATGGCGAGCAAGGGCGCCCTACTGCATGGCGAGCGCATCTGCCAGGCGGCGGGCGTGCGGCTGTCCCTGCAGGCAAGTCAGCAAGCTGGCCAGGCGGGGACTGGGCTACCAATGGCCGGTCGCATTTTGTTGGGCAAAAGCGATACGGGCGCATGGCGCGTGCAGTGGGTGGCTGGTCCTGGCTAAGCATCCAGGCAGAAGCGTCCCTAGGTACCAGGTGACGAGGCCTTGGGGGAGAGGACGATGCCCTGTTGAGCGGACATGCGTTTCGCATGGAGCAGTGGTTGTGAATGTCTTCGTCGTGGCGTTGCAGGCGCCGTACTTTCGGGACGACGGGGAGCCCAGCCACTGCTACATGCAGATAGATGGCGAGCCGTGGAAGCAGGACATCCCGGTCAAGGACCAGGACGCGCCCGTGCGGGTACGTCGGTTGCGAATTGGGGAGAGAGGTTTGGAAACAGGTGGGAATGGCCGAATGGACGAACCGCCAATCGCCGCCGCCCCGCCCGCCAAGCTGGCCTGGACAACCGGGCTGGTGCACGTCAGCGACAATGTGATTGAGCGATTAAGCAAGCACGCAAAGGCGCGTCCTTTAGTTGGCTCCCTGGAAGGTATTGCAACGATTGTTGTGTGTTGTACATCTTGTTATAGCTGCGGTCTAGTCGTCACGTAGCTGTGGGACCTCCCATGCCTTCCTTTGACTCCCACCCAGGTTGAGATCGTGCATGCGGGCGTCAGCCGCCTGCTCCGCAACCAGCCACAGACGCGCACGCACAGCGCCACCAGCGGCGCCATGAAGCCGCCAGCGCAGCTCGCGGTGCCGCTCGTGAACGCGACCTCGGAGCCGGCGAGCCTGCCAACCCAGGGGTCGCAGTCGCAGTCCTCCATCCAGCTCGCCGCGCCGCAGTCCATGCCGGCGCCCACCCCATCGTCGCACTCGATGGGGCTGGCCGATAACGCCCAGGCTACGTCTGTCTCGGGGGCTTTGCAACACCAGCCCCATCCGTCTGGGTCGGGGGCCCCGGCCTCCGCGCAGTGGACGCGCGTCGGGTCCGGCGGCCGGCCGTCATTGGCGTCGATTGCCGGGAGCTCCACGGGCGCAGGAGCGGGCGGAGACGCCCCCGTAACCGGCGATGGGGGCGGCGCCGGCAGCGGCACGAGCGGGGCGGTGCTTGCGGCCGGGAGACCTGGTGAGTGTTGACACGGAAAGCCCATTCGCGGGTGCAAATGCGCATCAACCTGCCAGAAAACCATAGGCGTAAGTTGCATGTTTGCTGCATGTTGTAGGATTGCGTGCATCGGTGCTCAGTGCCATGCCTTTGTCGTAAATGCTGACTCTGTGCCTTCGGCGGCTGGCCGCACCCGCCCCGTAGACGACCCCATCGAGATGGCGGGCACCGCAAGCTCGCCAGCCTGCGAGACCCCGACCCCGCGGACCCTTTCAGGCGACCTAGGCTCGTCGGCCTCGCGTGGTGTAGAGACCCGCTAGGCTCTGCCGCTCCGCGCCTTACACTTCGCACAAGAGGACGTGACAACAGGACTTGCATAACTGGCGACTGAACGCGTTGCTGTGGGAATGGCGCCATGCAGCCGGGAATGAATGCCCGTGCGACTCGGGTCCCTTCGTGGGTGTGGTCGGAGGAGGTGTTGGCATGCAGTCTGCGGCATGCAAACTCATGTACGACGAGCTCCGATAGGCCTGCGCGTCGGCAGCTCAGTAACGATCCGACGTCCGTGGATAGAGTGCTCATGTTCAGTTGTGCGTGCCGCGGGCGGCGTACATCTATTAAGTTCTCGTGAATGTAGCTGAGGGTCCGCGTACCCGAGGCGGTCAATCCATTCCTGTTCAGCTCGAAGGTGGGAGTGTGTATGTGTGATTGCCCGGTGAGGCTGCCTTGGTCGTGGCGCGCACGTGACGGTGGTGTGACGCCGGGTGCGGACATTACCGCTAGCAAGGCATTACCGGCGGGCATTGCCGAATGGGACGAATTGCATGGTCTAGGGCCGAATGCAATACTTCAACACAGGATAGGCAGAAGGATTCCTTTTGACGGTTCTATGCTCAGGTCAACTTAATGACCCTTGCTGTATCAATATCTCACGGAGATGTACCGATCATTGAACCTCCGCCTGTTGAAGGTATTCGGCAGATTACTTCAGTGTCGTCGTTACATAGCACAAACCTGCAGCCACACCCAACCTGCGTGTTGAGGGAACTCCCCCACGAGGTACGTTCGTGCCCCCAACGAAACCCAACATAGTTCCGAAGAAAATGTCGCTCTAGTTTGCATCAGTGAACTCAATGCACACGGTGTGAACACTGGAACACTCACCAACAGGGTGAAGATGCGCAAACGATTGAATAAGGGTTTATCCTTTCGACGCAACATGGCAGACAAAAACCGAGAAGTGAAACCGCACAAAGCCTACATCTGTACAGAATCTGGAGCAAGACCTCTTGTCCAACTCGCAGGCCGCACCTTCCACCACCTCTGTCGTACATCAAGGCAATCAAAATGAACTGACCGCGGAGCCGCGAGCGAACGGCCTCGCCCCTAACGATGTAGCGTCAAACCCTACAACGGAAGGTACAACCAGCGCACACGAAACTTCTTCAAACAGGATTCATTCGTTTCCAAGCAGACCAATATGGACCGTGAGCAGGAGCGTTGACGCTTCCCGCTCGGGCGACGCCCTTCTGGCGGCACAACAGGGCCCAGAATCCGCTGGCCCGGGGCCGGTGCGGAGCTGCACGACTGCAGCGACACGGCTTTTCGGCGCGCCAGCTCAGTCCTGCTCCTCCCAAGCTCACTCGGAGTGCGACGAGGGCTGGCGATATGGGGTCACGCCAGGAAATCGCGCAGTCCGTTTCGCAACCCCCACTTGCCCAGTCGCAGAAGCCGACCAAAGCGCACGTCGCACGTGCTCAACATCGCACCGCTGCTCAGCGGTGGCAAGTCCGGACCTAATCCCACGGCCCCCACACCCATTCCCTCACGCCCGCTGCTTCGCAAGCGAAATGCACGAGCATCAGACGCTACGGACCCGGCCCCAGCGGTATCACGTCATCGCTCGTGCCGCGGCCCCATGCAAAATAGTCCACACCCGTGCACGTGCCTGCGCAGCGCTCGCCTCCCACGGCAGCAGCCATCCACCACTGCGGCAGCAGGGCTGCCTGTCGCGGCTTGGCGCACCGTCCATTTAGTCCTTCTTGCCCTTGCGGCGCGCAATGTAGAACGACGAGTACATGTTGACGCGGTCCATGTAACCCTCGTCGGCGCGGCGGATGCAGCGCACATCGAAGCCGGCCTTGCGGATCTGCTCGGCGTAGGGCGGGCAGCGCGAGGCGGAGCGCCAGATCACGATGCCGCCGGGAGACACCTGCTTGGCCAGCGTATCGGCCAGCTCCTGCGCCACGTGGGTGTCAAGCCAGTCCACGTGGTCCATCAGGATCACCTGCGGCAAACCGGAACGAGCAAGCGTCAGTGATACAGGTAGCGAGGAGATAGCAAAGTGAGTACTGGCGCTGCGGGAGGGTGCGTGAGGACGAGGCGGTGCGGAAGGGCCCAGCGTGCGGGCTGAAGACAGCCCGTAGAAATGCCTGTCACAACTCCACCACGAATTGCAGTCTGGAGGTAACTTGCCACTGGGAGGTGAAGAAGGCCACTCATGGCCACAAGCAGAACACCCCGACGAGACCCCAATGCGCTGCACATTCAGTAGTCCATCCGCGGGAAAGGGCTCACCTTGGTGTAGGTGCGCGCTCGGAGCTCGTCCATGAAGAAGTTGGTGCTCACGGTCAGCTTCTCCACCAGGCCGCCCTTGAGCTTGGCGAACGCGTCCTCGCGCAGGTAGGTGGGGCAGTTGTCGCGCAGGAACTTGCCCGTCAGGCAGTTGTAGTAGAAGTAGTTCTGCTTGCGCACGTGGCTGCTCTCCGCCACGCCGTCCATCGTGCGGGCGATGTAGTTCTCAATGGGAATGCCGTCAGCCTTGATGAGCGCGTACTGCTTGCCGGGCACGCCGCCGCCGAACCAGAGAACGGCGCGGTTGAAGAGAAACATCGAGATGAACTTGACGAACAGCCAGACGAGCAGCTTGGGGCCGTGCTTCACGAAGTGGATGACCACGTTCGAGTCCCACAGCCGGCGCTGCTCTTCGAGCGTGGGCGCGTTGGCAATGCGCTTGACCGTCTTGCCCAGGCCGCACACGACGGCCAAGGTCTGCAGCACCCAGCACAGCTTGCCCATGCCTCCCTGGTAGTAGAGGCCATGCTGGAAGTACCAGAGGCGCTTGGACCAGAAGTTGTGCGACGTTTGGGACAAGAAGGGCGCCAGCTTCTTCTCGTACAGCTCCTCGATGCGCGGGTGCACGCCCTCACCGAACATCTGAGGGAAAGAGGCCCGAGGGCACACAGACATGAGGATGGACGTGTGCCAAGGCGGAGCGCCCTGTTGTGCGAGGGCCGGGGGGTCCTCGCAGCCGATTGGTTTCAAGTTCGAAATTCCCAGTGCGAATTGCGGTGCGCTGGTACCACCAATCACCAGGAATGGCAGTGCGGAACGTGCCCTGAGAAGCCCGAAACCCAACCTGCAGTGTGTAAACAACCGATTTATGCCAGACAACCACCGCACCTGCCAGACGTCCTCGAACTCGAGGTTCTGGATCGCCACCTTCTTCAGCTCAATCAGGGCCGACTGTGCGGGGTTGCAGTCCACCGTCACAACCTGCGACAGGGACATGCATGTAAGGCGCTTGATGCATTATGCAGGGGAGAACCGAATGCCGACGGCATGTGAAGTCCTTCCGCTGGCTGCTAGCCTGGAGAGCGCTCGGGCAACATGCCTTTTCTCTGGCCAAAACACGCAGGGCTGAACGTAAACAGCAAAGAACAAGAAGCAACGCCCCTTCGCTGTTGCTAAGCGCACTGTCAAGCAAGGTGCTGGCCGGTTGACAGCTTGTTGGCCCCAGCGCCCCCAAGCTGTACATGCTGGTAGACCGCAGGAACTGGCGATGCCATGCACACTGGTCTCCGTAGGCGCACCTCGCCGGCACCGTGGACAAGCAGGTTGAGGGCGTTGCAGCCGCCGCTGGTCAGCGTCAGCACCGTGTCATTGGGGTTGATCTCCATCACCTACATGCACATGGGTAACCCGGTGAAGACATGGCGCGTGGGCCGATGTAGGGACCCTTCTCCGCACAGCAGCCCGGCGCAACCTAATGCAGGTGCATCGGTGTGCGGCTGGCACATCCGTGCCATTGAGGGTAAGCAGGCGCAACTCTGGCAGCACCCTGGCAGCAGAAGGCAAGGGGCTAAAGTTCCGGTGCTTGTTACCCAGAAACCAATGAACTGCGGGTCTATAGACTGTCCGTACCTCCATGTCCGGCTCGGGGTCCTCCCACGACTGCGTGTAGAGGAAAGTCGGCGGGAACAGCGGCGGCCGCTCCACCTTTTCCTCGTGCAGCGCGTCTGTGGCAGGCAGGTGGCAGTAGAAGGGGCTCGCAAGTTTGCCGGCATCGTTCTCCTGACAGCGCCCGTGAGATCAAACTTCCTGTATCACATTCGTGCCCCTGCCTTCCACCCACGGCAGCACGTGCCCTCCCCGGCGTACACGTCACTCACGTCCGACAGACGGGTGGCGTCCGAGCCAGACGTAGTAGGGCGCCCGGAAGAATGGGACATACGGAATGGAGCCCTACAGGTAACATGCATCCAAAAGTGAAAAGAGAGTCAAGTGCATCGAACAGGGCAATACCAGCAGGCAACCATCCATTGCTTAGGGCGGGCGATGCGGTCAGTACTGTCAAGAGTCACTGTGAGTGGCCACCACAACGTTCAGACGGCCAACCTTTGAATGGCGCCCTCCCATGTTACTTAGCAGTACCTGAAAGACTAGTTGCATGGTTCCGACCCACGGCCCTGGCAGGTGTGAAGGCGGGTGGTGGTCGCAGGTCCACCACCATTGAACGCATCGCACTGGCACGGCATCCCTGGGTACAGCCCCATCCCCACCTGGCTGTTCTGCTCCCACACGCGCTCCAGCTTCTGCTCCAGGTAGGCCCGGCGCTCGGGGCCCACGTCGATGTTGTCAATGTCAAACACCGACCTGCCGACCAAGGTTGGGGTGATATCAGAGCATGTCCCCATGTACGTTCAGCTGGGGCCGCCCAGAACAGCCAATACACGGTTGTTCTCTGTGTGCACAATGACGCGTAGCGTGCCGATGCATTGATGGCCGCATGTACAACCGTGCATGCCAAAAACCCATGGTATGGCCACGAGCAACATCCAGCTGCCCCAGCTCAGCTCTCAGCTCTGCCCCTGGGGACACCACCGTCCAGTCGCTGCCCACCTCCAGAAGAAGCGGCGCGACCAGGACAACTGGCGCATGGGCAGGTCGTACTTGCCGCTGACGTAGAAGTCCGCAACACCCATCAGACCGTCTTGCGCCAGGTACGAAACTGCCTGGTCGATGACGCTGTGGAATGGTGGGATCACTGCGGGCACGTGGCGTACAGGGCACGTGGAGAGGGATGAGAGCGTGTCCAAACCCAAGGCGTGCCACTTTGGGGGCCTATCGTTTGCTGATGCAGCAGCTGCTTACTCGTCAGGGAGTAGGAGAACGTGATGAGCGTTGCGGAGCCCGACGGGGGGGCGAACTGGCAGGCGTCCGCCTCGACGACATGGACATTCTTCCAACCCTTGGCCTTCGCCTTGCGCTTCGCCACCTCGCAAAGCGAGTGGCACAGGTCCACGACGTAGATGGCCTTGAACTTGGACAGATCGATGTACTGGGACATCAGGTCGACGTTCTCCTGCAAGGTCGGCAGATCATCGTAAATGGCGCGCGCGCGCTTGACGCACATGACCGCAACAGCGCTCGACTTACCCCGGTGCCACCGCCGAGGTCCACCCAGACCATGTTGGAGCGGTCGCAGAGCCGCGCGGCGCACGCGGCAAGCATGGGCTTGCGGCCCCACAGGAAGCGGGACCGGAAGGCATCGTCTGCAAAGCCGAGCACGACTTGAGTTGCAGGTTCACCTTTACTGCGACACAACGCTACTTACAGGCAGCGGCCTGCGGTCCGTAAAAACTCTCCAGCCGCGCAGCGTGATCGTCGCCCTTCTTGCTACCAAACCACATATGCCGCAGCACCGTCAGGTCATCCTTGACGCTCGACAGCTTCAGCTTGTCAAAGGAGAAGTTCCTCTTCTGGGCAAGAACCCGTCCGTCACCTCCTGCGCCCATATTGGCTACCTGCTTGCTGCCCCGCGACTCCTCTACGCTCAAGGAAGCGTAGAATGACACCGCCCACAACGACAGGTTATGTAGGCGCGCAGGGAATAATGCTCGGCACCAAACTCAGCGGAGTACGGATTACCTGTGGCGCGCGAACATGCATTGACTGTGACAAAACAAATAACGAAAGGCTGTATTCAACGCGCCTCTTAAAAGCACCAGTGCAGCCGGCGCGACCTCCCAACCACCTCGACTCAGTTCCCGCGCATTGGCGCTCGCTGTGCTGTCCAGACTGATAACATAAAACGTCTTAGAATATCTGCATGTGAAGGTAGCGGCGACGGTAGCGGCTAGGCAGGGTGATGCTGGACCCGCGGGTCAATGCAATTCAAATTACGCAACGGCCGAGAGCTGAAGTGACTCGGAGTCTGGCCTACACGCACACATTTTGCGGAGGGGAGGAGTCCAACCCCCGTTTTCCGGTGCCCAGCCCAGCCCTAGTGAAGCAATCTCGCGCGTTTGAGGTGTGCGAGCGCACTTCTCGTACACTCCAACCTAAAGCATTAGGAGAAGCCCCCTGAGTAGGTTCGATGGCTGTAACTGCCAACCCCATGCCCCTTCTTCTCTAAGTGCATGGAAGGGAACGCTTTGGTCTGCTTCTGCAACCAGCCTCAACGCCTCCTTCGTGTTTTCTTTCATCGCTCAAGGTCTGTATGCAGCCGGGTGGGCGGGCTGGGTGCACGACGGTCTAGTAACCCCTGAGCGCCGTCGGACCGGTCGCCTAGAGGACCACACCACCGCGGCTCGACCTTGACAACTAGCGGTCACGTATCTTGCTCAGTACCCGCCCGCCCTACTGGAAACGTCGCGCCTTCGGGTATGACCGCAGAGGCAGGATCCCTCTTTCTTTGCAGATTTCTCTTTTTTCTCATGTTAATATCGTGTGGTTCTTTGGTCGGACGTACTCGGAGTCCGCAGGATGCAGCAGAGGGGAGAGCGGGGTCTTCCTGTCGACAGTGACACTCTCCCTTGAAGGGGCTGCAACTTCACACCGCAGTAAACCCTACGCTTGTCCACGACGCCTGCAACGCATACAATGCCGTCTTCAGACGTAGGTTAGCACGAGGACCTCACGCGTACGTATCCTAGTGCGCCCTCACGCTTCTAGCACTCAGAAACTGCCAATGCCTACATGGTAATGTCCTGCGTAAATGTGTCATTCCTTGTCAACGACACCCCTCACGCCCATCAAATCAGCCAGAATCAACCCACAAAGAAGCACCGCCACGACCAAAAACGACATGCATTGCGAACACGGCAGCAAACAGTGCACAGCAGTTGCATGAGCTCAGGACCAAGCTACATGGTTCATAATACCCCACATCCCGCGCCATCCATGCAACACCCTGCGGAACACACACATCGTGGGAGCTGGCGACACACATCACAGGGGGTACGCTATTCATAGCGTCCCAACCGTGCGAACCCGTGCTGGCTCGCATTACTAGAGCACGGGGAGTCCGCCTGGTCCCTGGCTCCCAAACTAAACCGGGGACCACATGGGACATGGCCCCGCCATGAAAGGAACCCACCGCGTGGCTGCGTACTTGCAAACTGCATCGCCTCCCAATCGAGCGTGCCCATTCGCATCCCACGGCGGTTCCTTCGTATAACCCAACGTGTGCCCCAGAATGCAAACAAGCCTTGAAAGCGTTTCTTCATGCCATGCCAGGAATTGAAGGAAGCTCAAAGGTGCCCCCCAAAGCTCCAGTGTCGTTTGTGGCGGCGCTGGCGGCCTGCCGATTAGGAAGCGGCCGAAGAGCAATAATGCGCAACACCCAAGCCACCTAGAGCCCTGGGGGCGAAGCCGGTCTACGACAGCCATCAAGGCCGAAGCCCTACTGCAAGTTTAGCGCAGGGCCCGGAAAAGGTCGCAATCCCGGTATCAGGGCCCTTGTCGCTACGCGCCGTTTCCGCTTTGCGTGACTGCCCAAGCGTTCGAAGACATGCCGGCTGCCTGTGCAGTGACTCGTTAAGGGCGCCCCGAAGGATGCGGACCCGTGGGACGCCTTACGCGACGTAGGTATAGAACTTGCGGTCGTTCTCGTCCCGCGCCAGGAACTCGCGCTCGATGAGGCTCTCGATGCGCTTCTTGATGGTGGCGGGATTGGGTACAAAGCGCGCCGCCAGCTGCCGCGTCACCTCCGTGATGATGGTGTTGTGGTCCAGCCGTTGCCGCGCCTGCATGGCACAGGACAGGTGTTGATAGGGGCAACGGTCAAAGCGCGCATGTCTGACCGCGAGGTGATCGTGAAGGCCACGGACGAGCGGGACAAAAGTTTTGGTCGTCCCCATTCCGCTTTTCAGAGCGTGCCAACACACGCAAGTGCCGCGGCGAGTGCCGGTGGCTGACCTCACGCCATCTGCGGCACTGAGCCAGGACTCCGTCTGACATTCTCACCTTCATGATGCGCACGATGGCCGCCTCGATCTGCGGCTTCCGGTCCTCCTCTACCTTTTGTCGCGTCTCCGCCTTTTCGCTCTCGCCCTCCTGCATGCAAACCACGCATGACCAGAAGCGTACAGTACAGTCAAGCCCGCTGTTTTCTCGAGCACATGTTGCCCAATCGTGATGTTTTGCATCGATAAGCACAATTGCTTACTGGAAGAAGGGATAGCAGGCTCGCTCGACAGGATTTGCCTGCCAGACACAAACGCCGCCTGAGGGAGTCATTCGGTTGTGGGCAACTAACCTTGGTTGCCGCGACTGTGGAGATCTTGACCTTGATGAGCTTGGACGTGAACTTGTCGTTGAAGTAGAACACGTCCGTGTCCGCCACATCCTTGGAGGCTGGCTCCTGCACCGGGGGGTTACAACGTCAATTTGTCAGAAATGACACAGGCACGGACAGCGGCCTTTACCTAGCGGCCAACCTGAACGAGGGAACTCGCAGACGACGCTGAGGCACAGCTGTACGGTGTGCCACTGGCGTGTGCGGTGTGCCGCTCGCAGGCTGGGTGGGACGTGAGAAAGGAGGGCGCATGACGGTAGTCCATGACAACAAGGCCCCTTAGAGCGCACCTTTCGCAGAACGTTCCGCCCCTTGACGCACGCCAGCGACTGCAGCGCCCGCTTCAGGTCCGGCGTCGGGATCTCGGTCGCCTGTAGGACACGGTCAATTGGTATTCAAATGGGGCGCAGCTGCACAACTTGGCAGCGCATGCTGTTCCTGGCGTGTAGCAACCTCGCATCGCACGCTGGTGAAATCTTTCGCCCCAGCGCCAGGCACTGCCACCCAGGCGCGTTGGTGTAACGCCCCACCTGCGCGATGTCCCGGTAGCTCATGGAGTCCTGCTCGTTGAAGAGCAGCAAGATGCACATCTGGTAGGTGGACACGTTGAGCTCGTGGCGCCGCCCCGCCCCGAAGACGGCGCGCAGGTCGGCGGTGCCCATGTTGGGCTGGAACGTCAGGCGCCGCCCGCTGTGCGTGGACAGGTAGAAGGCGCGGAAGGCCTCGCACGCGGCCTGGCGGAGCATAGGGGGTAAAGGCGGTTGTGCTAAGACAGACATAAGTAGCAAGGTTAAAGTCTAGTTTGCAGCGACATACGAATTGATGTACTGGCACAAACGTGCTGCAACACCAGCAAACGAACCACACTGCCGCGAGCGAAAGGAGCTGCCGATGCCCCGCACCCAGGCTCAAAGGAGAAGTACTCACCTCCAATTCCCGTGGAAGGTTACATTTGGAGGGCGCTTGCGTGGGCCAAGAGCCGGTTGTCAGGACCTGCACCCGTTGCAAGTACGTTTTGACGTTAAGTAACCGACAAGGGAGGCGAAATGTCATGGGATGGGGACAGCTTCTATTAGTTTTTAAGGGGCACTTTGCTGTCCCTTTCGCTTGCGCGCATACTGCAGCACAGCATGCAGCCCCTTTCAGCCCGAAGGAAGCCATGCAAGCGCACCCTGACACGAACTGCAGCACTTGACCCCTTCCAGGAATTTAGCAACTCCAGGAACGGCAAGCACGCATTGGCGCACGAGCTCTTGTCGGCGCAGTCTCAGGCATACCCGCCAGGCTAGACTTGAATACGGTTTGAGAGGGATAGCAGGGCGAAGGATATTGTCCAGACTTGTGTGTTTTGGAAGGCACGGCGTGTTGCAGGACGCCCTAAAGCACAGGGCTAGGCGGAAGCCGTTTGCAGGGCAGCGCGTCGCCTTGCTCCTCTCCGGGTCCTGTGTTCTCTCTGGTCTTAGTCCCAGCCAGCTATTTGCGCTGCCAAACCACAGCTGCCGCAGCACGGCCAGATCATCCTTGCCGCTCATTGGTTTGCAAAAAGTAGTTCTTCTTCTGGGCAAGAACCACCTGCGCCCATGTTAGCTACCTGCTTGCTGCCCCGCGACTCCTCTATGATCGATGTACGCGTAGAACTACACCGCCCACAACGACAGGTTATGTAGGCACGCAGGGAATAATGCTCGGCCCCAAACTCGGGGAGTACGGAGTACCCGTGGCGCGCGAACGTAGGTCATAGCTACAATGCGCCTTTTAGAATCACCAGTGTGGCCGGCGCGACCTCCCAACCCCTTGGCTCAGTCTCCGCGCATCGGCACTCGCTGTGCTGTCCAGCCTGGTAACATTTAGAAAGCTTAGGATACTTGCATTTGAAGGAAGCAGCGTCGGGAGCTGCCAGACAGGAGTGTGCTGGACCCGCGGGTCCATGCAATTAAGAATATGACCAAGAGCTTGAGTGACTCTGGGGCTGGTCTCCACGCACACATAAAGACATAATGTGGAGTGGGGGAGCCCAACGCATCACTCGATTAAGCAACACTGTATTCTAAGTTTTGGCACGGACTCTGCGCTTTCTCAAGTCCATCATCCATGCAGCCCTTACTCTCACCTGCACCTGCAGGTCGATGCCGCCCAGCTCGTCCAGCTTTCCGCTCTCCACCAGCTTGGTGCGGAAGTCCGCCATGGTGTCCCGGCTGGTCTTGATGTCCGTGAACATGCTCTCCAGCTTGCTCGTGAACTGTGGCAGAGCGCCCGGGCACGCGGCAGGTAACGAGGTGGATAACAGGTTCAAGTAGCAGCCACGTCAGCTTAAGACCTAAACGGTGTATAGCACTAGACCGCAGTCCATTATGCAGTGCCACTTAACGCCGGTATGGCCCAGTCCAGGCCCAGCCAGGGCGCTCGCCGGTTGGTGCTGCTATGGACATGAGGTGCTCCCGCCCGGCCCTCACAGCCTCCGTGGCCGCACCTGGTAGCCGCACTCGGTCTTGAGCTTGACTAGCAGGTTGCGCTCCGCGTCGTCTGAGGTGGTGCGCCCCGACAGCAGGCGCTTGGCCAGGTGGCCCTTGTAGTACTTCTCAAACACGTCCTTCTCTTGCAGGTACCTGCCAGACAGGAAGCAGAAACATACCGCATCGTGATGTAGGGTGCGCAAGGAAGCGGCGGTCAAATGCGCGGGAATGAGCGGGAAAGGAAGGAGTCCTTCGGCCCCGGCATCCCGGGTGGGGGGCCGGTGCCACCTGCCTTAACAACGCGAATGCAGGGCTGCGCGAACGGCATGTTTACTCAGCACCTCGTGCCCATTGTATAGAGCCGCGCGAGAGGGCGTGAACAAAAGTGAACAGGAAGTTGTTGGTTCCTCAAGCGCATCACTGTGCATGAAGCGACGCCCCAACCTCCCCGGCTTGATTTCCGCGCTTCGGCGCTGGAGCGCTGCCGCCTATGCTTGTAGTAGCGAGGGTGGGCGCAGCGCGACCGGAACAACAGCGTCGCTACGCTAGCACCTTCACCTACTGACAGACCCGCGGGTCTTTCAGTCGGACAACCAAGAAATGGCGTTCGGCTACAAGGACAACGTGATGGCGCTCCTCAGGCATCTCGGGGGTTAGTGCTACGAGCGTGTACAGGAGCTCATTACCCAGACCAGATTGCGCAGCGATGTAGCTGCTCATATTGCTGAGGGTGCCATGCGCCGGCTCCCTCATGGACCGCACCGCCGCCCTATACCCGCTCAAGGACTGAGCCTTGTTACCCAAGGTTCACCCTTCTGCTTTCCGCACCTGAAGAGCGCCATCACCTTGTCCAGCACGCCCTCCACGTCGCTGTCGCTGAGGCCCTTGATGCCGCGGCGCAGCTTATCGTCGATGAAGAGCGAGATGAACTCGGGCGAGCGCGGGTTGAGGTTCAGGAAGTGCTCGAATGCCTGGAAAACAGCAGTTATTGCGTTGGGGTTGCAAGGGAGCCAAAAGAAAGATGCACGCGGGTACTGTGGGTACAGTGCGAGTACTGCTGAGCCGTGGTGACGTGCCGTGGTGCAGTGCGCGTTCAGACCTTGATCGCAGCCACGACGTTTCATCGTGCCTACTTTCGATTTCTAACATCCGGTTGCATACGTGGCAATCCATGGCAGCAATCGCTCTGCATCGCTTCCCCTGTGGAATACCTGGTTGAGCGCGTTGCGGAAGGTCTTGTCGTCCGAGAAGGCCTACGGAATGAGAGCACGGGTGGCAGGGTAGCCCGCGACATGAGCATGGAACTCTGGGGAAGGTTGACGGACGTCGCGCACGTTACCAACATGGGCGCACATACCCAAACACCATTCAAGAGCCTGCAGCCCCACGCAAGGGAGAGAGGATTTGGAACGAGCATTAGCTCTGCGCCCTCCCAGGACGCCCCGCCATGCTGCCGCCAGCCTTGTGTCACCATGTGTCTATCCCGTCTTTCTCAGCTTTGCCGTGCCCCCTCCCTCCCCCCCACCCCTCATCAGTCGGCTTTTGCCCACAGACTGCATTATCCCCCTCCCCTCCACTGCTAGGACCGTGCGCCGGGCCCCCTCCGGCGGAAGGACGACCCGCATCCTTTTGCAAGTACCTGTGCTACCAGCCATTATGCGATCATTATGACGATGCCTTGGAATCAGGCGCCGGCGGTCATTGTTATGTTCAGCTCTCCCAGCGCTAAGGCTGCCTACGGGCAGTCTATCGGTGGACTGTGTGCACGCGCCAGGGGCCACGGCCCCTGGCCCTGTGCCTAGCCAGGGGCTACAGGGTAGTCATCATTCGGAGTCGACTCTATCCGGCCCAATCCGTCTCCCCCGCCCCGGCTCCCCCGCTGTGACACAGGCGAAGCCTGTTACTGCAACATGCTCCGCCGCTTGCCCCGTCCTGACTGCGCACCTGCGTTACGATCTTCTCGTACTTGTCCCGCATGTCCAGCAGCGCCTGGACATACTCCACCGGGTCCTTGGTGCGCTCCGGGTCCGTCACCAGCGCGCGCCCCACCTCCTTCACGTGCTCGCACAGCATGTTGCGCACCTGAGCGTCCGAAATTTGTGAGTGGGCGACGGTCAAGAGGCACATAACCGTGCTTTCCGGATCCCGCCTCTCAGCAGCCTGAATGCCGCGTGCACGGAAGGCCACGGCGAAGGGCTAGGGTGTGAAGCTCATTGGCACAATTGCCATAGCGCCGCCTCAATGCTACAGGCCTTGAAGAGCACTCTGACGCCTGCCATATGGAGCACGGCAACCTGCGTCGTTCTGACGACGGTGCATCGTGTTCCCCGGCCCACCTTGCTGAGCCCCTCATCCTCAGGAGCCCCGCAGCGCTCCGCGTCCCCAAACCCACCGTGGCCAGGCCGTTGTCCACCCGCCGCATGAGGCCGTACAGCCGTGCCAGGTCCTCGTACTTGTCGTCTCTGAGCAACGCAATCAGGCCGCTGTTCTCCATCTCCAGGAGCGCCGTCATCTGCCAACAGCCAGAGCAGCAATGCGTAGCAGTGATGGAGTATTTCCTCCAGCACGCGGCGCCCACGCTGTGCTCCACACCATTCAGACCGAATTTATGCAGGAGAGGTTCACTTCCGATATCGACACCACCAACACAGAAGGTCCTGATTTTGCCCTTCTGCTCCGAACATCAAGCCGAGTCGGCTAGGACCATGCCCGGTGCCTGGCCAGAACATATGGAGAGCCAGCAATCCACACCCATCCTCGCCCCACGTACTTCATTTCCCCGACCAACCTGGCTCTTGAGCAACTCGTTCTCCACCACGCGCGTAATCTTGGGCTCCGTGGAGGCGTCGAGGTAGGCCGAGCAGCGCTCCTGCTCCTCGCCTAGCCGCTGCTCTGCCCGCCGCAGGTACTCGGGGCAGTCCGTCGACGAAATGAAGTCCTGCGCCTCTTTCTGCGGCACCATTAACGGGGAGGTCAGTTTGAAGGCAGGGGCGGGGAGGGACGTAAGCGATCGGATGCAGAGCCACTTTGAAGGGCCGTAAAGCCGTATGCACGTGGTTTGTCTGAGACGCTGCGTACGCGGGGCCCTGCTTGCGACTGCAGGTAGTGAGCATCTGCTAATACGTCCACAAGTAGGCATACGCTCGGGAGCACGACATGCCCTTGCTTGTTCCCGTAGGACTCTCTGCACTTAAACGGGAGCAGCAACTGTGCCTCGGTCTCAGGCTTGTGGCACCCTGCCTTTCTAGTCCTTGCATATGATAGCCCATCCTGCCCATGGTAAGTCCTCGCCCCGGCTTGCAGCCCCGACTCGCAAGGACCGGGCACCTTGTAGAACTCTGCGGCTGCCGCCAGGAAGTGCTTCTCAAAGTCCTCCACGTACACGGCGTGCCCCAGGTCAACCAGCATCTGCGTCACGCTCTTGATGAGGCCCCGCTCAATCATCTCGCCCTGGGGGACAGGGCGGTGCGCAAAGTGCGGTACATGCCGCCAAGCTCAGGTGCGGTGAGGGCCATCGTCGTCCGGTACATGTTGCCGGGAGGGTGCTTCAGGATAACCATCATGCCTCAGGCGCGTCGCTCATGCACTGCTGTGAGGGGCTAAGGTACTTGAAAGTACCGCGGCTGCACGGACTCCTGTTGTGGAGGGGCCCGGCAGCACCTGTCTCCTGTCACCGTAACACTGTGGCATGCACTTCGCAAGGCCATCTCCTGTTGGTCAGTTCCCCCGAACCCTAGCATCCGTTAGCGCGAGAATTCGGGATGGGCATCGGAGAGTGCAGAGACGGGCTGCGTCACCACGTAACGATGGCACCAATACTTGTGTTGCGGACTCCCAAGTAGCTTTGCAGATTAAACCAAGCGCCTACGGACGCAAGGACGTAGCCCCCTTTTGACAGCAGACACAGCTATACCCCAGTGCGGGACTGAGCAGGAATTTTGGCGTGCAGAAACCTCGTGCGGTCGACTTTCCCATCCCACACCAGGACCGCAAACCCAGGCAGCAGCGCACGATCAGCGCGCGCGGTGCCCTCCATGAGCTTCTTCGCACCTGGCGCTCCTTCAGAATGAGCTGCATGAGGATGGTCAGCAGGCGCTCCTGGATCTGCCGGTTGCGCACCACCTGGTCGCGCCACAGCTCTAGGCCCAGCGCGAACACGGGCGTCTTCTGCTGCTGCACCACGAAGGTGCGATCCATGTACTGCGAGAGGGCGAGACAGGCCAGGCGAGGAGAGTACAACCCCCGTAGCAAGACCAGTGATTGGGACAATGATGTGGTCGAGCAAAGACCCGCCTTGCATGCTAGCATAGGCACTGTCCCTGAACTTGCAGGCCACAGTGTCTGTGAACACAGCAGCGTCCGAGGGCTGCAAGGCGGTGCTAGCCCCGCCTTCCCATTCAGAGCCCGCGCGCAGCGCCCGTGTGCGCCCCTGCACTTCATCCCTCTCACCATCAGGATGTCCCGAATCATTTGCGTGGATTTGTTGTGCTCATCCCAGCGCTTCTTTAGCTCCTTGAGAAACGGGGCGCCCTCCTTCCCCTCAATCTTGCTGGCTATGTCCGTCAGGTGTGCTGTGAGCGTGTTGATGAGGCCGTCGTAGAGTCGGGGGCCGTACTTGTGGAGAACCATGTTGTAGGCGTTCCTGCAGGGATGTTCAAGCCTCACGCACAGCGGCGTATCGACAAGTGGGCTAGCGCAGCGAAGCCTACTTCCTGTGCCAAAGGATTCCAAAGACCGGAGCCTGAACCACAGCCCGAACCCGAAGTCCTGAAGACCTAAAGTTCAGTGAGAGCCACCTCCCAAGTTCCCTGGCTACCGGGATGCGTGGCAGCCAAAACCCTGTCACGTCTAGGCACAGGCCAACCAGTCTCCCATGCGGCAACCCCTACCCTAGTCGCTGCTAGCGCCTGTAGCGGTCCTACCTGTACAGCTCCTCAAAGCTGAGGCCGCTTGCGTTCTGGTTGTGAATTTCACGGATGGCATCCTCGAGGACCTTCCACGTTTTTTCTGCGGGGCATTGCGGGGCATCACGCTGCACGGTTGAGGCAGCCAACAGACACAACGTCGGCATGAGACCCCTTGCTATCGCGCTGGGAGCCCACCTGCATAGTGGGGGTCGATACTGATGGGGTGCCTGAATGGCTCGATCTTTATCTGCACAGACGAGGCAATGTAAGGGACTCAGAGCATGCATAGGAGCTGCCAGGTGCAGCGACCACGCACCATGCCCTTCTTCATGCTGCTGCCTCGCTTCACAAGTCTCCGAGGTAATTTCGGTCACAACAATGGTCTATGCAAGCCCTTGGCTTCCTCGTGTGGCACTACCACGGGCAACCACCGCGAGGAACCTGCGTCCTCAACCGGCCCTCCCCCGCCTAGTGCCCCTGCACCTATATGCCCTAGGCTATCGTATCGTATCGTCGACAGTGTTGCTTCGCATAACAAGGACAACAGCCGGGGCAGGAATAGAAATTGCTACGAGTGACAGTCACCACGAAAGGCTATAAGCACAGACAGGGAGAGGGTACAGGCCGGGGAGACCTAAGAGCAGGGGCAACAACGACAACGCGTACCGCACGGCAGGAAGCAAGAAGAGGCTTGGCCCCGATCAGCTGATTAACTTGTACATTTGCTGCCATCTAAATGTAATCCGGTCAAAACAACGCTATCCTCTTAACAAGCGTGTCGTTGATCTCGCGCGCCATTTGTTTCTGCTTCGGTGATGCGCCCCCTTTGAATGAAATCGTGTAAACGACCGCCTCTGCAAACATGAGCAGCCTCAATGCGGCGCTGAGGCAGGAGACTGCGTTTGTCTCGCCCGCGCAGCCGCACCAGGCCAGCGCCCTTGCGCCAGGATGGGCCAGCCACAGCACGGGAGCCTCCAGCGTGCTCTACGATTTCACACTGCAGGGCGTCGGCGGCGCGCTCTTCCTACAGGACTGCGTCCGGGGTGCGCAACCCGAGCGTGGCATACACTGGCAAATTGAAAACAGCGTCTCGGGGGCGCTGCATCTCACCGAGTTCACCGTCCATGGCGGGGCGGCGGGCCCGCGCACGACGGTGGAGGTCGGGTTCCGGCTGTTCCCCGCCCTTGCCGCCACGGGCACCCCGGACGGCCGGCTGCTGCTGGCCGGCCTCCTCAGCAACGGCTACCTGCTCCACACGGAGCTCCACTGCTCCCCCTCCTTGGACGCAGTCCTGTCGGGCCTGTCCGCAGACACCCTGCGCCCCCTGGACCTGACCCAGCCCCTGGCCTCGCTCGGCACGCCCACCTCTCTCACGGCCACGCCGGAGGCCGTCCTCATCGGCGGCAGCAATGGCGCTGTCCTCTGCGTGCCCCTCTCCGCCCTCAGCGACTGCAATGCCAGCCGCTGCTATGAGCTGCGCGACAGCAGCTGGGCTCTGACCAAGCTCATCCCCGGGATGCTCTACCGCCCGCGACAGCCCGCCGCCCTGGCCTGCGTGCCCGTGGGCCTGGGATCCCGCCAGCTACTGCTGGTCGCGTACGACGACTGCATGCTCCGTGTCTACAATATCTCGCGCCGGCAGCAGCTGGGCACACTAGAGCTGGACACCCCGGGGGCCGTCCACAGCAGCAGCAGCAGCGGCAGCGCCTCTGGCGGCTCCGGACGCCACCTGAAGCCCACGTTCTTTGCGGCTGAAGCCCCAGCCGCGGCGGCGGACGCCGGCGCCACGACGAGCAATGGGGTGACACTGGTGGCGCAGTTCGAGGCCGCCGACTCTGCGCGCCGCTACACCTTCGCGTACACGCTGTCGGCTTCGGCGGCGGGGCGACTCAGCCTATCGAGCCCCACAGCCCTGGCGGTCGAGGACGGAGGCGTTGTGTCGGAGGCGCGCGTGTCGGGTGACACAGTGTGGCTGCTGGTCAAGTCCCAGAGCAGGTCCAAGGTACGCGTGATGCCAGGACCCGGGGGATCCAGGCAGGGGCACCTCCGCAGTTCGAGTCTGAACAAAGCAATGCAAAATCAGGGAGCCAGTGCGCACTCAACGCGCATAGACACGCATAACATCGCGCTCTCCCGTCCGCCGGTCGACAAGTGTCATTGTTGCCTTCGGTGATTGCCATTGAACATGTGCCCTTAAATTCCTAGGTCCTGGGCTACAGCCGCAGCGCTGGTACGGTCGTCTCGAGCGCCGTCCTGGCGGAGGCGGCCGGGGAGCACGTTGGAGCAGCCGCCGCTGCAGCCAGCAATGGTGCCGAGGTGGACGAGGTAAGGCCTGGGTGCACATTGCGTAATCCGCTTGCCAATTTTCCCTGGCGAGTTCCGAATGCGGATCGGGAGGCATATGCTTGTGATGCAGGGGGGCATGAAGGCTTGGTCTTTGGGTACCTTCGGTCCGCTTGTGGTATTTGTCCATACTCCTGAGTTGCTGCGTGATGCCAACAGGAGCTGTGGGAGTGGCTGCTTGCGGCCTTCCCGACTGAGCTGTCCGCGGAGGCCCAGGTGTGCCAGCAGGTGCTAGTCCCCGGCCAGACGTGCAGGTGAGCTCTGCGTGGGTCCCTGGGGCTGCGGGGGTCTGGTAAGTGGTTCAGCAGCACTGGTGCGCTCCCGATGGACAGACGTTGCCTGGCCCTGGGCCCCAGCCCAACTGCAGACCCATCTCACGCCCTCCAAACCGACTTCACGCCGCCTTGCTTGTGCGTTACGCCCTGCACATGCCCATGTCCTGTCTGTAACCCCTCCACACACATGAGCGCAATGACGCTTCATGACGGCAAAACCTCGTTCCCGCGACAGGGCTTCCCTCCGTGACGCCCTGTCCTACCACGGCGCCACGCTCCGGCCCAACGACGTGGACGTTGCACCGCCTGGCGTGCTGCGCGGCTGGATGCAGTCCGCGGTGATGGCCATCCAGCGCAGGTGGGCATGCCGGCCCTTGCAATGCAGAGCTTGGTGGTGTAAGTACATATACTTTTTCCAAGCCGCAGCCGTAAAACACTGTCTACGGTCGCGGCAGCTGGCGCACGTGCCCTCCTGAGCACGTGCGCCAGCCGCCGCGACCGTAGACAGTGTTTTGCGGCTTGGTATCATGCAGCTCCCCACTTCATTCGTTTGAAAGTATTCGGTTGCATGCGCAACGCCGACGGCGCTGTTTCCGCGACTGTTCCTCGTCGATTCGACCCGCAGGACGCCCACCGCATCGCCCGCCGAGTGCTGGCAAACCTTCCTGTCCACCTACCGCGCCGCCTGGGCGCGCCGCCACCCGCCCCTGGGTCTGGTGTTGAACCGCGCGTCCCCCTTGTGGTTGGGCCTGGCGCGCGGCGGCTCCGTGCTGGCCGTGCTGCGCCGCGGCACGGCCGTGGAGGCGCTTCAGGGCGCGGACGTGACGGGCGCGGGCGCGTTGGAGCTGCCGCCGCACCTGGACGCAGTTCACCGCTGCGCGGCGGAGGCGGGGGCGCTGCTGGGGCCGTTGGCGGGCGAGGGCTGCCTGGCGCTGCTGGCAGCAGGTGAGGGGTAGCGAGGGGGCATCTGGAGACCGGTTGAGTGGGCGCAGGGGAGGTCGCGGTCTGTAGCTCTGTACTGCGGTTACCAGCGTGCGTATCGCATCCACGTCCGCATACGACGTAGGTAACAATCTTAAGTGGCATTGCGAAAAGAAAATCGTGTTAGAGAGCGGTGGGCTGTGTGGGGTACCTCGCGTGACGGGGTTCACACTGGCGTTGCCTTGACCTTCACCTGGCGCGTGTCTCTGCCTCACACGCTCCACCCCAGGCGTGGACCCCCTGGAGCGGTTGCTGCCGCGCCTCAGCGAGCTCTGGTTCGGCGGGCCGGGGGCACCCGGGTCCATGGGCGCGGCCGGGGGCGGCAGTGTCGGAGGCGCGCCGGGAGGCGGCCGCGCGGCGGCGCTGACGGATAGCGCCCGGGAGGCGCAGCAGCGCTGGCGGCAGCGGCGGCAGCAGCTCATCATCGCGTGCGGTCAGCGGCTGGGCGGCCTGGCCAATCCGGTGGCATCCGTCCAGTGAGTTCCTCCACTGGCGGCAGTAGGGCATCGCCCCGTGCACATGACCGATGTGACCGATGTGACAGATTTGCTCGTGAGGCGTCCGTGCGGAGTTGGTGCGCCTGCTCAGGGGTTGAGGCGTGGGGTCACTTCAGCCTCGATGGCACGCTGGTGCCTGTAAGAAACCGGGGTGCGTGGGTAGTGCGCGGTCAGTATGCATGGCGCGTGATCCCATCCTGAACTGGTGCATGTCTGCGCGAGGGTCGCGTGCTGAAGGCTTCCTCCATGCCGCAGGTCCTACCTTGGGCTGCTGCGGCTGATGGGCGCTCAGGCCGCGGGCGAACTCGCGGCCGGGGCGGCGCACGGGAGCTCGGCCGGCGCGCTGACCCCCAGCAGGGCGGCGGCCTCGTTCCTCATCTCAACCTGCCGCCAGGTGAGGCACTCGCCTCAAGTGGCCAGGCGCCCCGTGGACAATGAAGTTGCCGCGCGTGGCGTGCGCGCATGCGGCCGCACCGCTCGAGCGGGCGTGACAAGCAAAGGACCGCATTCGTGGCCCTCCCACCCTCCCAGCCTGACGAGGAGCGAATGCTGCTGGCGCCCAGCCCGTCTATATCAAAACCCTTTTCCTCAAAGTCCCAGCATGATGACGGCCTGGCGCACTACCCTGCCCCGCAGGGCAGCGCCATGCTTTCATTTCTGTGGGGAGTGTTGCGTCACATGCTGCCACGCACATGACATCCGCTGCCCTCCCCCCCCTGCAGGTCTCCCGCGCGGCAGCAGCCGCCGCGCGCGACGCCGCTCTGCTGCTGGGCCTGCTGGTCCAGCAGTGCGGCCTGGGCCCGGTGCCGCTAGAGCGCGGCGCGCTGGGGCGGCTGGAGGCGGTTCTGCTGCCCGAGGCGTGCGAGCTGCTGCGCCGCTCCGCCCTGGGGCTGTGGCTCACCGGCACGTCCTCGTCTCAGGGTGAGCTCAGAAGCGCCGCGTCCTCACGTTTCGTGCTCGGCGAGGCAACGCGTGTTCAGGCAGGCGCGTTACAGGCAGGCAGGCGCGTTACAGGACTTGATACGGCCCGCCAGACCTTTACTGTTCGGCGGGCGTTTGGAATGCGTATCCGTGTTGTGCAAGCTAGAAGGCAGTGATAGCATTTCGCTCTCACGTCATCAAGCGCACTGAGTTGCTAGCCGGTCGGGTCCAACGGTGAAGTGCTGTCCCACGCCGCGCTGCGCACATGGCCGCAGACGAGGCAACCGACATGGAGCCCGCCCTCAGCGCGCTGCGCCACCTGCGCCTCGGGCCCAACTCCCCCGCCAAGCGCACGCATGCGGAGGGCCCGGGCGCGGAGGCGGGCGCTGCGGGCGCGGAGGCGGATGCGCCCTCGGCGGCATCGGGCGACGTGTCACTCGCGGCCCGGCTACTGCCCGCCTTCTGCTCGGCGTACGCGGGCGGGCGTGGCGGGCGGCTGGACCTGCTTACGGGCGCGGAGGCGGCGGGCCTGCTCTTCACGCTCCACCTGCAATACGGTACGCGTCGCTCCTTGCAGATGGGCGCCATGGGTCGTTGCTCGTACCTCAGGCGATGGTGTGTTGCTCAGCCTCGCCCTTGATTGCCGTTTGCGCTTCACAGCGATGGTGCGATTGTCCATGACACTGCACGAGCACCACAGTATGTATCCTGAGGCGAACATCTACACTCGTACCCGAACTCGAGTACGCGAACGCCATGCTACCCATGCTCTGTCTCGCAGGCGAGCAGCCCAGTTCCTCTATGGCGGCCAGGGTTCTGCAACTGGGCTACCAGCTCTTCCAGGTGGGCAGCGACGCGAGGAGTGTCAACAGCACAGTGCATGCGTGTGCGCGTGTGCTAAGAGCAAGCGTGGCAGCCGTGGATGTGTGACTATGGTGCCTGCGGCAAGGCAAAGCGACTCTGACGGCCCTGTGACTCTTTCGCGGAACGCCGCCCGGAACGTGATTACGCGTGCCGCACGCACTGCCTGTTGAGCATGGCTTCATTCTGGTCGACTTCCCGACCGGGGCCCCAGGCCGGCGAGTACGGCAACTTGGCGGAGCTCGCGGCCCTAGCCGGCGCTACCGGCGCCTCCGAGGCTGGGCCGCAGTTTCTCCGCGGTCTGGGCATCACGTGCGCGCTGGCGCTGGAGCGGCAGCAGCAGCAGGGGATGCGACAGCTGCCGGGGCAACCGCAGGGCGGCGCCGCGGCGGAGCGCCGCGCGGAGCGGATCGGGGAGGCCGCCGGCTGCTTCTTCCGCGCGGCCGCCAGCCTGGCGTCAGGTAGGAAGTCCTGCGGCTCGAGTAAGCGGGCGGTATCCGTCTGACAAGACTACCCGTGACCAGGTCCACATTCTACGCGGTTGGTGCACTTGCGCAATTGCACAGGCGCCGTGGCTCGCTCTTGTGCAGGCCCCGGGCACCGCAGGTTTGTGAACATTCCGGACGTACATCACAATTCCGCCTTGCCCTTTGCCCCGCGTTAATACCGCCGCGTTGCCACCTCCGCAGAGGCGGGCGACACGCTGCGCTCCATCCTGCGCGACCTGCGTGCCGAGCTCAGCGGCAGCAGCAAGCAGCCGGAGGCGGGCGCCGCCGACGCGGTGCCCTCGCGCTCGGCGTCCGCGCGGCAGCCGCAGCGGCGCGAGGTGGCGCTCCTGCAGCTGCACTTTTGCGAGGCGGTGATGCAGCTGTTTGAGCGGGAGGGCGCGCCCGAGGGGGCAGTGCTGTTCGCGGCGGCTGCGCTGGAGCACCTGCGCGCTGCCTACGGGTGAGTTCCCACAGTGATCACGAATCGCGGTTTCACGCGCAAGCGAGTAGCGGCCCGACCTAGGACGCTTGATACCGGTAGTGCAGGTCCGAGCGGTGATGGCCGTCTACTAATGTGGCCCATCGCAGGCACACCGCCGAGGCCGGCGCGGCCTCAGCCTCCAGCCGGGGAGCTGCAGACAGCGGCGCCGACGCCGCCGCCCCGCTGCTGCCCGGCGAGGAGCCGCTGATGCGCGCCGCCGCTGCTGCGGCGGAGTCGCAACGCGCCGCGCGTGAGGGGCGGCTATGGAGCAACATCTACAGCTACTGCGTGGACCTGCGCCAGTACGAGAGGGCGTACGGCGCGCTGCTGGCTAACCCGCTGCCGGCCGCCCGGCTGCAGAGCCTGCGCCACCTTGTGCACGTGCTGGCCCAGGAGGGGCAGCTGCAGGTGCGCGCGTGGGCGGATGTTATTGTGCGGGAGCTGGGGAAGGGAGGGGTTCTGCTCGCGCACGACTGGGCGCAAGGGGCATCGGATACGGTATGACGGCGGCATGCAAGCTGACGGGCGGGGACGTTTCTGTTCTGTAGCGTCCTGCGATGCGGCCCAGCTTAGGCTGATGGCTGCGTGGATGATGGAAGGGTCGTCGGGTTGAATGTGTTTAGTAGGCAGTCCTGTCAGCTGGCAATTGGGGGGCGAGCTTGGGGCTGCATTGGTTTGTCGGTAGTTACGCAACCCCATTCGCTTCCCCAACGCTTGCGCGGATGACCCGATTGCAGACGCTTTGTACGCTGCCGTTCGCCGGAATAGCCGTCCTGACTCCGGCGGACGCGGTGGCCAGCGGCGCCGCCGCGAACGGCGGCACCCGCACCGTGTCTCTGCTGTCGGAGGCTCTGGACCTGCTGCACCGCCGCGCGCACAATTGCGACCTAGCGGAGAGCCCCCAGCCTTACAAGGTGCGCCGGCAGAGCTGGTGCCAAGTGGGCCCTGACGCATGCCCGGTCATGCCGCCCTGCTCTGCCCAATACAGGTGGCCAGCTGCCCATGCCTGAGCTGCTGCATGCGGACTCTTGTCTCAGTCTGGGTCGTTTGTTTGTGCACACCTCATTCGGTTTCCGCCAGGTGCTGTATGACTTCCTGGTCTGCCGCTCCGACTTCAAGGGCGCCGCTCGTGCCATGGCCGCCTACGCGTGGCGCCTACGGGCGGAAGCGCCGGGAACGGAGGCGGCAGTGTCGGAGGCGTTGCGCGCTTACGGTATGTGCGCGCTGGGCTGCGACCGTCATACAGCTAGCTTGAAGACGTCTTGGTTGAGTATACTTGGTTTTATTGCACCCCTTGAACGGCTTGGCGTCGGCCTCAGGGGTTGCTACTTTAGGACCGGTTCATTCCGTACCGTTCATGTGTACATCCACATAACCCTCGACCCGACATGCAGACCTGGCGATCAACTGCCTGTCCCTGCTGGATCCCGAGGACGCCTGGCTGGACCTGACCGACACGTGGGTCGAGAAGCTCACACCGCGCTCACATGCCCACACGGGAGCGGCCCTGCCGGGCGCGCCTTCGGGCGGTGCTGCGGGCGGCGCTGCTGGCCAGGCCCGGGGCGCGCAGGGAGCCACAGTGGACGTGGCTCCGGTGGCGACTGTCAAGAGCTTGCAGCGGGAGAGGACCATGCTCCACTACTGCGCGCTCGTGGCCGCGCGCGTGCCAGGTGCGAGTATCGCATGCGCTTGTGGCAGCCTATGGCGACCGGAGCCCAGGACCGGAGCCCAGCCACCGCCATAGTTGTAGCCGCTCGATTGGCCAGCGCTGTAAGGATATAGCATGTGTTCTTGGGTGCTTTATTCAGGGTCGGCCCCCGTATTGCTCAAGTAGCCCTCTCGCCCCGCGTCCCAGGGCTGGAGCCCATGCGGCAGTGGGACAACGAGGACGCCATCCTGCGCCAGCTGCTACTGATGGGCCGCTACGAGGGGGCGCTGGCTCTGGTGGCCGACTGCTACGGCGGGCACGGCAGCGAGCCGTGGGTGCGCGCCATGGAGGCCGTTGTGGGCGCGCTGGCCGCCCACTGCACCCGGCTACAGCTTCAGGACGGAGGTACGCCAAGTGTGCCCGCACTTCCGTGCGGCTGAAACTGCCTTAACAGCATGCGTTGCAATGCGTAAAACCAGCGAAACCAGCGACCTGCGCGCGCCTGTGTAGTGCATGACGGGTCGAGCTGCTCTTATCGTGGCCCGAGTCCTGGCGCATCCTCTCTTCTGCTTGCAGGCGTGCCGACGGGCGGCGGCCCGCTGCCGGCTACGGACCTGTTCGCCGACGATGCGGACAGCGGAGCGGCCGCCTCGGGCCTCATGACTGCAGGAGACGCGGCCGTTGCAGGGACGCTCGGCGGCCGCGCGGCGCCGCTGTGGGGCAAGCTGCGGCAGCTGCTGGCACAGGTGGCGGCCACGGAGCAGCAAAGCTTCACTGGCGTCGGCGGCACGGGCGGTGGCGTCAGCGTCAGCTGGCTCCTGCGTGATGCGGCGGCGGAGGCCGTCCTGCGGACCGACCCCCGCGTGGACCTGCCGCAGTGGCTGCTGGACCTGTTCGTGGTGGGTCGTGGCCACCCAGTCTTGGCAAGACTGTAATGCTCTTCTTCTTGGGAGGTAGTAATGACAACAGATTTGCCCATCGCATGGCGTATATGAGTTTGATATCGCAATGGCCAAACCCTTATAGGTTCCATAGCATCCCGCCCACCTACAACAAGTGGTCGGGCCCTTGCGTCCTGACCCGTCGCGCAAGCTCCCACTCACATTCCGGAACGGCATGCGCATCCCCGCGTTCCTCATGCGGCTGCGTATAACCGCAGTGCATTATTGCTCTTCCCTGTTCCCCAGGCATCGGACTTGGACGCGCCGGCCGCCATGGGCTCCACCGCCTGCGGGCCCGCCTCTCTGCTAGGCCTCTACCTCCGCCACGACCGGCTGGCTGCGGCGGTGGAGCTGGTGGCCAGCCAGGTGGAGCAGTGGGGCCGCGCGGACGTGCGGTTGCGGCGGCAACACGGAGCGGCGTGGATGCCCTATCCCCAGGTGCGATCGGACGCGGCAGGCGCTTTTGGCAGCCAGCGGCCAGTCGGGCGAGGAGAGAATGTGTCATGGCTGCAGCGCTGAGGCGGGGCGTGGTCATGGCATGTTTCGTGCAAGATCAGTACTGGTTTATCTGAAGTTCAACATACAAATGACTGTGAGTCAGGCACGTAGCCATGCGCAGCAGTAAAACCGCTGAATGACTCATGGCTTGATACCGCTAACCTAAGCAAAGTCCCCAATCCCCTCCACCTGCGCTGCATCCCCCATTCCTCCTGTGCGCTTGCAGTTGGAGCTGCTGCACACCAAGCTCTCCATTGCGCAGCAGCTGGGCCAGGAGCGCTCCGTCGCGCTGACGGCGAAACTGAACGCGGCCATGGCAGCGCACCTGGAGCTGGTGGCTACGGACGCGGAGCGCCTGCAGCAAAAGCGGCCGACCGGGCCGCCGGGCGGCGTGGATTCCCACGCGGGCGGGCCGCCGCTGCTGACGCTGGGCATGGGAGACAGCACCATGGCGACGCCGGTTACGCCGCTGGGCGGCGGACTGCCTGTGTTTGGGGCGGCGGTGTTTGGAGCTGGGATCCGGTTGTTTGGGTGATGGGCGCGGGACGTAGAGGCAGAACGTGCATATTACCGTACGTAGATGGCTGTGACGGCCGTCTCAGCACGGCCCTGGTCGTGGACGGGATGTAGCGAGGTAGGGGCGTGGCAGGATTGTGGGTCTTGGGCAGAGGGTTCACGCAGATAACACGGCTTCGTGAGCTGATCTCTTGAACGAGTGCGGGGAAAGGCGGCTTGTTCATTACAGTCGCTTTGGCACCGTCTTGGCAGGACAGCAGGGTTGCTGGAGTGCAGGTTGCTTTTTTGTGGCCGAGGTAGGGCCTGTTATTAGCAAGATGTTAGCTGCGGCCGTTGCTGGCGAGGCCTGTGCCTTCGGGGCGGAGCGTAGACCCTGCTCAATCCTCTTCAGAGTCTCGCCAGGCATTGGACCGTGCATGTTACCAAAGCCGGGAGGGCTGGCGCCGCCATTGTGCGGGTCTGTTGGGGAATGCAAGCTCCTGAGCCCGCGGTCCATGGCCAATGTACAACACGGATGCGCTGATCGACGTCCAGCAGCTGTATGGGGGGGCTTTTGTGTGCTCCTCCAGTCTTCTACCAGTAGCATTTAAGTAGAGCCAGATAAGGGCGTATCCATGCTGTGATAGATCACTCTAATCCAGTTAGCAACTTAGTAACAGGCCTGTCTGCTCTTTTGTCAGTTGCGCAGCGGAAGCGCTTGTCCAGATGAGCGCAAGTTGCGAGAACCGGGGAGCATTGCATCTTCGCAGGCGAACACACACTACGAGATCCTTCCTCTTATTCCTGCGATCAAAGCGACACGCAGAATACTCCGTCGACGCGTCCAAGACGCCGGAGGAGGGCCTGAGAATGCGGTTGAGGGCGGGCGGGTGAAGCGGCCATCTGAACGGGTTCGTACGAGTTAACTTTAAGCGGGCTTAAGCGACCAGCATTGTAAGCACTGATAGGCAAAGCATGCAATATCTTGAGAGCCTGCTCTTCAGTTACAGCTTTGTCATTCCCATCCTCACCGCTGTAGCCAACCGCCGCCCGGTCGCGTGTCGCCACTTGTCAAAAGTCAGAAGGTTGAGGGCGACAAAAGCACGCGAAAACTGTTCTACAAGGGCAACCAAGGTACTCAACTCCTGCCTACGTGATGCCCAATTGCCTTTGGAAGGAACAGACGCAACTTTGCTTTGTGAGGCGACTGATTGGAATATGACCCACGGGTCGATCTGCCGCAGGTATCATTTGATTCCCTCTGTTTCGGCTTTAGCGCAACCGAAAGCATGTAGGAGGGGACGAGTCTGCTGTGAACAAACGCGCTTGTCCCAGTTGTTCCGTAAGCAGCACCTGACCATGAACATGGACTATCCTTTAGCGCCTTTCTCTATAACGGTGGGACTTGCCATTTTTCATCTGTATGAGACCAGAATTCCCGCACACTATCCCGCCCCGTTGCCTGCAGCTGCTGCCACTGGTTGACCTCCATGACCTCCAGGACTGCCTGGCTGAGCCCGGCTACCGTGCTGAGGTCAAGTCGTGGCTCGGCGGCGTGACCACCATCCAAAAGGCGCCAAAGGACTGCCTGGGTTAAGCTGCGGGAGCTTATGTCGAGGGTCTGAGACGTACCGTATGCGCTCGTACATTGTAGCGCCTGTCGCAAATTGAGAGGCTCTGACAGACGCCTAGGATAACGTACAATCTGCAACGGTTGAGCTCATATGGCACATATGAGAGCCATTCAGAACGAAGCATCTGCACATACGTAACAACGTAAGCCATACACGGGAGCAGCTTGCTCATTGTCAGATGGCCCAGACGATGTACGGTTGTGAAGCGCATGCCATGTTGTGGAGATTCAGGCGCATAAACATAACTTCCTCACGGCTATCGTGTTCCTCCGTGCAAGTACGCTTGCCGTGATGTCGTCGGTCATTGATCGGCACCACAACTATCATCCACACCATTGTGATCATACGCTTGCGCATGACACTCAGGGCCTGGTGAGTCTTGGTTGCGTTGCAGTACTCTGTTTATACACATGACAAAGCACTCCTCTTCCGCAGCACATGAATGTAAGACCACGGGCATCGGTTAGTTGCTGCAGTACGCTGCGGTTTGGGAAGGACTCGGCTCGTTTTCAATTGACGAAAGGCCAATGACCCTTCCCGACGGGTCACCGCCTTCGTTCTTTCCCTGCAACTGACTGCCCCGCAGCTCCTGCCGGTCGCTGATCCTTCATGGTAAGCCCATGGTAGCCCACGGTAACCTTGCGATGAACTGGCGCGCTGAGGACTCGCATTCGCACTCGCACACGTCTCATATGCACAGGTCCACACGGTATTCACGATAAAGCACGGAAGCATGGCACAACAGCGGTGCTATAATTGCATAAGGATGGTACAAAGAAAGGCAAGACACAAGTGTACAAGCGCCCACGAATGTGCCCACGATGTCTGTTCGGGATGTCGGAACCTTGGGATCGAAGGAACGTTTGCCCAACCCAAGCGGCCCTCCTACGGCACGACAGCTTCCTCGACCAGGCGCGAGATATACGACTCAGGAGGGTTATAAAAGGCATCCCGTTTCCAGCTCCCAAAGCACAGTGGACTGCAGCAGCCCGCTCCCTTGTGCCACACCGCATTGATCAATGTGCGCAATGGCCAACCGCCGCACCGTCGCCGCTGGCGTGCTCGCCGCCCTCCTGGTGATCGGTCTGGCCACCCAGACCGCACACGGTGCGTGATGAGGTTGCATTCATGGCTATACATGTTAGCAACGCTAGTTCGTGAAGCATGATCGCGCGATGACACCTGCGCGCGTACGCATCTCAAACATGCGCACCCTGCGTGTCGACCGCGAAGGCCCCTGACGCCTCGCTTCATACAGCTTCGCTATGTATCAAGCAACTGCCCCAGAGATATCCCTTTCACAATGTTATGCGGAGTGATCTGTCGTCCTGTCGGCCGTCGTGCGTGGGCCGCCTTCGGAGGCCCAGTGGACGCATCTTGCGACCCACGGGTCGTGCTTCGCTGCCGCGCTGCCAACTCTCTTTCGCTTCAGCCCTTCCCTGCCATGATGCAATGAACGCTGACGTCCCACTTTTGCTTTCTACCGTGCTGCCCCTACCGCAGCTGCAACCATACCCAAGTGTGAGGCAGTGCGCGACACGATCGCCGGCAACCCCAGCGCCCAGGCGTTTAAGGCCTGCGCTGGCAAGAAGCCCATCAGCGTCGAATGCTGCCGAAACGTAAGTACAGAAGCCAAACGGGTTGTCTTTTAGGTTGCCTCTGTATGGGCGCTATGCAAGCAAGCATATCAGTCCACCCCCACGTTTGCCGTTCTCCGACCTGCGTCCGCTCCTTCGCCCCCTACCGACATGCCTTTGTTCCCGCTGACAAAATGATTAGTTCGGCACCCACCCTTTTCATTCTTGTGCGATTTGCCCCCCTTCGCCTGCAGCTGCTTCCTCTGGCCGAGTACCAGGACTGTCTGGCCCAGCCCGAGTATCGGTCGCAGGTCAACGGCTGGCTCGGCGGCGTGACCACTGTTGAGGAGGCGCAGAAGGCCTGCCTCGGCTAAGTTGTGGAGCGAGGACGGGATTGCGTGTGCGCCACAGACTGGCCGTCTGGTTAGGGCTGTTGAGAGCGGACGGGACGCTGCTGTTGGGAGCGGACGGGACGACCTGCCTCCGCATACATTGAGTTGACGTGGTACTGCAGCTTAGTGCGTATTTGCACTGTCGTTGTTTCGTGCAGTTGACCTTGCGGGCAGACGAACGATCAAAGCGGCTCGTTGCGCCAGCTCTGTGGCATGCCTTAGCATGTGCGCATGCTACCGGAAAATGACGTGCTAGCGCACGGTGTCGCTAGGTAGGAATGTGGCTATACTGGATCACATGTGGGTCGTGCGTGCACCCTGCTCTCAGCTAGTTTACCCGATGAGCCGCACTTGGAAGGGGACCGCTGCTCCATGTAATACAAGCGGTGAAGCTCCTTGCTGCAGCGCTGTGTTATCCGTTCCGCAGTGCCGAAGACTCCCGCGCAATCCGGGACCTGACTGGCAGTCCAGCGCGCTGCACCGGGATGCCAAGGACCCTCTGCGCTACGCACAAAGCAGCCCGGCAATCAATGCCCGGTCTTCCTGGCAACGTCTGGCTTGTCCGGCAACAATATAGCCATCACTCCAGTGGCGCCCAGGGCTCCTGTGCTTGTAATGCGGTTAGTTGCTGAACGATACTGTACCCTTAGTTCAGCTGGAGGACCCTAGCCCGACACTGGCAATGGCGCGAGGCCTCAGCCCGAGGCCTCTGGCCTAGCATCCCGGACCGTCATGCCGTACCATAGCGAGGCGTCAGTTAGTTGGTTCTGCCAGCCCGGCTGGGGCGGCAGCAGCGCTCTGCTTCAGTAGGCTTGTTCTCTGCAACCAATGCTTGCCGATGAGCGCCTCTCAATGGTGGTGGTGGTGGTCTGGTGTTTGCTTCTGCCTTACACGCTGCGATCATGGGGACCGTGCGGAAGTCCAGACCGTGCGGCGCGTGTATCGATATCGCTCGTGACACCCAAGGGTGCGCCCCTGTCCACTGCTGGAGGTCACCGTACAGGGGCTGGATTTTGGCCGAGGCCCGAAGTCCACAGCGAAGTCCATAGCAAAAGCGAGAGATGCCTGTCGTCCTTCGCTATCCTGACAGCCTCGGCGGCTTTACCTCGGGCAATCCGACGTGTCGTGTCGGCGTCTCTACGACATGAGATTCGTGGGAGTGTTTGCAGTGGCGGCTCTGCCATCGAGCCATCAGCATAACTTGACACCCATCTTCGCGCCCGCCCGCAACGTTCCACCTGATCCAACCACAATGGCCAACCGCCGCACCATCGCCGCCGGCGTGCTCGCCGCCCTCCTCGTCCTGGCTCTGGCCACCCAGACCGCTCAGGGTGAGTGTTGTGGTCGTATAGCTTGTATCGGTATCAGCCGACCCAGGGGTGGGTCCACGATGCATGCCCGAGTATGCGCGTGATACAGCATGCCTTTGTATGCCATCTGTATTTTGGGGGACTTGATGCGGACGGCCTACCCCTCACCTTTGTGGGCCTGCGGCAGGGCATCGGCATGTGACCCACGGGTCGCTCTGTTGCGATTCGACCCCCTTGCTACTGTCTGGTCCATGCGTGCGCCATGTGTTGAAATGGAACGACGCATACGACGAGCGTAAGCGCGAAAGTGATGGTGTGCCATGTGGTTAAGTGCGGGCCTTAAACACTTACTTCCTCGACACTGTCTCTCCCTTCCCTTCTCGCAGCTGCCAAGATGGCAAAGTGTGAGGCGGTGCGCACCACGGTCCCCAGCAACCCCAGCGCCAAGGCGTTCAAGGCCTGCGCCGCCAAGAAGCCTATCACCGTGGACTGCTGCAGGAACGTGAGTTCCAGGGGCTGGCGCCGAGTATGCAGGATGTCGATTGGCTGTGGATGATCTGCATTGTATGAGGAACGTCCCTGGGGGATGGGTTGTCGCCCGGGTCCGGACAAGACCTTGGCCATGGCCTACGTCCTAGGCGGAGGGTGCCGCTGACGGGTGTTAGTGGTGCTGCATTCGTTGTCTTCAGGTGCACCGTGCACGGCATTGGAGGTTGCCTGGTGTTTGGGCTTTAATCGGAACATCTCCTAGCCAAGAAGGTTTACCTCTTGCGGTGTTTGCCGTCCGTGCCCCACCCCTGCCTGCAGCTGCTGCCGCTGGCTGACCTCCAGGACTGCCTGGCTGAGCCCGGCTATCGTGCTGAGGTGGACGCGTGGCTCGGCGGCGCTACCACCATTGCCGAGGCCCAGAAGGCCTGCCTGTCCTAAGCTCAGAGAGTGAACATACCTCTGAGACGCAAGCTGACGCAGATAGCTCCCTGGAGCAACAGTACATGCTTAGACTGTAACGTCCTTGAGGTTGTATGTCTGAGAAACGAAGAATCTGCAGAGAAAGAGGGAGCCCGCCTCTACGGTCATACACACCCGAAGGCGCGACGTTTCCAGTAGGGCGGGCGGCTACAATTCAAGGCATGTGACGTTCGTCCCGCCCCCCCAAGACCGGCTTACCAGCTTACCCGGTTTGTCGGACTTCACCTGGTGTACTGCAAGGTTTCAAGGTTGATTGCTCGGATGTGAATTGTTAAATTGCCGAACGGTTGTAACGCTAGTGCTGTTGTACATGTTAAGCAGGCGCGTACACGGGCGCGTATCTGAAACTCCATTGGCGCAACAACAGTGTGGCTCAAGATGGCGTGATGTATCTGAGCTCCTGCACGACGTGCATAGCTGCAACCTTGACGGCTGGGCACGCCGAATCATGTAACATGCGGTACGCGCCATCATTCTCAACACGTTATCTCTTGTCTGCAAGGCCTCACGCCAGTTCCATGTGTACTGCCTTGCAGATAGCCGATTTGCATTAGCAAAGCAGATTTTAGTACTCGCACAGCTGCGCACAGCATACCATGTGATGCAGCTGAACGCGGCCAGATGACAGTCTGCGCCCCGCACCCCGCAAGCCCAACATTGCAAGCCCGGAGCATGATCGAGCTGCAGGGATCGTGCCCCTAGAACACTGACACACAAAATAACCAGTACCGCAGTATCGCAGTAGTTAATGCTAAGAATGGACAATGTACGCCCGACATGGCTTTCGGCTGGGGAGCCGTTATTTATTTATTTACGCCCTGTGCCCGTCACACAAGCCGCAATTTGCTCGTCTTACAGCAACTCGGTCAAGGGCTTCAACCACGTCTCCACCAACCCGAGTCCCATGCCCGTCACCACCCCGTCGGCACGTTCCGCCGCGGCAGCGTCTGCTCGGGCGGCAGCTCCAGCGCGCCGCGCGTAACGAGCGGGCCCGCCAGCAGGGAATGGCTGTTCTCTACCGCAAGCGACGACGCCTGCATAGACGTCTGCGACGCCAGCTCCTGTTGCTGCTGGGGCAACTGCTGCGGTGGTGACGGCGGGTGGTTCGCCGATGGTGACGGCTGCTGTTGGAGCTCGTGCTGGTAATGCAGGGGCGGCTGCGTCGGTGACCGATGTTGTTGTAGCTGTTGTAGGTGCGCCCGGTTGTCGATGGGCACGTACACGCCGCGCAGTCCCTTTGGCCCTACGGCGCCGAATGGTAGCGACGAGTGGCCGCCTTGATCTAGCGCCTCTACGAGGCCCCCTTGCCCAGCGAACCGTGGGTCGGCGCCGCTGTCCCACGCCGCCCCGCCGTCCCCGTACTGCGATGGGGCAGTGTGGCGCTGTCGCTGGGGCTTGGTGTGAAGGCCCGACATGAGGAACTCCCGGCTCACGCTGCGCACAGGGTCGGGAGGGGGGCCGGGAGGGGGGCCGGGAGGGAGGTGAGCAGTGGGCATGAGGGAGGAGGGCGAAGCCAAATCTGCGGAAAGGGACCATCACCATGGATGTCAGGACCAGCACGGCCGATCTGCGTGCGCGGGTGAAGCGCCCTGACGCGGCAAAGCGGGCACGGTGGCTCGACACGGCGGCAGGTGCTGCCGGGTGCTGCTGCCACAGCGCAGACGCAGCACCAGGGAAGGGAACGGCACAACACATGCAACGCAGACCGCCGTAAGCAGTATACCGAGTGGCGTCATGACCCACACAGGAGGGCCCACCGTAACCAACAACCCACGGCCAATGCCTTCCCTGGCCCGCACCTGAAGCCGTTGTCCATTCGCAGCGACGGCGGGATGGTGGGTACCTCCGCCAGGAAAGTCGCGGACGGCAGCGGGAACCAGGCGCCCGTGTTGTGCGGCTCCGGCGGCGGCAGCGGCACCAGGGACCGGTGCACACTGCTGCCGGGCCGCCGGTACTGCAACTGCTCCTGCTGCGACCGCGACAGTGGCCCCGCCCCTCCGGCGCCAAGGGCGCCTGCCCCTAGGCCGACACCGCCCTTGGAGGGCAGGGAGACCAGGTGGCTGCGGTGTTGCTGCCCGCGGCCGCGCCCCGGCCCGGGGTAGGTGGACAGCCCGTGGCCCCGTCGGTGCGGGTGGGTCAAGCTCCGACGGGGGCTGAAGCTGGGATGGCTCGCTGCCTCGGTTTCGGGGCCGCCGGGCACGGGCATGGAGCCGCCGGAGCGGGGCGAAGGGTCCCCTCCCTCGGCCGCTGTTAGCTGCTCATCGCTGAGAAGGGTCACCGCAATGGGCAGAGCCTTGGCCTGCCACGTCCCGGCCTGGGGCGGTAAGCGCTGCCAGGTTGCGTTGCCGTCGCCGGCTCTAGCGGCAGTGAACTGTCCGTAGGGGCGGGGCACGCCCCCGCCGCCGACGCTGTTCACGGCTATGCTGACAAAGTCAATGCTCTGAAGAGACGGCGCTGCCGCCTTGGAGTGCTTGGTGTGGGCGCGATACGGGAGCATGGAGGCGGGCGTCGATGTGGACGCGTGAGACGAGCCGTCCCCGCCCAGCAGCTGGCCGGCTTGTGAAGCCGCAAGCGGTCGCAGGCTCAGGTTTGGAACCTGCGCAGGGAGGCCCCAGCGACCCACGAGGTGAGATAGTGTCCAGTTTGTAGCTGAGAGCCGTGCGTGGCGCTGGGGAAAAGACAAATAGGCCCAGCTGCGGCATTCCTGCGCACGCACCGCGCCAGCCTGCGCCCCGCCCTTTGAGCTCCCTC
>LSYV01000002.1:1952480-2012641 GCA_001584585.1 Gonium pectorale
GCACCGCGCCAGCCTGCCGCCCCCGCCCTTTGAGCCTCCCTCCCAAGGCACACAGCCATCACGTGCTGAGCCGAATACCTGAGACGTACGAGCCGATGGCACCGCGGGCATTGCGCCTTCTGCAGGCGCCATTGCTAGCGCGTTGCTTGATGAGCGAGACTCCGCAGCGGACGCCGACGCCAGCAGTGATTTAATGACGGGCATGTTTGCCTGCGCCTTCGATTGCGCCTTCGAGTAACCACGAGCTGCTGTCAACGTTTCTGAGCTGTAGCCATAGCAGTTTAAGTGCACAGGTATCTGAAAGCTGGGCGCGGACGCAGGCGACGCGCTCATTCTATTCCGTTTATCTTACAAACTATTGAGTAAACTGTAAGAAGGCATTAACCATTACAGTACCTAAGCGCCAATGCGCCAGCGAAGCGACTTGTTACGCAGCGTTTCGCGTCTACCAATTTTCCTTTGCACCCTGTTGTATCATGACGCAGCAAGATCCGTTGTACTTCTCTCGACGCACTGAGTTGCGCTCCTAGTGCGTCGGCTGCCGTACGCCGTACGCACACGGGAAACCGTCCCGGGTTAGGACCATGACCCCCGACGCGAGCTGGGGGTCAACTCGCAACTCCCGATAATTCCCGATAATAACTCTTGATGAAAAAAACATCGGTGCTTGATACACCGGTTTCCCCGCCAAAGCAAAGGCACGTGGACGCACGCGCAGCCGAGTAGTGTTTGGGCGACACGCTCTCCGTTACACGGGCAAAACTTGCCCAGCCGTGTCTACATATGAACACATCAGACATGGTAGCCTGCATGTCCAGACAGGAATACGCAACACACAACCTCCACTCCAACCAGCCTGCCCCAGTTCGCGAGGCACATGTTGCCTCCCACGCATTGTCAGAGGAACACCTGCTGCCGCGCTTTCAGACCTCGGCCCAAACCCAGCCTGCATCGATGCGCCGGCATAGAAGAGCCACCTCTTGCCTCCCTCCCGCGCGCTCGTGAGGCATATCCCATCATATCCGCTGTTTTTCTAACTTCTAGCCTTCATGCTTCCCTGCACGAGCCTTATCTCACATACGGTGCACTCTCGGGCGAGTCACCGCTGCGTAGCCATAGCCATGCAGGCCGCCAAACGAAACAGGAACAACTGCTCTCAACTTCCTACAACAGCACAATGGCGCGTGCACTGGTGGGCCGGGAACGCTATTATACACCATGCGCTGCCCTGAAGACGAGCATACCTAGCTCCGTACAAACTGCTCCGTGCAGCAGAGAGCCATGCGCCTCTCGCTCCCGCTCCGGTTGCATGCAAACGCAAAGCAATACCACGACTCGTGCAAGGCGGCACGGTCTCATCCGCTCCGCCTGGTCCACTGCTTGCGGCAGCGACTGGGCCTCAGCAGGGATCGGGCGTGCCCCTTCGCCATCCAGCCACCTCTCTCCCAAGGCCCCTGCCTTGGTGCGACGGCTCCCAAGGTTCGGCATTTGAATCCTTGAAGGTCAGTGCTCGAGGTCTGGTCCATGTGGGCTGCGGGGGTCAAGGTGCCGCGCTGCGCTCCAATGCTCACAAGAGCGGTCGGGGTGGCGCCAGCGACGGGCTTGGCGCCTGGCATTACACCTTGACGGCGTCCAGCCTCGCCTGCAGCTCGCTCATGTCCTCCTCCGGTTCCGCCTCCTGCGTCCGCTGTGCCCGCTGCTTTGCGCGCTGCAAGGACGGTACGGGAGGGAGGCAATAGAGAGCATGGTCACGAGCGCAGGAGGGGGCAAGGGGGCTGCAATCGAACTCTTACGGCAAACGCTAGCAGCGCGCCTGGGCTGACATCATACCGATAGCAAGCTAACCAGGCTAAGACGCTGCCTCTTAATGTCTGCGGGCTTTCTCCGAGCCTGCGATGGCCCCAAGCAAGGCTATGCGGTTTGTACTTGCGTGTCCTGCTGACGCCCGAGGGGCTCTTTGGCGAACCCGTGCCTTGCCAATCAGTGCCTACTCCTCCTTCGCGAGGGTTAGGTCGTGATTGCATGTCGTCGCAGGTGGTGACGGTCTTTCCGTTGCGTCGCCGCGTGCACGGTCCGGCTAGGCGTCTTGTATGTGTGCCAGGCCTTCAAGTTCGGGGCATCGTCTCTTGCACACCGGGTCAGGGCGCGGAGGTGCGCCAACATTTCTCTTTAGGGGGCTTGCTGTTATCCCCCCCCCCCACACACACGATAATGCCAGACTGCTCGGCTGTTCGACTGTTTGCCTCGCCTCGCTCGCCTTCCTCGCCTAGCATGTTTGCCTTGTCTGTTTGCTTGCAGCATGTTCACAAGCACGCACGCATATTCGCACGACGTAACACACGATAACTCAGGCCTCGCCTAGCCTGTTTGCAGCGTGTCCACAAGCACGCACATTCGCATGACGTAACACACGATAACTCAGGCACAGCTCACGTCAAGTATGGAAACCCACACCTTGAACCATGCAGAACTGAGAGGCGCCGCGCGCTCGCGGTGCTGCAGCGGCGCGCGCCCGCAACCTCTCAGCCGCCTACGTACCGCCTGAGACCACCTCACCTGTGCCGCGGGCAGCGCCGCCAGCGTCTCGCCCGCGATCTCGTCCAGCACGCGCTGCACCTCCTCCTCCGTCTCTTCTTCCTCCTCCTCGCCGCCCAACGCGCTGTCGATGGCGTCGCTCATCATCTCCTCAATGATTCCCACCTTCATCATCTCTGCGAAACAGGGAGGTAGCGCGGCGAAATTGGGGCTTGGCGCGGTGTTGCCCGCACAAGCCTCTCGGGAAGGCCCACCATCAGGTTCATGGGAGCACTGTCCAAGACGGTTTCATGCTAGTTTCTGGTCACGCACTGTCTGGTGGACATGTGCTGACGGCGAGAGCAATAAGCGTCATGTAACCGTGATCAGGGAACCGCACGGCTGCTGGCAGTCCACGTGTCCTATAAACCGCCCCTGAACCTTGTGTTGCCGCGCCATTACGAGACAAGCAACCCAAACAACCAACCAACGCCCTTAGCCCTCCCAACCCCGGAGCGCAATCCCAGATCCGCTCATCACGGCACGCACGCAACTGCTGGGCTGGTACGCGTGCGCGATGGCACGCGGCGTCAACCGCCAGCGCCCACGCCTCCTAACCCCTTGCCCCCGTCACGCGCCTTTGGACATGTCCATCATGGTCTTCTGCAGCTCGGGCGCCTTGATAATGACGTTGACCTCCTTCATCACCTCAGTGCTCTTGCTCAGGGTGCCAGCCACTCGGAGCATCGCTGAAGGTATGCGTCATGACAGGCCATTTCCAGCAACAGGCGCGCGGGGTCGAGGGTAAGCGGGCAAGACAGCTCAAGCAAATCGGGAACGCGAGGAGACATTGAGAACTAGGCGAAGTGACAAGCACCTACTGCCGTAAGTTGCATGGCACACACACCCGCCGCCTATGAGCCCTCCATGGGACTAGCGCGCAAGCCGCAGCACACCATGATCCAGCGCTGTGCCAGTGCTCGCACACACTACAAATGCGATCGTCGTATGCGTTGTTCCTTTTCAACACTACAAATGCACAGTATCCAGCCTGGCTCTTGGGCCGCCCACGGGCGTAACTCGTCAAAGGACCCACCTAGCTGCTCCGTCAGCGCCGTGCTCAGCGACTGCATGTGCGCCTTGTTGGTGTACAGGCGGGACACGGCCTTGCGGCTCTGGATGATTTCTTTGGCCAGGTGCTGCGCGGCGACAGGCAAGGGGCGGGAAGCGGTAGAGCTCGGGGGGCACGAGTGTATGGAGTGCGTGGCAGCAGGGCACATGGCAGAGCGCTTGCGGCAATGGACGCTTCGGGACAGTGGCAACTGCGCGGCCCCACAGCCCACATCCCACATCGCATGGCTTCTCCAGGGCGTGCCTTACCTTCGCAGCCCCCATGTCGCCCCGCTTTGCGGCTTCTTTGATTGCTTTCTGTACTTTCTTCTCCTCAAACTGGATTTCTGTGGCAGGGCGTGCCCACGCAGCCGAATTGATGACCAGGGAGTTTTGACGAGTGAAGAGATAGCGCAGAAGGGAATTTAGCGATGGTGAGGTTGGGTCAGGTTGGGTGGAGGGTGACAGCTTGTTGCGGGCAGAACGCTTGGACGCGAGCACGTACCGCGCACTTGCCGGTCCAGCCCCCGCTGCTCCGCCCGCAGCGTTGCCTGCCACTTTCGCACCAGCTCCTTGGGGTCTTCCTCCCTCCTGAGGAACTTCAACATCGTGTCGTGCTGTTGCTCTTGACCTTGGCCACTAACCCTGCCTCAGCATCAGCAGGCACGCAACTCCAGGGCCAGCAGGCGTGCCGCGTGCCGCTGAATTCCGATTCCGGGGCTGTTCCTGCTACCTTGACAGCGCCTACTGCATCCACCTCGTGTAGTGCTCGGCCTGAGTCGGTACGTGCCTCAGTATTGGTTCCTCCGTCTCTTCCAGCTAATTAATGTTAGTAGGAGTGTGCATATGTGTGCACAGTGACGAATGCTGGGCCTGCTCCGATTCAAGCTGCTCCGCAACCGACAGCACGGAGGGACGTGACGTTGTTACGGATAGCTTTAGTGGTTAAGTGGTCGTTGCTACCAAGTTAACTTCGTCAGGGTAAGGTAGCTGCCCAGGCGAAGCTCGGTCAGGATGGAGGAGGCTGAAGCGCATCGCCTGTACACGCTTTTCACGAAGACCAATGAGGGTGCAAAGACGAAGCAGGTAACGTGCTGCAAACTCACGGTACGGGGCACCTTAACTGAACCCGCCCGGCGTGTCGCAGGGGCTGGGGTTTGGCGACCGTGCCAAGGCGTCGCCGCCCCGGAGTGCCCCTGGCGGCTTCCTTTCGTCGTTTGTTCGCTCGAGTACATCATTCGGCGCTGAGCAGGCTGTAAAAGCTTCGAGCTTTGCGCCTTACTACGACGACAGCGACGAGGACGCTCCTGCGGCAAAGAGGCAGCGGCAGCAGCGTGCTAGCAGGTGGGGAGCTGGGCCAAGACATGAGGCGCCACTGAGACTGTCGAACTACGTCAGGGGCTGCAAGTGCAGCTGATCCTGAGGAATAGAATAGGCGCCGACTTGTCCAGGTGGCTCCCTCGAGCACGTCGCAACCGGCGGCCCTGAAGGACAAAACCACACCGCCCAGGTTGATCTGCTGGCCTGACTTTGTCCGCACGGTACTGCGCTCGATGCCTGCAGATCATATCAGGATGATGATATGCGCGGCGACGACAGGGACTTGGCTGGGATACACTACGGGCGCCCAGCCGCAACGGACGCACAGCGGTATCGCAGCCGCCAGGGCATGCGCAACCCAGGGGAAGGCCGGCGTGGAGATGGAGAAGTGCGGCGGGAAACGTCGAGAAGCGAGCGGAGCAAAGCGAGCGGAACCAAGGGACCTCCCGATTACGCTGCGGCCATTCCAGGTCGGCGCTGGAGATCGTGATCGGGTTGGTTGTAGGCACTTGCGCCCGGGCACAATGGCACAGGCGAAGCTGGCAGATATGATGTGCGCTCGGGGGAGGGAGGATGCTGGCTGGCCAAGCGCCATCCCACCTGGCCAAAACCTGTTCCTCAAACTCCCACATGGTCATGCCGCCCATGTCATGCGTCGGCGGCCGCCATGCTAGGCTACTAGGGCTCCCCAAGGTCGTTGTATCATGCAGTGGACCCTATTATCCCGTCGGCTTCCTCGCCCCTTGTCGCCCACGACTTGGCTCCCTGCCCTGTTTGCGTCAGTTCCGTGCGCCCGCCCTTTCACTCCCACTCATTGTTTAACTTGTATGCGTTGTTGCACCGTGACATGTTCCCATCAGGCTACGAAGACATGGACGCCGCGGAGAAGCTCCGCGCGCGCACCCGCCTTGCGCTCGCGCAGGCCGACGCCCGCGTCCGCAGCGCAACCGCCGCCAGAGAAGCGGCCGCCGACGGCGACGGCGGCAGCTCCGGGCCCTGGACGCGCTACGTCTTCAACAACGACGCTCACCTGGACGAGGAGGGTGGGCGGCCCTGCCTCAGCCGCAAGGAGGATGGGGAGGGCGGCGGCCCGGGCGAGAAACAATACAACAGCCACGGGCTGGGGGGGGACTTGGACGTAGGGGAGCTCAACGCCCTCACATTTAGGCGGACTGGCGACGTGGAGAGGCGGCAGCATGCGCTCCGGCGAGCCGAGGCGCAGCACGACGACGCGATTTTCGGGAGCGCGCTGCCGCCACCGCCGCCACTGCCACAACTGGCGGCGGCCGCAATGGGGGCGCAGCGCAGGTCGGTCACGGAGCGGAGCAGCGGCCGCGATGAAACGCGGCAGCGGGACCGAGAGCTGGAGAGGGAGGGCCGGCGGGGCAGGGAAGCGGCTGACTGGAAGCGGGACGAGCGGCGCGACCGGGGCACGGAGCGCGGCCGCGAGGGCAATGCGGACCGGCGTCGCGGGCAAGATGTGGATCGCCGGCGGGACGGAGATCGAGAGCGGGAGCAGGACCGGCGGCACGAGGACAGGGCGGATCGGGAGCGACGAGAGGGCAGCCGTGAGCGTGCGCGGGGTCGGGAAGACGGGTCAAGTCGGCCGGAACGGAGGGAGCCGATGCGCGAGCGCGAACGGGGCCGTGAGCAGGAGCGGCTGCGCGAGGCTGACAGGGACAGCGCAAGGCGACTGGAGCGGAGAGAACCGGAGCGCCAGTGTCGCAGTGCAGATAAGGAGCCACGCGGCCGTGCTGACGAACGCGCCGCCAACGTAGCGCGAGAGGGATCAGCAATCGCCTGTGGCTGGGCGGGGCCGTCTCGGCCCGGCCCACACGCCGGTAGCCTGCAGGCTGGCGCCGGCGGCAACGTGTGCGATGCGAACGACTCAGCCGCAGCGACGAGCCCCGGTAGCATGCTACCTCCGCCGCGACTGTGCACCGACAGCGCGCGGCTCTCTGCCCTTGGCCTTCGCCACGGTGACGACGAGGACGGGCCTGTGGTTGTTGATCTCGATGAGGACAGCGCGCTGGCGGCTTCCAGGGCGGCAGCGGGGCTCGCGAGCGAGAGCGGCAATCAGCGGGCGGCTGCGCAGCCGCCGTCGTCGTCGTTGCAAGCAGAGCAGCAGCAACAGCTGGGCGAGACGCTGAGCTCGGCGGTGTTGGGTCAGCAGGGCCTGTCCTGGCGGGAGCGAGCGCTCCAGGCCCGCAAGAAGGCCGCCCCCGGCTAATGCCATGAGGTTGCCGTCGCGCGGTAGGGCAGCCCGCCGCCTCCTAGCTCGTTGCCGTTCGGTGTGCGGGCGACATGCTGAACGCTCGTCAGGTGACATGCCCGGCGCCGCAGGCGGGCGTGAGCAGCGGGTAAATGCGGAGCAGGTGGGGCCAAGGTGCCAACCCTGTTGTGATCATATGTTGGCGGCACTGCCGTTAGACGTATAGGCGCTTTTCCAAGCTGGTGTCGAGCATGTGAAGAGCCGGGCTTGCAGGATGGCTTGCAACTTGTTGACTGCCTTTGGATGGTTACGGCGGAAGCATCTACCCGTAGTCAACGCCCAAATTGCTGCGCACGACCCCTGTGATGACTCCTGGCAGTCCGTGGACGGAACTGCTTTGCTGGACAATGCACGAATGAACCGGGCGTACCCTGATCCAACTCGATGTACCTTTGGACCTCTAGGGGGGGGGGGCAAAGGCCTCGGGAGCCTCTCTGCTCGAGTGATCGAGCTGGCCCAGAGGCTGATAGGCCTGCTGGAAGATCCTGACCCAGTCCCTGGTGGAGATACGTGCACAGCTCGCAGTTGCTTTTGGCATGGCGGAACGTGAAGGGGCCCTTCTTATCACAGCGCAAGCTGGCCCCACCTGTGCCTTTACGCCGTTCTGCGGGTCGGCCCGGGTCATGACGGCCCAGGCCACTCCCTTGAATGTTCAGAATGCGAACACTGTGCAGCAGGCGTTGTTGGCCCCGCCTGGGCATATGCCGTGCGGGTAGGTGGGATCGGGGGGCCGGGGGCACACACGGGCCTATCCATGCAGGCAGATTCTGTACGCGATGTTTGAGAAGCATACCGGGATCACGATCTGTCCTGCAGTATGGATGGTCGCGGATAAAGGCGGAAGACGTGGGGTCGGAAGGCGGAGTTGGGAGGGGCAGTTTCTAGACCCACCGGCGGAATATGTCCCGATGCCAAAGAACCTGAAACTGCAGCGCCATATGCATGGTAGACACAAGCACGGCGAACATACAGCTTGGCGTTCCTGGCTTCACCCGACCAGTCGGACGTTTCGTAGAGGCAGCCCCAGCGCAGGGGAGAAGGGGGTAGGAGGTAGCTCGAAGCGAGCTGCACGGTACCAGCTTACACCGTCAATTATACGTAGGCTCTACCTAAAGAAGGGGCAAGGAAGTGGCGGTAGAAGAGAAATCCGGATTCGCTGCCGTGCCCGTGCGCTACCCGTGTGCCACCGTGCGCGCGGCAGCGCTCACTATAGGAAATGCGTTATGCAGGCTTGTTTCTAGGACAGCCTTGCTTAGAACGCGGGTAAGGGCTAGGCGTACGCAGTAGTAGTCGACCTGGGGCGTGGAGGCGCAGTTGCCTATCCTGTGATCTGGTGGCAGGCTCCGCTATATATATCGTATATCTATTCTTTCCGGCGCGAGCGCCGAGCCACTGTTGGCTGTGCAGGCGACGGGTGTTTGAGTGGCCTCCTCGCCGATTAACTCGCGGCTTGAAGCGTACCCTCCCATCTCAAGAGCGCCTTAAGTTCTATGGAGCCGACGTGAACTGCACTCTACCTTACGGCGGACGGTCACAATGCCATCAATGCCCTACGTCCTTGTCCTGCTCCTGGCAGTCCTGCACGGAGCATGCGTATGCTCTGCACAGTCAGGTGGTGCAGAAAGCGGCGGAGGCGGCTCGGTGACTGGTAAGTGCAGCTTATGCAGCAAGCGAAGTGACCACCAGGGCCTCACAACAATTTCAACGCAGGATCACTACTGGTACTCATGTCTGCTTTGGCTGACGGCGAAGATGTGCAAACGCACTATTTGCAAGCCGATGATGGCCAGTTCTATCGACTGTCCTTCTGCGACGGAGTCAGTGTTGGCGATTTACCCTCAAACACGCGCGTCACTGTCCGATACACCCGCGTTGAGGCTGGGGTGCTGTTCTCCTGCGCGCCACCTAGCAGTGCGCAAGGCGCCGGGCAGGAGGGTAGGCTGCTGTTCGGGGAGAACATGGGATTAGCACCTACTCGGCCTAGTTTTCTGGTGTACATCGCGACGTTTTGCGGCAACACACAGCCAGCCGTGACTCCGCAGGTGCGTCCTCCGCGGGTCGCTCGGGGTTTGGGGCCGGGCCCTGCAACGAGCCAAACCCTCTGCTTTGGGCGCTATGGGGGCATTCAAGGCTATACGCCTGCACACCCTTGTATACGTGTTCGTACCGCACCCGTGTAGAGATGTTTATGACTGACGGACACTGCGGTCGTCTGTTTCTTGGCCCAACAGCGCCCCTCACCCTCTGCTGCCCACCCAGGCTGTCTTCAACATGTTCTTCGGGCCGGGAAACAGCGCCGGGCAAACCATGAAGGAGTACTACCGCACCTGCTCATACGGTCAGGTCGAGCCTGATCCCGACAACTTTGTTGTTACCACCATCGACATCTGCTCCGGCACGCTGGACATACCCTTTCGGTTTCCTTCCGGGAACGCGTTCGACGTTAAGTCGTGTGACAACGATAACATGGTTAAATGGCAATATTACATGGATTCTCAAGTCCAGCGAGGGGCGGATGCGCCTTTCAAGTATTACCTGAAGAACGGGCAAGTCACGTTACTCAACGACACGGTCAACCCGATGATGTACAACCATAAGATCATGGTGCTTCCGAAGAACTTCAACGCCATTACTTCTCGTGAGCGGTGCTAGGCGGGTTGGCATGTACATGTGGTGTACGCTGCGGGTCGGGGCTGCCGTGGTGTGGTTTCCTGCCGCGAAGCAACGCACCACCGAAAGGAGAAGCACCGCACTTGCGAATATGCACTGAGCAGCATATGGGTTCACGTGAGTGAATGCATGAACTTCCTTGCGTCCCACGCGTCCTTATCCCTTCTTGCTGAGAGCTTCTCGTGGGCCGCCTTGCTGCACATAGGTTGCGGCGGAGTTGCCGGCACGGCCTCAATCGGCACGTGGTTCAAGCCGACACCCTCCACGAGGGACAAGAACCCTTATGGCACGGGATTGATTTGGTATGATGGCGACATATTCGGCGTACTGGAGCTCATGTTGCATGAGATTCTGCACACCCTGGCTTTGGCGCACGCCGATATCCCGGGCGGCTGCTCGGCTCGGGACCAGTGCGACAACACCTGCCCAATGGGCGCCGCTGGCGGGCAGGGCATTCGCTGCCCCAACTCGGCACACATGTGGCAGGTACGAGCGGGCGTCGGTTGTTCGGAGGGGCCTGTGGGGGCCAACCAGCGGGCTACTACTCAAGAGTGGCGCTTTCATCGCTGCATTGGGCCGTTTGGTGGTGCCGTGCGTGCATGCGTGGGGTTCCGGATCCGGATCCCCAATCCGTGTATCTCGTGCCCAGCCCATCACATTCGCTGCTATGCGCCCTTCCCGTAAAGCGTGTTGCAAGACGAGAGAATGACGGGAGCCTCCCATCCGTACTTTTGCCGCCCTGTCTTGCACACGCAGCTCGGTTGGGGCCAACCAATTGAGGTGTTGGCGGACAAAGACCTGCAGTTTTGCCAGCGTCGGTCCGTCGTGATCCCGCCTCAGCTCACCAAGCAGCGGAGCTTCGCGATGGCCAGCCTCAGCGGCATGCAGTTCAGCAACCTCTACGTCGGTGCACGCATCAACACCAAGCCGTACGACCTGCCGTTCACCAAGGACAAGGATGGCAGGATGTACGTTGTGATTCACGGTTACAACGGCACCTCGACCGCGGATGAGTACTCGCGAACGGTCCTGCAGTCAACGCTGTCGGCCGGCATGTCGTACAATGACCCGTACAGCGGGCTGTTTGTCGAGTTTGAGTCATGGAGCGCGGCGGATGGTGCGAGGACCTGGTTCAGCAGGCGGTTTGCCTCGGAGCGCAACTGTGGCGACGGCATAGACGATGACTGCGACGGGCTCATTGACATGGCTGACCCAGACTGCCAGGGTGGCATCAGGTCTCCGCCGCCTCCTCCCCGACCGCCCCCATTTCAGCAGAGAGGCCAGGTGGCAAGCCCACCGCCGCCGGGCGTGATCACGAGGCCCTCGCCACCGCCGCGACCGCCGCCGCCACCACTCCCGCCGCCGCGTCCGCCACCACGGCAATCGCCACCGCCGCCACCGTCCCCAAGGCCGCCGCCACCAATTCTTGACGACTGGCTCGCAGGTGGTTTGTTGGTGTTGGCAGACGGGCTGCCGCCGCCGCCCCCGCTGGTGCCGGGACCGCCCCGTTCTCCCTCGGTCCTGCAGCGCCCGCCACCACCACCTCCCCGGAGGCGGCCGCCGCCACCACCCCTTGCGCCGTTCTGGCCTGACGCTCCACCGCCGCCACCGCCTCCGCCGCCTCCGCCGCCGCCTGACTCTCCGCCCCCTCGGCGGCCGGGCAAGCGCCGCCAGGCTGTGCAGCCAAACGCACCCGACGAACCTTCAATGCCGCCACCCACAGCCCCCATGCCGCCACCGCAGCAATCTCCGCCACCGCCACGCAATTCTCGCCCTCCGCCGCCACCGCCGCGGCACAGGCCACCACCGCTAGACCCGCCCTCAGTTCGGCCTGAACTAACGCCGAGTTCCACGCTCCCCGAGCCCTCTCCGCCTCCTGAGGTGCCTCCCCCGTCTCTTTTGAGCCCCCCACCTCCGCATAGCTCGCCGCCGCCACCGCCGCCGCCGCGGATGAGGCCCTCGCAGCCACCACCGCCGCCGATTCACCCTCCATCCCCACCGCCGCCGCACCGTTCCCCACCGCCGCCACCACCTCCGGATCCGCCCCCATCACCGCCACCCCCGCCTCCGGCCCGTCCCCCAGTTCCTCCTCCTCCTCCACCGGAGCATCCCCCATCACCCGCTCCGCCGCCGCCGGACACGTTCATCCTGCTCGTGCTGAAGTCCCCGCCACCGCCGCCACCGGACCTTCCGCCATCTCCCCCTCCCCCACCTCCGGATCAACCTCCCTTGCCGCCTCCGCCGCCATCGGACCAGTCGCCGCCGCCCCCGGATCATTCGTCGCCGCCGCCGGATCAGTCGCCGCCGCCACTGCCGGATGGCGACGGCCGGAGGAGGAGAGGGCGGCGGTTTGTGTAGCGGAGGGTTTCCATTCAGGCAGGATTTGAGAGCTCCCGGATCGCCCGCCGGGTTGATCAGATCGTATGCAGGGAGTGTCTATGCCACGCTGCAAAAGTGCATCATGTGTACGTACACATATGAACGCGTTCAGTTTGTTCTTAGCGAGCTGCGTGCCGTGTCTGTTTACTGTTGTTATTTCGGTCGCATCGCTGCAACGTGCGCATTCGCGCCAGCGGCGAGAAGGATACTGTTGTTGCTGTGTGATTTTGCAATTTTACTGAGAAGATCTTGTTCAGGAGAGCCGGTGTTGTTCACGTTTCGAGAAGAGCCGAAGAGTGATCCCTAGCCTAGCACGCAAACGGTGACGCGCAATGGCCTGCGCGATTATTAAAGCCTTCGCGCGCAGACCGGCGAGTTAGCGTGTGGGGTGCAGGTGCTGCAACCCGAGCGTGTTTGCACGTAGCATTGTTTGTGGTTGCGACGTACGGGAGCGCGAAGCAAGTGTGAACTGTCATACGTTTGACACAACGAGAGGCTGGACCTGCTCACAATCGGGACCACGTCCATTGTTTAATTTTCCGCCCCCGAGCACGTGCAGTGTGCGCCGTTGTGCGCTGCCTGGAGTGCAGCTCATGCTGACCAAAAGTGATCACGGCTGCACTGCCTGTCGGTCTAAGGTTTAGCCGGTTTTGCGAACGTGAGCCTTTCGGGTGTGTGATCGCGCGGCGTGTGTGATCTGCTGGCGTGCGCTTAGTACTGCGTGGCAGAGACTTGCAGACCGGGTCTGAGCAGTTGTGAGGCGTGTCCGTATTGTTCGTGCATCTGGATCGGACAGACACATGTCCGCGTGTGGCAGCTGCTGCCTCGGGGCACTGGACAGCAATTCAAAGAATGAACGCGAGCAAGGAACTTGGTACGTTCACTGTTGTGTTGCCTGGTGGGAGCCGCGCGCGGGCGCTGAGCGCGTGAGCGGGGCTGCGCTCTTGCGTCGTGGCCAGGGTCATGGAGGTTTATCTTGACAAAGACCTGACAAAGAGCACTACACGCTGGGGTAGGGTGCAGACCCGACACCAGCCTGAAGGCTTCAGTTAGCGCGGACAGCTGCGTTTGCTTAGCAGCCGCAGCCGCGTCTGAGAAAGCGGCTTCCAGGGAGAGCTTTGCATTTGTCCTTTCACTTTGCTCCCTGGGAGGGGAGGGTGTGCGATCCCCGGGACCGGAGTCAGGGCAATAGTCCTGGATTGTGGGTTGTGTCGTTGATCCGAGCATATGTCAAGTTTGTTTAGGGCCGCCGTGCGATACACATGTGCATCTGTTCAAGTTTGTCTAAGCACTGTAATGTTCCCTCTACAAACTTCGCCTGCCCCAACACTTTGAACGCCAAGAGCCCGTGAGAGCACGGCCATCTTGAAGCGCCAGCTTGGTATTGCCGGTCGCCGCATACGGCCGCATCAGTGTCAGCCTTAAGCATGTGCACCCCCATGCCTGGTCGGCAGACGGGGCTCGTTCCCCGGCCCGCGCGACTTGCTCACCCCATGTCCTACATATACTGTTGTCGGAAGTCAAACGCCTCATAACGTGCTACGAGAAAGGCGTCCGCACACATCACGCCGCGAACCGCAGGGCAAACGGCAGCGGTACGGCTATGGGTTGGGTCGTCAGTCAGGGCCCATTTCTATGTCAAAGTAGTCGGTCTGTTGCAGTCGCACCTTTCAGGAATCCCAGCTTACAAAAACACGGCGCTTCAGGAACAAAACGTTCACGCGTCGGTGTGATCTAAGCAACATCGTTGAGCCTGGTTATATCGCGCTGATTGGCCGATCCGCCGGCTGGCCAGCGTGCAGCCAGGGCGGCAACCAACCACAACTCCCTCCGGCAAAAAGCAACACGCCTCCTCCAGGGGACGCAGCGAAGCGTTCACTCGTGCATAGTGCATACGTACTCGCAAGACTGGGTTCGCCCACAGTTTCACTTCACCCAGTCGAAGGGGCCGGGTCAGCCCCCAAGTTGTGGTCCCGGTAAGCGGTCTCAGCCACTTCTGCCAATGGGCCCCTCCGGTCTTGGCACGCATCATCACACTCGCTCACTGTGCACAAAACCCTCCACTCTCCAACATGGCATCTTCAACCTGCCGCAACGCATGTCCTGCGCCGCCGACGGGTACGCTCGAGAAAGGCACGAAATATCACGTGCTCAACAATGATGCAAGTAAGGAATCAACCACAAAGCCGGGCCCAACGTCCAGCATAGTTAATGGCAAAAATGAGCATCAGCTATGACAATTCGACAACAGCCATACTCGCGCTAAGCATCGCAATCACCGTATCACGGCAGCCTTCGGCACGTTAGCCGGCGGCGGCACATGAGCCGTGGGTGCAGACGCAACCGGAAGCGACATATCAATGTTGAATGGTAGGACCAACTGGGCCGTTGCGACGTATATGATCACCCCTTATTCACATGCAACACCGTTACGGGCCGACCTTAAACTGTTATGGCTTTACGGAGTTCACCAGGGGCTTGCCAAGAGTGAAGTCTGCAATGTTTTGGCACACAGTTGTCGCAATGTTATACAGCGCCTCCTGGGTCAGGAACGCTGAGTGCGGGGTGACCAGCACCTGCGGGTAGCTCAGCAGAGTCTGCACGGCGGAAGGGGCAGCGGCAAGGTCGGTTATATATCATAATATACACGGGGACCTGAGGCACAGCTCAGGGGCAGGGCATACGGTAATGGAACCACGTCGCCCACCCGGTGGCCACCGAAAGCAAACCGGTGTCCGGTGCATCAAGCGAAATCCTTGCCTCCAGCCGCCTGTCTGCTTCTTGAAGACCAGGAGGTGTCTTGCAACAGTTTCTGCAACATGCGCACCGCAAGTTTCGAAGAGCAAAACATACCTTGAACTTGCGGTCCCACTTCTGCATACGCGTCCGCAGCTCGTACATGGTGTAGTCCTGCGGACGGCCGAAGCCGGCGGGCAGGGCCGCTGCGCGTTACCACGAGTTGCCCACGTTTCACAGCACTCTCTGCCAGCAGTTTGATGCCTTGCTAATCGCAGCTTCCAGCTGGCCGTTACCGTGTTGCAGTCCTCTGTAGACATGCGGCAACAGCTCGCGACCACTCACGGCAGAGGAGCGCCCTAGTGCTCTCGATGCTGTCTACTGCTACCCGCCCCTTGCCATCCGTGAATGGCCATCCGTTAGCCGCCCATTCCCCCGCCTGCCAGCCCGCCTGCCAGGACCCACCACGAAGAACAGGCTGCCTTCGTTTTCGTACACGTCCAGACCCAGTGCCCCGATCTGGCCGCTCTCGAGAGCGTCAAACAGTGAGTCGCTCTCGATGAGGCCGCCGCGGGACACGTTGATGAGCATCACGCCCTTCTTCATGCGGGCGATGCTGCGGAGACAGGTGGGAGAGGGGATGGCGCGCTCTCACGTCTCAACTAGGGAAGCCCCTGGCGCATGCCGCCTCGTGAGAATCGTCTTGCCGAGGAGCGCGGGGGAAACAGAGCGACTCTCGGTCCCGTGTAGCCACGCTAGAGGGAGCAGCAAAGGTATGGACAAAATCGCAGGGAGCAGGCACAATCCCAATCACATGCATAGAGTCTACCCGCCTATTACACAGTACTGGCAGCAGCGGGTGCCGGCGCCGCGTGCATTACGGAGGACACCCGGGTGCAGCGCTGCCGCGATAAGCTGGCCGACGGACGGGTGGGCAAGGCGGTGAGACGTGAGAGGCACACGAACCGGCAGCTCGCGCGCTCTGCCCGGCGGCGCGCCCACCTGTCCTTGTTGATGAGGTGGAAGGTGGAGGGCAGCAGCGGGCAGTGCAGCGTGATGATGTCGCACTGAGGCAGCAGCTCGTCCATCGTGACGTACGGGATACCCATAGCCTCCACCTTGGGGTTGGGGCGCACGTCGTACGCCAGCACGTTGCAGCCAATGCCCTGCGGAGCGCGACACCGCGCGCGCAGAATGGCTGCGGGGTTGGTCTCGCAGTGTACCAGTTGAAGCAATGGGTAGCAGGGGCGCAGGAGGGAGGCGGGGGCGCTGGGAACAGCCTGCCCGCAAGCAGCATCCTCCACTCCGCTTCATGCGCGTTCCCGTCGGCGGCGCCGTAAGACTCGATGCGCTGCGCGAGCTGCGGGCATGGCTTGCTGGCTCGTCAAGGCTAATGCATGCACATACGCTTGCCTGTACGCTTCGCTCGCATCCTTTACACACGTCACGCCCGGGCACGTCTTTGCCTCACCCAAGCAGTGCTCAGACCGCCCCACCCTCCACCATGGGCGGGTGCTGCACGAGGTTGCTGGGACAGGGGCAGGCCCGTACAAGCGAGGCCCCGCGGGGCCCTGTATGAGCCTATGGTACCTTGAGGATGCGGCACGCCTCCACGCCGATGGCGCCCGTCCCGACTACGCCCACCACCTTGCGCTTCATCTCCATGCCCACCAGGCCGCTCAGGGCGTAGTTGCCCATGCGCGTGCGCATGTACGCATCGTGCAGGCGCCTGAGGGGGGGAGGGGAGGGGGGAGGGGCGACCGAGATGTTGCGGTCCCGCAGGCCGGGCACAGGACGGCACAGGCCTCGCGGAGACAGCACGCGCCTCCTGACCATCAAACCGCACTCGAGGCGGACGTGCGGGGTCGCAGGCGCTCCTGTCCTTGCCACAGCCAGCTCACTGACACATCCTGTCCCAGCAGGTCGCCCTCCAGAGGTATGGCAACCTTTGGGCGACCTCACCGGGCGGCCTCGACTCACCGGTTGAGGGCGAAGATGAGCGCCACCGCGTGCTCGGCCACGCTCTCCGGCGAGTAGGTGGGCACGCGGGCCACCTTGATGCCGTGCTTCTCGCAAGCCGCCAGGTCCACGCGGTCTGAGCGCGCAGCCAGGGCAGAAAGGCGGTCGGGTTTCGTCCGACACCCCGCATGAGGAGGCACGTGCTGGAGGGAGGCAACAGCGTTCGGTGGTTATGCAGTCCATGCAGCCGTGCGAAAAGAGTAAGGGAACAACGGGGCCCCGGTCGACCGGTTGACGCAAGCACCGGGAGCCAGCCGAGGAAATAAGGAGGCGCCATCTGGTGTCTGACACACCAGCACTCACCAAAGCCGGCGCAGCGCAGCGCCACCATCTTCACGCCACCCTTCGCCAGCACCTCGACCACCTGCGGGCACCAGCGATCGCTTGCCCATGCACGACGATGGCACGAGACTCATGCGGGCACATCTCGGTCCTGTGTCACGACGCGATACTGACGGACAATGTGAGCGACAGCCCCGTACGCAGTCGTTGCCGCGAAGAGGTCCACTTTTTCGACATGAGGCTGACCCATCGCCCCCGACCGACCCCACCCCAGCATTGCTTTCCGCAAACACGAGAATTGACAAAACAAAGCAACATGCATCCGCGCAAGTCCCATGGCCACTGCCCCACGTTCTCACGTCACGCCGCACCCAGGGTCGGACCCGGTACGGAGCACATAACGGGGTCATATGTCCGGAACCGCCGCCCCTAGATCCGCTCCTCCTGACCGGCAACAAAGCGGGTCTCACCTCCGCGGTAACGTAGTCGTTGACAAACACCACCACCACATCAAAGCCCTTTGCAAGCTGCGCCGTGTCCAAGTCCAGCGGTGGCTGCGGAGAGAACCAACGAACGCATCGCAGCAGGACAGGACAAAACAATGATCAATTTGAGTCGACAAAATGGGGGCGTTGCCCACGTTGCTGTGCTGACGTTTTTACTGCCCTCTCTGTGCGGATGAAGGCGTTTCCTGCACACACACCTCCTGCCCAAGCCACCCGCTCGCCTCGCGGTTGGGCACGCCCTCACCTCCACAAATGCGCTGTTGGGGTAGTACTTCAGCAGGGGGGGTGCAAGGAAGTCCTGCAGGGGGCGTCGACGTGAACACGTTGGCGCGCCGGCACGGTTCCTGGCAATTAGGCACGCAAGGTCAGGGGCAGACCTTGACGTACTGCGCCGCGCTGAAGCAGATGACCTTGGTCGATGTCACCATCTCCGCTTCGTCGTCGCTCACGTCCAGGGAGACCGTGCTGATCGAGCCGCTCAGGGTCGACAACCCCACCCCACTCATCACGGCGCCAGCGGGCCTCAGGGGCTTCTCTGCAGGTAAACGGGCACACAAGCCTGGCCGCTGGGTCTGCGGGCGGACCGTGCCGCTCGTCGTCGGACAACGGCGACGAAGGAACCTTCCGCCATGCTGCAGCGAGCTGCTGTGGGTGGCAAGCAGCGCCATGATTTGGCTCTCAGCAATGTGGGGTTATCGCGATTTGTTAATGTGGGCGACAGTGTTACTTGTCGTTCCTCGTCGTACGTAAATTTTTGACCTGTTGGCGTATTCTCGGAATTCTGTATTCATTTTTCTGTCCCTTTCGTTACGTTACGATTTATCTCTCTCCTCGCCGAGGATACGCGACCCATAGACTTTTGTTGACATACGCTCTGTTAACGCAAACAGACTAAGTAATCATACGCTATAAATGATCCGTTTTATACTGCTACAGAATAGGGCGGGACGGACACGGCTGTCGAAATACTACGTGCCAATCGAGGAGAAGGAGCGACGCAAGCTGGAGTACGAGATCCACCGTCTGGTGGTGAACCGGGATCCGAAGCACACCAACTTCCTGGAGGTGCGTCGGGCGGGTATGGGTCCGTGGGCCAGGACGGTTTGGGTGACTTTACCCGCCCCTTCCCGTCCGCCCTGGCCGGCCCCGCGCAGTTCCGGACGCACAAGGTGGTCTACCGGCGGTATGCTGGCCTCTTCTTCTCGATGTGCATTGACCCCTCAGACAATGAGCTGACATCCCTGGAGGCCATCCACCTGTTCGTGGAGATCCTTGATCACTACTTCAGCAACGTGTGCGAGCTGGACCTCGTGTTCAACTTCCACAAGGTCAGGAATGGTACAGACACTAGCTCCAGGATGTTGCCAGGGGTGGGTGCTCCTTGACGTGTTGCGAGGCCTAAGAACACCGTGCGCGGCTGAACAAGTACACGCACCTTGGGGAGGGGCGTCTGGCACTGACACTTATTCCTTTGTACCATATCTTTCACGTAGGTGTACCTCATCCTGGACGAGTTCATTTGCGGGGGGGAGATCCAGGAGACCGCCAAGAAGGTGAGGACGGGTAGCGCAGCGTTACACACGGGCGCAGCGTGTACATGAGCAACGCTGTGTTGAAATGAAACGACGCATATGACGAACGCTGTGTGCACCAGTTTAAACCTTACCTTAGCATGCATAGCTTGCGAGATTAGACATTTATCGCTTCCCTTGCAGGTGATCCTGGAGCGGTTAGCAGAGCTGGATAAGATCGACACGTAAAGCGGCCGCCGGCGTCGCTGCACGTGTGGAGTTACTCGGCAAGCCGACGAGTGACTACCAGCGGCTGCGGATACCCCGTGGGCATGCCACTCGAGCGCCGGCTGAAGAGGGAGAGCGGCGGGCATTTGGTAATGGGAAGGGCAGCTTGGGAGTATCCCAGCTCGAGCGTCCCAGCCCTGCCAGGATACCGTGGTAGAAGCCTGGCTATAAAATTAACAAGTCGGATTGTGGATTGTCTCGTCCTCAAGTTGCCTGGCTTGTGAGCGATGACTAGCGGTCCTTTAGGGACATGCTAGGGGGCATGGACGTACTCAACGGGTGCGGCGGTGCGTGGGCCATATGGACTGGTTGCGGCCACTGGCAACCGCTCTTTCCTTTTGGTCAATGTTACGTTTAGGAAATTTTGCGTGAAACTCTGGACAAGCCTACGGGCCTTGATGCTAGGTGGCTACATGCGCAAGGTTTGCAAGGACACGGAACGCCACGCTGGATGTGGGGTGGCTATGACAAGATTACCGTTAGAGGTTTGGTAGTCTCGTGTACAATGCTGGCTTGAAGCAGGGGCGTCTGATTGTCTGGGCATAAGCAAGTTGAAGCCTCTAGAATCTGGCTGTGGTCCGTATTTGGTATTCCATCCGAAGCCTGAGCGGAGTATGAGAGGCGTTGGCAGACCTGTCAGGCCCCGGAGGAACTGACGGTCAACTCGTGTGCCGTCATTCGAAAAAGGCATGCTCGCGTAGCGGGGAACGACACGACCCATTCCCTCATGAAGAAGCCCGGCGTACTGCCGCGCAGGCTGTGCCACAGGCCTACGAGTGCGGGGGAGCGTTTTGCCGTGCCAAGCGATGGCACACACCCAGCATCGGTTCCTGCAGACAGCTGCTTAGGCCAAAGCGTTGTGGGCTCGCAGGATAGGCGGGGGCAAGGGCGGGGTGGACCACCAGCTCAGGTAATCGGCGCTGTCCTTGCGACGATACGGCAGCCAGGCAGTGCAGCCAGATGGCAGTACATAGCCGTACATGTGCACAGGCATAGGTAGGGCCCACTATTCGGGCTATGGAAAAGTCCTTCATCGTGTTATCGTCATCATTTTGTACTATAGCGGACATCTGTACTGTGCCTCGCAAGAAATTCACCCGACAACGAGCGAACCGTGGTGCTGCTGCCACCCTGCGTGTCAATATCTGTAGTACTAAACATATTAATGATAAACATATTAATGCATTCAATGAGTAATGAAGTGCTCAGTGGACGCTTACGGCGGACATGCTCCGGCCTGTCCCTTCGCCAGACGTCTCATGGCAGGGCCTGGGTGAAGTGCGCTACCCGGTGTTCGGCAAACGGCCGGTCAGTCCTCATGCTGCATGCACGCTTGCGCAGATCGCCACTGCGTTGCTCTAACCCAGGTACACCCGCGGGTTCCACCCTGGCCCTGCCCACAGGGACTCGGCGCTGCCGCTGCCAGAAGGCTCCCTCGGACTTCCGGTGCTGGGGGAGACGCTCGATCTAGTGTTTTCAGGTGAAACTCGTCGGCGGCTGCCCCCACTACCACGTTGACACACACGCGTGCAGTCCTAGTGACCAATCTCGAAATGACCCTGACCAGGCGACACGTTCGGGACAAGTCGTCGTGCCAGGTTCGGCGACGTGTACAAGACCAACATCCTCGGAGCGCCCACGATAATGGTTTACGGCGAGGATCCGGTGCGGACCGTGCTAGCAGCTGAAGACCGGCTGGTGGCATCGGACTGGCCCCAGGTAATGGCTGGTGCGGTCCGTTGGCCCCCATGGCGTACGGACGTACGGACCATAACCCGCTTCCCCACCCCAATATTTGCAATTCGTTGGCCCCCCCGGCTTTGACGGACGTGTAACGTGTAACCTTGACGTGTATGATGACCTGGCGCGAGGCAGACGGCGGTGCGGGTTACCAGTTGATTGCTTGGCAACGAGTCAGTTCCCAGTTCCACGTTAACCGGGATCCAGAGACGACCATTGGCAGTGACCCGATAACGGTCGATTAGCGCTGTCTGCGGAGTCGCTGTGCAGTGGTGAGCGCGCGCTAGGCCAGCAGTGCCGCAACCACACTGACACGGGACCGATCCAGGCCCCCCAGGAACCCGCCCCCGACGCTCACCCTCGGCTGGGGCGCAGGTCACGTCGGTGCTCGTTGGTCCGGACAGCCTCAACCTGCTGTCTGGCCAGCGGCATGGCGCGGTCAAGCGGGCGCTCTCTGAGGCGTTTGGGGAGCGGCAGATCCGTGCCTACGTGCCGCGCATTGGAGGCGTGGTCCAGGTGAGGTTTGCATAGGGGAGGCCTGCTGCTGCCGCGCCCGGGGCTGCATGAAATGGAAAGCAGGGCAACCTCTTGCTGTCCCCGTGCGAGTCAAGCTTACGCTGGTCCTGCGCCAATAGGTGCCGGAATGAGTTGGCAGGTCGAGGGACGGGTGGAAGGGACGTAGTGATGACCCTGGCGGCAGCCCTCGGGGGACGGCTGGAGAGGATGGAGTGGTGGCCCTGGCAGCGCCCGCATGTCCGGATTCCTGTTTAGCGCGGCTGGGGTTCCCGCTGAGATTGCCATCGCCTCCATCCCCATCGTCACCGTAGGAGTATGTAGAGCGCTGGGCGCGGGGGCAGCAGCCCACTCCGGGTTTCGCATCGTGCCAGGAGCTGTCTCAGGTGGGCCGCGGCTACCGGTAACCTCCTGTGAATAAGCGCGGTGCTCCTTCCGTAGGACGACTAAATCTCTTCGTGAGTCAGGCAATGTTCTTTGACTAGTTTACGAGGGTCTCCTGGTCCGTAAGCCGCACCCCAACGTCTTGATGCGCTCGCTGGGCCCTACCTGGTCACTACCTCCGTTGCCAAGCCAGATACCTGTGTCTGCATACCCTTGTCAAGCGGAGTAAGTTCCTGCCCATGGCGCAAACCATACTCCAGGCTGTGTTCGATGCGGTTGTGCTGGGTGGCGACGGCAGCCAGGAGCGCTCCCGTGAGCTGCAGGCCTGCATGGCCCGGCTGGCTTCGGGTTTCCAGACGCCGCCTGTGGAGCTGCCTTTCACCGGTGGGACTGCAAATGAAAGGAAACGCAAACCAGCGTGCGGAAATTGAAAGGTCGTCGCATCACATTGACCTGCAGATCAATCAGTGGCACGAGGGGACGCCCCTACGCCACCTACTGGTTTCCTCCGCATGCCATGCCGCAGATTACGGCAAGGCCGTGGCGGCGCGCAGGGCCTTTGGCGTGCTCGTCATGGACGCCATCGCGCGATACCGCGCCACCTCTGCCTCGCGCGGTCCGAGCAGCGTCCTGGAGGAGCTGGTGGCGGCCGCCGCCGCTGCTTCGGCCGCCGATCCCACGACAGCCGCCCACCAGCTGTCGGACTCTGTGATCGAGGACAACATGGCAGCTGCGTTCTTCGGTAACGCGAGCACGGGGCCGTCCCTGGCCAAGGCGCTGCAGCACTTGGCGGCCAGGCCTGAAGTGCTGGCGCAGTTGCGTCAAGAACAGCAGGCAAGGGGCTCGACACGTGCGTTACGGCCCTCAGCGAAATGGATGTTGCTGCATTATGTTCAAGTGTGATGCCGCCGTGCACCACTGCCTGCGTACGGTTTTGCACTGTAACCAAGCGAGTCCGCCTGGTTTGCGGCGCTCGGGGGCTCGTAACCAGAGCAGGCCATACAAGCCAAGGTCTTCCAGGCTCACCCACCCAAACACGCTCAACCATTGCTCCCTCGGGCTCTCCATCGTCAGGACCTCATGGAGCGACACGGCACGGCCATCACGGCCGACGTGCTGGACGGTATGAAGTTCGGCGCCGCGGTGGGCAAGGAGCTGCTCCGCATCACGCCCGCCGTGCCCGCCGTGTTCCGGGTGGCCGCGGTGGACTTCGACCTTCAGGGCCGCCAGGTCCCCAAGGTGCGGGGCAGCACCCTAAAGGCGCAAGCTGACAGCCGTCCAACTGCTTACCGCCCTAAAAGCCCGTACCCGCACCTGGCGACGCTGTCTCGCATGTGCTGCGCTGGGCCATGTCTTATGTGCGCCAACGGAGACGTTGCGCTGCGCCAGTTGCGCAGCTACTCCAGAGAGTTACTCGTGGCCTGAGGAGCCACCACAGCTTTCCGACGCTGGGCTGCGCCTGTTGGATTCGTTGCCACAGGGCTGGCGCGTCTGGTGCCACCTAGGCGACTCGGTCCTCAAGTACAACAAGGACTCATTCGAGCCGGAGAGGTGGCTCGCGCAGCCCCAGGAGCAGAGTGCCCCAGCGCAAGCTGCTGCGCCCGAAGCCGCCATGGCAACATCGCCGTCGGCCGCGGCGGGGGCCGCACCCGCAGGACAGGCGCAGTCCAGCCGCTGCCCATTGCAGGCGCTCCGAACGGCCGGTGCGCGTGGAAGCCCAGAGTACAGCCTCCCCTTCGGGTCGGGCGTTCGGACCTGCCTGGGTCGCAACCTCGTGCTGTCGGAGCTGCTGGTGACTCTAGCTGTGCTGGCGCGTGACTACGAGTGGCAGGCGATGACGCCCGGGGAGGAGTGGCGGGTGGTGCCCGTGCCAGCGCCCAAGGAGGGTCTGCTGGTGAGCTTGCGACGGCTGACGTGAGGCCACGTCAGACCTCTTGAGCCGGCGTGGTTGTGCGGAGGGTGTCATACGGGGGCCAATGGGGCCAGGCGGTGAGTACATATGAGAGCGCTGATGGCAAGGCGTGCTTCCGAAAACCCTTCCGGGCACGCGCATGGGCAGGCCAAGGCAGGCTGGCGCGTGTGCGACGGCTTGCAGCGCTGGAAGACTGGGCTTGTGGGAGGCGCGATCAAGGTCGTGAGACGGTTTGGCGCGAGTACCGCATGCTGCACAGGGGACGAGTCGAGTTGATGCGCAGTGTGGCATGCAGGCAGTCCGTATCGAACGTGCTTCGAAGCAAAATGATCACAAACCCGTTTGCACTTGTGAGTTTCGAGTACACGATGTGTCTATCTGCTTCCGTGACCCTATGAGCCTCTCTGTCCTCCCATACGGCAGCTGCCCGGGCCGTTCATCGGCTTTGTAATGGACCTAGTGCGGAACGCGATAGAGGTGGCGTAGTTGCGAGTGTGAACTGTGGAAGCCATACATGTCTGCCATTGTACAGAGCAATGTTCAGCATTCTCCTGTGAATTACAAGCGTAGCGGCATCTCCAATGCAGCCAAGATGGCCTAAGGAGCCCCAATGCAGACACCCCAGCGTCCCTGCCCTAACTCTGCAATGTCCGCAGTCTTCCCGCGCACGTCCCAATCTAGTGCAACTTCAACTGTCACAACCTCAGCCATCACGGGCCACACGACTGTCATAAATGCCGTCGGCAGGTGTCAAGCAAGCCCTTCAAAGTAACTCTTTAGTCGTTGTTCTCGCCAAACTGTGGGGAGAAAATGGGACGGCGGCCGCCGGTGGGTAGGGATTAGCGGCGTCAGCCGGCACTTGCGCGTTTCAACGCTCGCAGCCAGGACAGAGCCAATGCGCAAGTACCAGCAGGGCAGTGCCAACATCTTAAACTGAGCAATGTGCGATGCACGTGGCATTGGGGTGGCTCACCTTGACGTCTGGTGGAGGCGGCGCGCGGTCGGGGTCTGCGGAGTGTCCGCCGCGCGCGTGGCCACCCTTGACGCCGCCAACCTGCGTATGATGAACGAACAGCGGGACCCGCAAAGTCAGGAGATAACTCTGGATTTTGCAATTAAAAAGCTTGTGGTCTGCGAAAAACAGCGCATGAGGACGACGCACCAGCCGGCAGCCGCGCACCGAGCCTCCGGCCTGGCCACTGACCCACGGGTCATGAAACCCATGCACAGCCAAGCATCCCGCTTCGCGACGCATCTGCTGGTGTTTACCTGAATCCGCTCATGCGCATCGCACTGCTCGAAGTCCTTGCCGAACTTCTCCTGGTGCATGGGAGCCGCCGTGAGTCATCGTGAGAAGAGAGAGATTTGACGTGCTTCGCTCTCGAGCCATCTGCCGCGGCAGGTGGCTTCCATCCACCATGCAATACCGGACAACGCTCACCTGCGCAATCTTGTTCAGCTCCTCCATGTGCTCTGTGTCGCCCTCGCGCACCATTCTGTCCAAGTTGCCTGTGCAGAGCTGCAAGGTTGATCGTTCAAATGTGTTTGTTTTGCGGATGAAGCATGCAATCAAGTGGTGGCCGCAGTATATCGGAGGGGCAGGAGGGCCTCAGTGCTCGCGTCACTACCCGACTCGTCCAAACTGCCACGCCGGGGCCAGCTCATGAACCCGTCAGCAGTCACCACTTGCGACTTCACAAGCAAAAGTACCCACAAAATCATGGCCGACACTACAAAGCCCGACGTGGTTCGCGACACGACGGTGCGTTTCTCGCCTTCCTGTTGTTGGCGCTCTCGCTTCCTCCAAGAGTCGTAGCACAGGAGCGGACACGTCCTACTTGTTGCTAGGCTTCGTTTCGTAGTCTTGTGGAGATCTTGCCGGCGGCCTCCCACACCCCGGCTTCCGGAACCAACCTTAAACTTGCCGCTAACTCTGGCCCTCCTCCCTTCAGGGCGGCACGGAGGGCGATGACGTTCCCGACACGCTCATGGGGGCTGAACGGCAGCCGCAGCCATACGAGATGGTGGGAGCTCACCGGTGAGCGCTCTCCGGGCCTCAGCTCCAAGGCTGGGGGTTCTTTGCCACTGGCACACTGCAACAAGATCGCTAATGCATCTCCCGTCCAGCTCCGCCCGTTTTTGCCGCCCGTTCCGACCCGCCTCGTGCCTCCGGTAACGCCAGACCCCACCCCGTCCCGCAGCTTTGAGACGCGCATGAGCGACGAGGAGATCGAGAAGGGCATGGGCCGCGACGCCCGCCACGCAGCAGAAGTGCTGCACAAGCACCCGTCCCGCGACCAGGTCCCCCGGCCCAGCGAGGAGGAGGCCAAGGAGGTGAGGACGGGGGGTTTCCCTGGATTGTTTTACCGAACCTACCGACGCGCAGGCCAATAGGTCATAAGCCAACGGGCCATGCGGGGAACCCATGGGCGAGCACGCCGAGCAGGCACCCGAGCAGCAGTGCTGTCCATCGTATTCGTTCGTGATGAGGCAGGCGGGCCATGGCTTGTTGTTGACTTGCGCGCATGTCAGCTGTATCGGAAAAGCTGCCCGTGTGCCTCGTAAACGCATGCAAGCCCGCCGGCACTTCGAACTTCGCAGTTTCTGCCATGCGTTAACATTTGGAAGGAAATGAAGTGCGCCTGTTGCGGGCGGCAGCACCGTTTGGCATTGTGTGAGGGCGAAAAAAGAGAAGCCTGCACGGGAAGAGGGAGCCCGCCTCTTCGCCAATACACGCCCGAAGGCCCGAAGTTTCCAATAGGGCGGGCGGGTACAGAGCAAGATATGTGGCGGCGTGGCGCCTGTGGTCCATAAGGGCTGCAGCACAGGCGGCGTCCGGCCGGGCACGGCCGACGCTCCCGGTGCCACATGCACCTCATGTACGCCTGTTTCTAAGTTGGCCTGGGACGTGCACCGCGTACAGACATTGCTCCAATGCTGTGCCAATGCCGCCACATGCGAAGTACGGGCGTGTGCTGATGGCGACCCTGCACAAGGAAGGCGATTTTCGTATACCCGTCGACGCCTTGCTGTTAGTTAACGCCCGTTGCCTGAATCATTCCTGCGCCACACACCCGGTTCCTGTCTGCAGAAGGCGATCCGGACGCCGCCCCACGAGCAGGAGCAGCAGAGCTGAAGCACTGCGGCCACGGGCACGAGCGACCTGTGGGGCCAGGATGAGTGCAGTTGGCATACCGTCGACATGAGGACATCATCACTGCAAAATATGGTCTAATTAGTGGTTGGTGCTTTGAGCACGCCTTTACCATGTTCGCCAGGCGTGCTCTGTTTGGGCGTACTTTGAGCGAGGCCCGAATCTCTTACACACCTGTGTAACAAAGTCTGATTTCATTGTATATGGCCTTTTCTCGCCCAAACCTCAAGCACGCACCCAACAAAGCGGAACGAGCGTTTCGCCCTCCGGCGCGCGTTAACATCGCGACTCATCATCACACTGTCGGTTGCGGTGTGTTATGGCGGAAAGCCCAACACCTGAGACGGGCACGCCCGAAAGCCAGAGCCCAGCGCGAACGCCACCTGCGCTCCTAACTACCGAGGAGCTCCTACAAAGCATCAGCGCGAGGAGCCTGACGGTTGCGTCTACGTCGCAGCCATCCCCAGGAAGCGTTTCGCGCGGACAGCGCGTGGAACGATACCCCGCGCTCATCGCCGCAAATGCAGCGCACAGGCTCACGGGAATGCTGCTCGCTCCGGAGGAGGACTTGCGGAAAGCGGCTCTAAGCGGCGTCCCCTCCATGGGCCCGCCCCCGCGGCTGCCCCATACCCTCAGCCCCGCGCTGCAGGCCGTCTTGCATGGGTAAGACTGGGCGGCACGGGGGGCGGGCAAGGCACTGTGCAAACCGACACGCGGGGTGCATAGGCCCCACGGGCCCCGTCGCAGAAGCCCTTGACGTCGCCTCGGAACCGCCGGTTGAATGTTGATAGGTTGCTCGCATGACGTCCATTGCGCCTCCTTCCGACTCCGTTGCACCCCTGCTGCTTACGAAGGCCGGCTCCGGGCCTGCCACAACCACCCAACGCCGCTGCTCGTGGAGTCCTCCTGGCCCCCTCGCATCAGCACCTCGGCTGCAGCGCCTCCCGGATCCCGCGAGCCTGTGGCCGCGCCAGACGCCCTTGAACTGCTGTACTCTCGCCGCGCCCCTGGCCTGCCGTACATGCAGGTGGCGTTCAGTGTACGAGTCCTGCCGCTCGGCCGGGACCCTGCAGCGGCTGGTGGGCGAGTGCTACGCCCGGGAGGCGGTCTTCGAAGACGCGCTGGTGTCCGCCCGGGGGCAGGAGGCCATCTACCGCCAGTTCGCGCTGCTGGGGGCGATGGTCAGCAGCGTGCAGGTGCGGCGGGTCGGACGGCAGGCAGCCTCGTGGGGACCTGCCGCTCAACTGCGCCGCTGCGAACGCTGTGCGCGAGCGCTTCTCCGCTGGGGAGGATGGTGGCGGATGTCGTTGGCATCGCAAAGCCCTTCAAAAATACCCTCATCTCCGCAAACGTGTTGGGCGCGACTGCGGCCGCCTCGCTGCGTCCCGCGCCGAGACGCCTTGCCTGCGCGCTGCCTCGCATGGCGTCATGCTCCCGTCCCGCCGGCCTGCAGGTCGGCGCCTACTCGCTGTCCGTGGCGCCGCTGGCCCGGCCGCTCGCTGTCGTACCCGTCACCACCCACAGGCAGGCGCAGGCGCAGCAACGCGCCGCAGCCAGGCCACCGCCACCACCACCGCCGGCCCCGGGGCCGGGCGGGTCGGGCGCGGGTACCGCTCAGGTGCCTGTGCGCGCGCTGCACCTGACGCGTGTGACAGTGGAGAACGTGCAGTGCTTCTCGCTGGCGCTGCCAGCGGCGCTGGCCTGGCTTGTGGGCGGCAAGGGCGCGGGCTTGCAGGTAGGGTGCCGCGCGGAGGTTGGCCACGCGTGCTTACGGCCGGCCGCAGGCAAAGGATTGGGGTGCGAGCGCTGGCGTAAAAAGAAGAGAAACCTGCAAGATCAAGGAGTACAGTGCAATAGCCGATGCGGTGTCATGGAGCTGCACATGATGGCTTGTGCTCTGTACTGCATTGCATTGGGGTCTCGCCATCTGGCATCGCACCTACTCGCTGCTCCTTAACTGCGTTGACAGCTTTTGCCGTCGTTTGTACGACAGTGGAACCCGTACTGTCGTACGCAGGTGCCGCTGTACGTCACCAGCATCATGCTCGTCGCCTCCGACGCGCCGCTCGCGGTGACGCCGGAGGGCGGCGCCGGCGAGACAACCGCCAGCCGCCTGGCGGGCGCGGCGGCGGCGCTGGGAGCCGCCGCCGCGGCCGGCCCGCGGCAGTTCCCCGACCCCTTTGCGCCGGCGCAGGGTAGCGGCGCCGCCGGCGGCAACAGCGGCGCGGGGCTCCCCAGCTGGCGCATCGTGCACCAGGTTGACCTCTGGCACAATGTGCCGCTGGTGTGGTGGCGCGTGCGACGGGCGATCTGCCGCGCGCTGGACGCTGTTCTGTCGCCGCTGCTCCGGTTGTGAGCACGCGGTGGGTGCTGGACTGGGCGGCCGGCACATGCAGGATCCTGCGAGGCCGCGGCAGCTTGGTGCGGCCACATGTATGGGCGTTGAGGAGCTGTAAGGCAAAGGATTGCGTTGGGGAGCGTTGTAGGGAGGCAGGCCGCGATTGTTCAGTAGCGCCCATCACATCACTAGCAAGGAGTGGGCAGGAACGTTGCAGTACAAGTGAAGCGGGTGCAGTACGATGATCGCACAAGCAAGTATGTTGTTGTGCTTTGCCGATTCGTGGAGCTGTCAATGTTGGTGGTCTGCAACAATAACGGCGACTGGCAAGGCCACCGCACGGCGGCTGGGAACGCACGGCGTGCCTCGTGGGCACAGCAGGCAGGCTGGCGGTACGAAGCGGGGCAGCGGCGAGTCATGCACTGAAGACGTAAGGCAGGAAGTGCACTCCCGATCACGCCTGGTGTCCTTCGGAACACCACGCAGATGGGTAGCTGATGGGTCGTCGCGCCGGATGGGGATCATTGGAGTCCGAGTGCCGGGTCATGAACCCCTACGGCTTTGCCCCTTGTGCCGAGAGGAGATATTGGTTGTATTCCGTGTTTCAAGTGTTTCCAGAAGATTTGTATGTATGGGTAGTGGTCGGGGGAGCTGCGTTGCTGCGTGGTCGGGTTACGTTGAGGGCGCTTTGCAGAAAGTAGGGCCGGCGCTTGCATCACCATGCCACCGTACGCATCTCCCAGGCATGCGGCGGGGCCTTGCATTTCCCATTGAGGGTGTTCCCGTATTCTTTATATGTTGCTGCCGATTGTTCGGCCGCCGCGTATCCCATTGCTGTTGGCATAGTCTAGGATCCGGCACGTGGCAACCGATCCTCGTTGTACGGTACCGTCTTGCCACCTGCCGTAGTGTGGACCGTCGTGTTGCACCGTATTGCCACGATCGCGCATACACTGAACGAAGAATGACTTGTGATGAGGCCTGTGTTGCGTATGTATTGCGGCGCACGCGCGGCCGCCAGCCAAGCGTCTGTGACTCGAGACCCTAGCGATTGTGGTTTGGGTTGTGTAGCGGCGCTGAGATGCGTTGGTAGGCCGGGGATGGAAGTTTGCGATTGATTGTGCTTCCTCGCGCAAACCTCTCAGGTGGAGTGGTTTGGTGCACGTTGGGGTTGACTCGGTAGTCACATACCCCATGGGTCGCATGTTTGCAGACGCGGCTTTGCACGTTGGGTTCCTGTATGTGTCGCGCTCTCGGCTACGATGTGAGTAGAAAGGGCGTATCAGGAGATGGTGTTTACATCTGTAACAGTAACATCAGTGTCGCAGACTCGCCACCGTTTGTCGCGGCGTGATTTCCGTCCCCTCTTCCCTGGGGCGAAACTCCCGTTTGGCGCTTCGCCCGACGGCATACCGTATGTCGTGTTCAGGAAAGGATTCCTTCAGTCAAAAGAGGCCGGTGCCAAGTCACCAAGCCTCGCCGTTCCACCATGGGCCACAGCGGCGAAGAAAGCATGCATGTGTACCGTACACGGGCGTGGAAGTACGGTGGACGAGATGTCTCACAGGTGTACAATCACCCACTACGTAACATGTAAGCCACAGCGAAGACCCTCCCAGATACAGATACAGATTACAGGCTCCCCCAGAGAGGGATTGCAGGCCACACGAGCTCTCAGGGATTCATCACCAGCCATGCCGAGGAGCTGCACGCCAAGTAAGATGCCAGCAGCGCAAAAGGATGCTTTCACCTTATCGTACAACCCCGCTGTACGTTATCGAATGCACAACGACACGCAACAGCGTTATCTCTCCAAAGTCCAAGTAACAGGCTGTCTCTCCAAAGGCCGAGGTCTGCCACGCCACATGAACAACATTGCAGGCCCTAAAACTCTTTTGACGAGGTGCAGGCGCTTCCTGGGCCCGACGGACGAGCCCCCTTTCCTGCAACCGTGCTTGCCGAGATGCCGACGGCTTCGACCCTTTTCCGGATGTCCGCTACCGCATCCGAATCATACCCTTGCCGGCCATGTCGTTTACCATGTCTGCAAACGTGTCCGACAATGGCAGCCACCCCTTGAGCCCCAGCTCCGCTGTGGTGCGAGTCGTGTCGAACTGCGGAGGCGGGCCCCACAGCGCCTGCGGCGCGAGGGCGTGCACGTCACTCGGGGAAGTCAAGGGAAGGCTCGTTGCCTCGACCACGCCATTTGTGCCGGCCTTTGGACGCCTGGCGCATGACCTGTGCCCTCCGGGGCACAGACGCGGGCGAATCGCAGACCACAAGCGCCCCACGGGTCGGCGGCTCGCTAGAAGGGAGAAGAGGAGCGCCGGGTGCTTATGAAAGCCCGCTGACTCACCGTCACCATGTCTCGGTGCAGTCCCAGCAGCGGCCCGATCAGCCACACCAACCAGTAGGGCGTAAGGAAGAGCGACGCCCGGAAACCCGGGAATCGCGACGCGATGACGTGCGTGGCGTCGTACAGGCTGGTGCTGTGCGCGTGGGCGATGTACCTGAGGCCGAGGGCGAGCGGGAACCAGGGATCCGGGTCTCCTCTTGCCATCCTGCAGCCCCGACCACCGAGCTACATACCACGTACTTTGATAACAGTACCGGTACGACTGAGGCATGCCGGTAGGCACACGGTGGGCCAGCAGCACACTGCCGACAGCGACGTCGACAGGGCATTCCATCCAGGTGTCGCGGTGCGCGCTCTGCAATACCCGCCGTCCCACCTCGTTCCCCACCAAGCCGTGCGGCCCTCCCAGCCACCCCGCCCACCCACCTGCCACGCGCGTGCGGGAGGACCATGGCCAGGCAGTGCACCGCCGCCACATCCCGCACGTCCACCACCGGAGTCCCCAGGTTGGGGGCGGCAGGGTACATGCGGCCCGGCCAGACCTTGTCCTTCACGGCCTGCACGCTCTCGCTGCCGCCGCACTCGCCGACGGTCGGCCCGAACACGATGCTCGGGAGCACCGTCACGAGGCGCCAGCGCCCCTGCTGAGCCTCCAGCTCCCACGCACGCCGCTCCGAGAGCATTTTGCCGTACGAGTACGGCATGTACGTGTCGGAGGCGCTGTCGTTCCAGTCGGTCTCGCCGTATACGTGACCTCGCGGGCGGTCACCCGCAGAGGTGCATATGGCGCTGATGGACGACGTCATGACCACCCTGCGCACGGAGGGCGTGCGGTTGACGGCGCCTGTGTGGACACGTGATGGGGCTAGTTCATTGTTAGTGCCACGAGGCGGGCAGTATTACGGATCCATAGCCCCTTCCCGCACTGAGAGCTTAACTTCAACACCCGGAGAGCCGGCAAACTGGAAATGCCGCGTCTTCGGGTGTGTATGACCGTGGAGGCGGGCCCCCTCTTCCTATGCAGATTTCTCCGTTTTTGTCGACATCCCGCACTGGCGTGGGCGGCCGTGCTGACCTTGCTCGGCGGCCGGGCAAAGTCATTCCATTCCGAAACCCCCGGGTGCCCTGCCCCACCTATCACGTTGTCGACTCCTTGCAGCATCGGCTCCACAATCCTGGGCCGACCCTCGCCCCGGCGGACCTGGCGGGTTTCAAGGTCAGGCGGCCGACGCGGCGCGGGGTAGGCCTACGTGTCCTGCGGGTGGGACCACCTACCGCACATCGTGCGTACATGCAACATGACTCAAACACACCTCTGCCAATGTCGCCTTCACAATTGCCATGATGTGCCATAGCGCCTGACAGTGGGAGAGTAAGACGCACCCCGTTGAGGATCACCGGCGCCGCCACGTGCACGACGTAGCCGCAGCCCTCCATGGCAGCGTCAAAGCTGCCAGGACACGTCAAGTCGGCGCGGAAGAACCTGCACGAGCCGGGGGGGGAGGGGTCGCACATCAGCCGCAATGCATCTGCAGCGGCATATACTGTGGGGCACCATTCCGCACCATATGTTGGCGTCCACAGCGCCACTGCCACCTTTCAGCCACGGAGCTCCTCGGGACCGATTGTGCTTCCGAGCACGGTAAGGCACACACAACCACGCATCTGCCAGCACGGGCGCGGACAATGGTGGGCCCCGGGGCGTGGGTGCTCGCTCACCGCAGTCTTTCCGGCGCTCCCGGCAGCTCCAACAGGGGCTGTAGGGCCTTCACGTTGGCAGGATTCCTGCAAAGCACAGGTTACAAGCCGTGCTCCCTCTATATCTGCGGTGTTTTCTGCCTGTTAGGTACAAGAGCGAGCGTTGCGGCCAACGCCTCCAGGTTGCATTCAAGGCATCGCCGTTACGCCCACCCGCCGCGCGCCCTCCACCCACCTGCACGTCGCATGGACGGTGTGTCCCGCCCTCAGCAGTCGCTCAATGATGGGCCCGGCAATGTACCCGGTGGCCCCCGTGACGCACACCCGAGACTTCGGCGCGGACAGCTCAGCGTCGTACAGCGGCACACGGCTGACCAGAGGGCCGAGGGGCTGGTCGGTGCTTCCGGCCCGCGCGTCAATCTGTTGCGTCTCTTGCTGGTCGGTACAGGGCGCCTTCATGGTGGAGTTGCGCGCGATGCGAAGGGGAGGCAACGGCTACAACCGCGAATATGTAACTTTGTATGGAGGAGTCCCTAAATTACACGAATAACATGATTCGTGTATCGACCTCGGAATGTAGCAGAAACCGCAGAAGTGGCGCACAGCCCTAGATAGCGCGCAACCAGTGCACCGCGTTCTCCTGAGCACTCAATAATCAGTTTTATACATGATAAGTATTAGCATATATTGGGTTCAGGGTTTTTGCACACCGCTGGAAGCAACGGTAGCGGTTGCACGGCGCTAGGCATGAGGCACGAGAGCACATCGGCGGGGCCAAGACTCAAACAGGCATTCAACAAACGAGGGGCCAACAACCTATGCATGAACATGTGGTGCACGGCATTCCCCACAAGCTCCCCTACCTACATGAAAAGGGCCGTACGCGGCAAGTACAAAGTCCGTATGTGGTGCCTCTCTCGCACAACTTCCCGTGTCGGAGTAACCAGGGCCTACACCCTCCTACATAATTTTAGGCAACTTCAAGTCACTTCCCAGCCCCATCGCAGCTTGCCGTGAACATGCGGGTTCCGTTCCTCTAGGTCTTCCAGGTTCTACCTAGTTACCCAAACAGCGAACCCCTCATAGGGCGAGCCAAATAGGCTTCCTTCGGGCATCCCAGCCACTAGGGTCATGCTAGACTAAGGGGCTGCAACACGCGCTCCCTGCAGTGAATTGGCAACTTATGGCGACATAGACTCTCCTTGTTGACGCCCCGACATGTTGCCAGTTGGCGGATGGCCGCTTCCCTCCGGTTGCTACCGCATCTTGATCATCCCCTTGTCGGCCATATCGGTCACCATGTCTTCCAGGGTGTCGGCCAGCGGCAGCCACTCCTTGAGCCCCAGGTCCGCTACGGTGCGGCTCGTGTCGAATTGCGCCGACCTGCCCCACATGGCCTGCAGACGCACATGGGAGCATGCCAAACTGGGTAAAGCTAGTTACACGGGTTCACAAACGAGTTGTTAAGTGAAAAATAGTGCTAAGGCCGGTACAGCCGCGGTATGCGCAAAAGGCACCGCACCCAATTTGCACATGGCCCACGGGTCGGTCGCAGTGTGTGGGGGCTTTCGGAGTGATAGTTCTCCGACTTACCGAAATCACGTCTCTATGCAGTCCTAATAGCGGTCCAATGAGCCATAACAGCCAGTACGGAGCCAGGATTTTTGACGGTCGAAAGCTGGAGATCCGCGATGCGAGGGCGTGCGTAATGTCGTACAGGCTGGTGGTGTGTGCGTGCGCGATGTACCTGAGGCCGAGGGGGAGCAGGAATGCAATGCGTAACGGATGCTCCCTTCCTCCTACGGCACATGCCAGCATGCAGCATGACAAGCGCGAGCCAGTTAGCCATCTATGCCCATCTGGCAACGCAAAGACGACGGGCGCCATGCATCCTTCCCGTCCTTTCATCATTCCAGGTCTGTATACAACCGGGTGGGCGGGCTGGGCGCACGACGGTCTAGTAACCGCTGAGCGCCGTCGGACCGGTGACCGCGATAACAACAACACCGCAGCTCAACCTTCTCAAGTAGCGGTCCCCCAGGTGAAGTTCGACAACCCGGGTAAGCTGGTTGGCCGGTCTTTTGGGGGGCGGGCCGAACGTCACATGTCTTGCTCTGTACCCGCCCGCCCTATTGGAAACGTCGCGCCTTCGGGCGTGTATGGCCGTAGAGGCGGGCTCCCTCTTTCTGTGCAGGTTTCTCTTTTTTCCCGTCCAGCTTCACCTCTTGCCAAAAGGCGTTCCCCACCAAGCCCTCCCCGCCACCCCGCCCACCCACCTGCCGCGTGCATGCGGGAGGACCATGGCCAGGCAGTGCACTGCCGCCACATCCCGCACGTCCACCACCGGCGCCCCCAGGTTGGGAGCGGCAGGGTACATGCGGCCCGGCCAGATCTTGTCCCGTACAATCTGTACGGTCTCGCTGCTGCCACAGTTGCCCACCATAGGGCCGAACACGATGCTCGGGAGCACCGTCACAAGGCGCCAGCGGCTCTGTTGGGCCTCTAGCTCCCACGCACGCCGCTCCGAGAGCATTTTCCCATAAGAGTACGGCTTATAGGCTTCGGAGGCCCCGGTGTTCCAGTCGCTCTCGCTGAAGAGGTAGTCGCGGGGTCGGTCGCGCGGGGAGTTGTAGGCTGCGCCCACGGACGAGGTCATGACGACCCGGCGCACGGAGGGCGTGCGGTTGACGGCGCCTGTGTGGGCGAATGGAGGGCGGTGCGGTACCGGTAACTGCCAGGAGTGCTGCTCTTGGGTGTAATGATGTGTCATCCAATCGCGCAGAGACGTGTTTGGGATGCCACGTGTACATCACTGCACCCCCTATCTCGCGTCCCTTCCGGCACGGCTTTTACCCATACCAGTGCAGCATCCACTTCTTCTGGGCGGGCTCGAAGGTAATCCAATCAGTTCAGGCCAGCGTCCAGCCCTCTCCGTCAGTCACAGCGGCTGCACCAGTTCCTTTGTACCACCGGCCCCACCTATTACGTTGTCGACTCCTTGCAGCATCGGTTCCACAATCCTGGACCGACCCTCGCCCCGGCGGACCTGGTGGGTTCGGAAGGTCATGCGGCTATCGATTGTAGGTATGCAGGGCGGACATCCGCGTGGTCGATACAGGGAGAGGGGTGAAATGTCTACCCCGCAGGGTAATGGGCCTAGGCGGAAGACGCCCGTGACGGCTGCCAGCAAAGACGCCATATTTCCACCTGGTCATCGGTGCATATGGCTGCACAGCTGTAGTACATACGGTACGACCTGCTTCCCCCTAAACCGCTACCTTACAACGAACGCACCCTGTTAAGCAGCACAGGCGCCGCCACATGCACGACAAACTCGCAGCCATCCATTGCGGCATCAAAGCTGCCCGGGGACTTGAGGTCAGCCTGGAAGAACCTGCAGGGGCACACGGCAACCACACGACCAAGTCAGCAACCAAAACTCGTCCCTCCCTCTATACCTCCGCCATCGTGTAAGAGACGCTGGCTTCCAGACGTGACAACTGTATTCGGGCGGCCTGGCGCCTGGGAGACCCCCAAGAACAAGCAAAGGAGCTTCCAAGTCGGGCATATACAACAGTGCTACGCCTAGCCAACCTCAATCGCGATCGCAAGCACAAGAGCGGACAGCAGAGACACCGCACCGCAGCCTCTCCAGCGCTCCCGGCAGTTCCATAAGAGGTCGCAGGGCCTCGGCGTTTGCAGGATCCCTGCAAGTATGGGGCAACCCAGCACCTCATTTCCTCCGTGGAAACTGCGCAACCGCATCGTCACAGGCCCAGCACGTGCACGAAGGTGTATCGCTTTCCCAACACAACACGCCCAGCCCAACAACCACCTATTGGGCTGCATCGTCACCATGCGCCCCACACACCCACCCTGCCCACCCGCCGCGCGCCCTCCCCCACCTGCACGTCGCATGGACGGTGTGTCCCACCCTCAGCAGTCGCTCAATGATGGGCCCGGCAATGTACCCGGTGGCCCCCGTGACGCACACCCGAGACTTCGGCGCGGACAGCTCAGCGTCGTACAGCGGCACACGGCTAACCAGCGGGGCCGGGGGAGGGCCGGCGCTGGCACTAGTTCTCGCGACGCCATGCTGAGCAGCCGTCGCGGCAACCATGATGACCGGCCGCTAGGGGGTCCGCGCGTGGGTCGCAATGCTTGTTTGTGAATGTTAGCCAGAATCGTGGCCTGCAATGTGTAGGTGCCGAGTATGACCTGTGAAGATTCAATGTACTTGGCGCGATGCAAAAAGTGTTTGCTTTGCTAAGGCCTGCGGAAGAAGCACGAGTACGAGCGTGCAAACGTCATGGAGTACCCTTTTATCTTTGATATGTTCGCCAAGTATCAACGAAGTCTTAAGTTCTGGGCCGGCGTCCAAGGCGGCGCGGCAGTCAACGCTGTCGGTCAAACACGTCAGGATGCATGTCAATCAGAATCCAGGCGTGAAAGCAGTATTTTTCTAAGCCACAGAAAGGTCCACGCGCGTTTATTCCGTGGGATGGGCTGTTCCATTCCTAATTCCAATGTACTTCACTAAGGTTCACTAAAAGGCTTCCAACAGGTGTCGGCAGCCCGACATGCAGGCGGTTCCCCGGTGGGCATCGGCGGCGTTGGGACAATTTGGCACAATGGGCTTTAGTGGTCGTCTTTAAAATCGGATTTAGCTCCTACTGGGTAACGTGCTGCCCCTTTTGGAAACGACCCATGGGACGTTATAAGCCTTGCATCTCGCCGCATGCTTAGCAGAGTCCAACTTTGGTCCTCCATATTAATACTGGCGAACTTGCTGCATCAATGCACCCCTGCCGAGGGACTAAACGGGCTTACGTTGGTCGCTCGCGCGCACTGCTATGCGTGGGTGTCAACGTGTGGCCTGAATGACACTGAAAGGGCCCAACAGCTCTGCGTAAAGCATGCAAGTACAACATGACCAGGAGCGCCTTGGTAACACAGATCGTAACAACGATACCCCGGACCATACATTTTTTTTCCGGCTTTTGCGAACTGTTGCGAAAACTGCTGCAAAACGGCAAACAAAAGGGCTCGAGGCAAGATCCGTTGCAGTTCCGTTCACTATGACGAATCACAACCATGGAAGCGAAAAGGCCGCATCCACCAGGTACGGTACCAGGTGTGCGTCTTTTCAAAGCCACCACAAGGTCATACACGGGCCAAGACACCCACACGTCGCGGCACAGCTCTCACGATATCCACACCACCGATCCCCCGATGGATACAGCCACGACAATTATTTTAACGGCACCCAGCACAGCTTAACACTCCCATCATAATAGGCCACACTGCAGGCAGGCGCCCAAAGGTTGCGCGAAAGCCCAACATCGCAAGCTCTTGCTCGACGACTGACTGGCCGCAATGCCTTTTCACACCGACTCAAAAGCGCGCATGGCAAAGCTATACGGCTGAAACCAACAACATCCGCAACACAAAGCGCACTTGACATTTCAGCCCAATGCAGCGAATGACGGGGTTTCCAATGGATGCCAGCAGGCACGGGCTGGGCGCCAGGCAAGCCCCTTGCTGCACCCTGCACTCCTCGAAGCCCACAGAAAGTGGCACACAACAGCGCAACCGACCCGACTCTCTCATAAGCATCGCAGTCAGTACGGAAAGCATTGGAATGGACAAACCCGAGTGCACCAAAAACGGGCAAGGAGCTAAAACCAACTAACCATAGAGATGTGTGCACTTTGGCATTGCCAGAGAGCCTCCGAAGGTCCTTCTTGCCGCGGTATGGGATGCAAGCACACGAACGAACACGGGTGTTGGTATGCACTGGCCTCCAGCAGGTATCCGAAGCAACCGAGATAAGGAACTCCCTGGAACCCCTTGCTTCCCAATACGCCACCTGACAACCTGCCGCCTCAACACGGATAGGGCTGTGGATCAACCCCCTGAATGGACAGGTTGCCTCTCACCTTAAAATATATAAATAGCAGCGCCACAGGGCCCGGCACGAACGTTCGACGTGCCATGGGTCCTTATCCATAAGCCTCTCAGCACCCACCACCCTGGCCTTATGGAGCATGAGCAATGCTTTCATAATAATGTCAGTGTGCCTCCAGAAACCGACACCAACCAAGCAAGGATACCTGGTCATTCTCCACTTGCTCAATGTTTAAACTCCCCGCTGCGCGATGGGTGCGGGTGCCAGTACATGACTTAGCACAGGAACGATTTGAACTCTGCAATGTTCTGAACGGCCCACGAGTTTGCGCTGGGAAAACCGTCCAGGATAGCCAAATGTAAGTTTGCGATCACGAAACAGCAACATTGCGACGGGGGGACCGCGCCATAAATAGCGCACATGCGCATGCGGGACAGACAGGCATTGTTCACTCTGCGGCACCCTGCGGTACGCAAATCTCGGTGCGCAGGTCAGTGCTCATTGCCGAACAATAGCGCCATTCACCGCGGCAAGCAAGCGGCGCACATGCCCACAATCCCTTGAGTCGAAAGCTTCGCCGCCGCGCCATGATATGCAGGAGAGTACCACGCGAAGGCAGATGGCCAGCTCGCCTTCATGCTTTGTCGGCATCCGCACAGTCTTCACATTCTCCTACCAAGATGCTGTGTCCGTTGCTTGGAACAGAACACGCCCTCACGCTAGCTCCACCTGTATGAAACAGGGACAACCGGCTCTATAATTGCACACGCTTTATCCCAATCTTCCTCACAGCCACGCTCGCCTCCCCACGCACATATGCCCGACATGCGCGGGGGCACCCGAACGCCTGCTCATTAGTTGAATGCTTAAGCCAATGCCCCGCCCTCTCCAACTGCGGCCCACCCACCAGGCTCGTTGCGCACGCCAGCGAGGCTCTGCGCCTCCAAGCCGGCAACCCCACCGTCTGCCTCTGCCTCCCACACCTCCGGGTCGCCCGGCAGCGGCATCGCGCCCGCAGACATCGCGCTCGCCCTGCCGTACATCCCGTCGTGATCGCCGTACTCCACGTGGCCGCTGCTGTTGACGAACCGGCTGCTAAGCCTCGGGTCGAAATGCCCGCTGGACGCGATGGCGCCGCCCGTGATGGACTCGTCAGGTCGGCTGCTACCCGCCTCGTGGTGAGACGACGACGACTGCTGCCGCTGGCTTGCGCTGGTCGACTTGCTGCTCCGCGCCTCCCGGCTCCCAAGCACCAGCAGGCCAGCGCGCAGCATGCTGGGCAGGGTGCCCTCGCCAGCAGGGCCAGTTGTGAACACGGCGCCGGTGGAGCCGTGGCGCCGCAGATCGTAGCTGTAGGAGGCTAGTCCGGCCGCGGGCGCCATGCTCGAAGCCCGTGAGCTTGAAGGGCAGCCGCCGCTGCCGGTTGCCGGCTCCTCTTGCACCATGGGAAGCATCATGTTGACGTCAATGTAGGTCGGCCACATGAGCCCGTGGTGACTTGCATGGCCGCCGTGACCAGCGACGCTGACTCCCGCGCCGGCTGCGGCCGTGCTGCCGTGCGCTGCGCCGGCTGGCGTCCTCCCGGGCACGCCGCTGCCGCTGCCGCCGATCAGGAAGGCTGCGGTGAGCGGGGTGTAGATATTGTAGGGGCGCTGCCCGCCGGCGCCCGCGACCCCTGCGGGCCCGACCTCGTCGGCGGCCGCTGCGCTTTCAAAGCTCTCCCTTGGCCGGCTGTACAGGTCCTGCGCAACGGCCACATGCACAGGCACAAGCAGCGGGTTTGGTCTGAAGTGGGATATTGTACTGTACATCCACGCGTCGACAGCTTACGGAAGCGTGTTATCACACCATACAGCGCGGCCAAACGGCCACAGCGACCCAACACCAGCGGTTGCGAGGTGAGAAGAAGTGACCCCTGATCCGTTCCCGGATGCAGCTGGGCGCCCGCCCACCTGCAGGCACTGCCGCTCCAGCAGCATGGTCCCCGTGGAGTTGCTGACCCCCGCGCTGCAGCCCAGGCTCGACGCCCCGCCGAAGCCAGCAAAGTGGTTTGCCGTGACGGTGTTCTGGAGGGCGCTGCTCTGCCAGCCGCTACTGCGGTGCTCACGCTCCGTGGTGGCTGCCCAGGAGGAGGACATGTGCACCAGCTGGTTGGATGAGGCGCCAGGCGCCGTCAGCGAGGCCGAGGTGTAGGCCGTGCTGGGCCGAGCCATGAGTGTGGGATTGTCCAGCTCCCGGGCGCCAGAGGTTGCCTCTGAGGCCGTCTGGGGCAGGTCCTCAACGGCTTCGTCGGCTAGGCTGGGCGCAAGGCTGGGGCTGACGGTGCCCGGGGCCTGACCGGCGTCGGACGGCACGATGGACGCGATGGTGGCGGCGCGGCGCGGCACCGCCCGGGAGGCGGCACTGCCCGGGTGCCGCGAGTCCGGGAGCGCGCTCAGCGTGCCAGCGAGCGACTCGGCGGCAGTGTCGAGCGCGCTGTTGGCGAGGGAGGCATCGGCCGGGGTGCTGCAGTGCGCACTGCCGGAGGAGGGCGCGGCCTGTGGCGGCTGTGGCTTGCGCGCGAGGTCGCGGACCATGGCCTGTGGGGTCGGATGGGGCCGCGTCCGGCTGTGGTTAACTAAGGCAGCTGCAAATTCCAGCAGCGCGTGGCGGCACACTTCCATTGAGCAGCCTCAAGAGACATTCGGGCCCATCGATCGACAACGCAAGCAGGGCGTGGAAACAGTGCGGGCCCAGCCGTCGCAAGAGACAGCGCGCGCGTTTCATCGGTTGAGCGTCCCTGAGCATTATAGCTTAGCGCGGGTCGGAGCAAGCGGTGCAGCCCGCATTGTTGCGCGCTCGTACCTCCAGGCGCAGCACTATGTCGCCGAAGGACGGGCGCTGCGCGTGGTCGTGCGTGAGGCAGCACTCGATGAGGTGCGCCAGCGGCGGGTACGCGGTGGGCGGGATGGTGAGGCGCAGGTCGCCCTGCGAGAGAAGATGGGGCGCACCGCGTCAGCCATCAAGAGGAAGACAGACCAGCAGCAGCGACAGCATCAACAAGCATACAAGCCACATCGAACACAAGAGCTCACATAAGCAAAGCTATGAATGGCATAAAGCCGACGGTCCCCACTGCCCGACACCCGTAAGATGCTCGTCCACTCCACACACGTGCTTTCCAGTTAGCCCGCGGCGTCATCAGTACGCCACGTGTACGGCATGCGTTTTCGCGTGCCCACCTGCATTATGCCCATGATGATCTGCACATTGCGGAGACCCGGCCACGGCACCGTCTCCCCGGTGACCAGCTGCCACAGGACCTGCAATGGGAACGCGCGCCGCAGCGTCAAGCCCTCTCGCCTGGGCGCAAGGGGGGGCCTCCATCCAGTCGGCACCGCAGCAAGCCCGTCATTTGGAGCGGGACATTGCCGGGGCACGTATGCGGTAGCTGGAAGGGTATAAAGACCCAGTTGCCACTAGAACCGCTCCCCTTGTGCTCACCACTCCGTAGCTCCAGACGTCCGAGGCTTTGAAGCTGCTGCCGTTAACGGTCTCCGGCGCCATGTACGCCACTGTCCCAGCCGGAAAGCTTTGCGCGGGGTTGTGTACAGACTCGTTGTCCTTCGGAAGAATCCGCGATAAGCCAAAATCCGACACCTGACGTGGGCAAAAGCAGTATACAGGTAGGGGACGTTAGGCCGCAACAGATGGAGCGCAGTTGCCGTTTGCCGAGCGGGTCGCTCCTTAAACGTGACCGTGCGCAGCGCTCGTTGGATGCAAACACGCGCCAGCTAGCTCTTGCCATACTAGTAGGTAACACCACCTGACCCTTGTGTGCGCACCTTTGCCACAAAGCCACGCGGATCATCCAGGCTGCTCACCAGCAGCACGTTGCTGGGCTTCAGATCCCCGTGAATGACGTTGTGGCTGTAGGGCAGAGGGCAAAGGCGTGGGGGGCGCTTAGTTCGAGCGGTCATGCGAGAGATTGCCGCTGGCCACAGAACTGCTCCATGACAGTTCCCGGGTGCGGACCGCCCGCCAAGGCACTTGCAGACCCGAGCCAAGCCCGAGCCCCGAGCCAAGCCCGAGCCCCGAGCCAAGCCCGAGCCCCGAGCCAAGCCCGAGCCCCGAGCCAAGCCTCACCCGTGTAGGAACGCCATCCCGCGCGCCACGTCCAGCGCAGTTAAAAGAAGTGTCTGCAGAACACCTTGCCCGGACATCACGTCAAAGCGACCTGCGAAACGTTGCGGCGCGCGGGCATTCAGCGCGCCGGCAACAGCCCACATGCTTCAGTTGCTGCGGGGCATGCGTCCAGCAAGCGTCACTTGAGCACTCGGCGCTGTGCTAAGCTAGATTGGTGTTGCCTAGTGCGGGCTGTGGTGATATTCCACTTTGGTATTTCATTGTAGCCCTTCACCCTGGTCACGCACTTCTAAGCTACAGAGGAAACAGCAATACAAGCATGGTCGGCATGAGCCATGCGCTGGGCGACCTACGCGGGCACCCACCACTTTTTACAGCATGCAGCAGGGAACCTTGGTCGGCGTTCTCCATAACAATACGCATCAGGTAGTCGCCCGGTCGGGCGTTCAGACGGTGCATGATGTGCTGCAGCAGTCCCCAGCCCCGCTCTAGCGTCTCCGGCTTCGTCGCAGCGTCCTCCGGTGACGTCATCACCGTCGCCGTCGCCGAGGTAGTGGCCCCGCCGCTTGCGCCCAGACCGCTCGTCGGGGCTTCACCAAATGTGGGCGTCGAGAGGCCCAGACCGGAGCCGTGGCCCGACGGCGTCGACAGGATGGCGCTGTTGGTAGCAAGCGCTGCGCCGGCGCTCGCTTGCGCCGGCACCGAATGGAGCACAAGTCCCGGCACCGTCGCCGTGCTGCTGAAGCGCTTGCTGGAGGTGGTGGTCCTCGTCAGCGCCAGGGCTGTGCTCATGCTGCGGCTGATGCTCCTGCTCATGGTCGGGGTGTAGTGGCCGTTGCCGTTGGGGCGCATCTCGCCCAACAGCGCGACCGTGGGGGGCCCCGCAGGCAGCGAAGCGCCGTGCGCGGCCAGCGCCGTCGCCAGCAGCCCCAGCGGCGGCCGGCCCCAGCTGCCACCGTAGTGCTGGCTGCGAGGGCCGTGCAATGGGGACGCAGGCGTTGGCTGCAGACGCAGGCTGCTGATGCTGAGCATCGGGCTGCCGTCGCCAGCGCTGCTGCCGCCCACGGACTCCCCGAGCCCTGGCTGCCGGCCTGACAACCCAGCTCCGGGGCCGCTCCGCGGCACATCGGCGCTGGTCAGCATGCCGCGCAGCAGCACCTGGCTCTCCTCCCGCTCCTGGTTGGCGACCCTGTGTTGCGCCGACAGGTGCCGCTGCGCAGCACGCGACCCAGCGGGAGCCGCCATCAGACCAAAGGAGATCGGCCCGTCGTCAACACCATCCACTGCATGCCGCTCCTCCCCCACATCATCAACGCCGCGTCCCGCGCACAGCCCTGCATCGTGCCCTGGCCCGCCACCCATCAGGTCTGCCTCCTGCGTGTCCTCTGGGATGGAGGGCTGCGTGCCGGGCGTCGTGGCGATGGCCAGCCGGCTGCCGGCGCGAGTGAGCACAGCGCGGCTACGGCTGGCGGCACCGGCGATCGCGACGGGCGCACTGGGCAGCACGCCCGCTGCCGCGGGGCCCAGAGGCTGCTGGGGCGCGGCCCCCAGCCCGTAGGCCGCGTACGTCCCGTAGTGCCCCGCATGATGGCCGCTGCCGTCGCCGCGGGTGAGCGCGTCCTGCGGGCTGCGCCGGTGGCTGCTTGGGTTGTGGTTGCTGGGGTTGGGGCTGGGCCCGAGCCCTTGGCTGCCCAGGCTGTCGCGCAGGAACCAGCTCTGGATAGTCCCGCTGGCCGCAAGAAGGCCTGAGCCGGCCGCCGCGGACGCAGCAGCTGCGGCGATATCGTACTGCGCTGCGTGCTGCAGTGTACTTGCGGTCTCTGAGATAGTGCCGTACGGCTCGCCGCGCCGCACAGACCAAGAGCCCTCGAAGTGAGTGCGAGGGCCAAGGCTGGAAGGCGCATGCTGCAACCCTGGCGGGTTGAGGTACATCACGCCGTGCTGGCCGTGCTGCGGCGCCGCCGGGAAATGGTGCGAGCCATGAGCAAGGCGGGTGCACTCCGCCAGCACGCCAGCGCGTGCTCTCGTTTGCAGGCTCGTGAACGAGCGATGCATGCTCCCGCCTAGCCGCGAGAGCGGGCTGCCGTGCGGCGAAGCCGCCCGGCTCCGGCCCGCGGCGCCTCCTGCCGACGCGGCGCCCAGCACCATGTCCAGAACGTGAGCTGTAAAGGTACCGGCCTTGTGGTTCTCGAAGGACTTACGCCGGCTCTCGGGTAACGGCAGGCGGTCACTGCCGCCTCCCCGCTCGCCCACGCTGCGGTTGAGGTGCGGGAGCGGGACGGACGCCCCTTGCTGCTGCTCGCCGCCCGTACCCGTCGTTTGGTGGTTGCCGGGGATGCCGGTGGAGCCGGAGGGGCACGCGCTGGCGGGACAGGTGCCAGACGGGCCGTTGGAGAGGGTGCTGCCCGCGGTCGCGGCACGGCGCTTGCCCGCCCCGCCGCGGCCCTTCCCGACGGCTGTGCTGCGGCGGCCCGCCTTGGCGGACTTGCGCTTGTCGCGCATGGCCATGGCAGTGAGCGCGTCAGGAAGGTCCATGAAGCTCTCCGCCGTGACGCGCGTCGCGTGCCACCCGACCGTGACGATGACGTTGGGGTGCACCAACGCCCGACTCAGCAAGCCCTCCGTCCATGCGTCCGCACCACGCGACACCATGAACTTGACGCAGACGACCGCCCCGCCCTCGGCGATGCGGCCCCGGTAGACCAGGCCGACGGAGCCGGAGCCCACGAGCGCGAGGTCCTGGCCCATCTGACCCACGGTTCGCACCATGTCGAGCTGGCTGGCGCGGCGCGTCAGGTCGCGGACTGTCTCCACGGTCAGGTTGCCCGTGTTGGGCTCCACGATGTGCGCAATCTGCGTGAAGGACCTGAGGCCTGCGCGGCAAGGGCACCGAGTGCAGTTTCCGGCCAGGCGGGCGCTTTCGCAGCAGCTTTGGGGAGCACCCCCACGAGGCGCATTGCAGGTGTCCCCAGCCGCCGCCCGGCCGCGCCACGCAACCCGGGTCGACCTGCCCGGCCCACTCGCCTGCTGACAAGATGCCGGCAAGCACCCCCCAGCGAGACGGCCGCGAGGTGGTGGTCAGCGCGCTCGTGTGCGAGGACGCGCGGCTGGCCAGCAGGTGGTTGGAGCTGCCCCCGCCCGTCGTGCCGCCGCCCGCATAGTACGCGTGGAGCTGCCCCGGGCCGCTGGCGGCGCTGTGGGCGCTGTTGTGGTCGGACGCGCTGCCACCGCGCAGCCCCTCCTTGACTGCCGCCACGGCCGACGGCAGCGGCTGGCCTGGGCCGCCCACGGGCGGACTCTGGCGCTGCGGCCAGTTGGTGTCTGGCTCGTCGGGAAGGCACTGGAGGGCGTGCGATGGAAGCGGCCCGAGCTGACTGTCGGCGCTCCACTGGGCACTCCCTGTGGCGGCAGGGCCTGCGGACGGACGATGAAGCCGTTGACTACGACATAGTGGCAACGATATGATCTACTGGTCCCAAACCTTCTGATGTGACCCGAGTTCGGTTGCAACGCCGGCCGGTATGCTGCCGAACTGTGCCCGCAATGCGAAAACATGGCAGCAACAAAAGGCAGCCGGCGGCTCACCCTGGGACCCCGTAGCGCTGCGGCTAGCCGGCGAGAGGTTGGCCGGTTCGGAGGAGTGTGCGGGTGAGACCCCTTGCTGCGAAAGCAGGCTGGAGGAACGCTGCTGCTGCAGTTCAAGCGCCTTGGCGCCGCAGAGACAGGACCACCATAACAGCAGCCGTGGCACACGCCGTTTCCGGGGCTGCGCGTCGGCATCGCCGCCGCCAGCTGCCGTGCTGCCGCTGACTGGCCGAGAGACGCGAACCGGAATGGGAGGTCCTGGTGCCCAGGGGAAGCCTGCCAGTGGTCGGCTGTCTGGGCCTTCCCCCTGTGCCCCAGACGCCGGACTGCTCAGGCTGAGCTGCGAGGACCGGAAGTTATAGAGTTGTTGTGGGCTTATGGCGGCAGGGTCCGGCAGAGGGGAGAGCTCGCCCCCCGGGCCCTGCATATCCACGCACCGCCTGCACGCAACGAGTTCGGGCACCAGCAGTTAGACATAGGCCGGAGCTAGGGCATAATTGGATTCTGCGTCAAAATTCGGGTTGCTACTGTCCTTCCTGGTCTCGCGCCGAGCTCGACTGCCAACAATGCGGCCGATGCCGCAAGCTTGCCACGCACAACCCTTGCATTGGTTGAGACGTAACAACCCTAAAGTACACCGCCAACAGAGAGAAGCCAGAGAAACTGCGCGTCCAGGCCAGCCGACTCTGACCGCTCCGGCGAACCAACCGATACTTGCCGAGTGTCCACCGGGAAGCCCTGCCTGCGCCCATCCCTAATACCCTCACCGATCAACTTGGGAGGGCGCGCTACCGGCGTGGCACCAAACGATGAAGAAAGCGTCCTCCCAAGCAGACCCCAAGTGAACAGCACGCCACCATGAATCTGGCAAACTGTAGCACGTTGCCGGTCAAGAAGCTCCGCATGGCGGCAAGCTAATATGTAGGACGGTGCTCTTGTTTCATAGCCAGCAAGAGGTATCACAATTTGGAGCGTCAACACATGAAAAACACATGCACACAGGCACGTGGAACGGAGTAGACTTTGTTTCGCCAACCGCAAAGACGTACTCAAAATCCCACACACAACGGCTTGACGCTCTACGGCTTCAGCCCAAAGTGGGTACCATTTGTCAACTGCGTAAGCACTGGACGACCGTGCACGTGAGTCACATCTTTGTGATGCGCGCCCGTGCGCTTGGTCGCAGTGCATCCGCTCAACGGCGGGCTTTCTCTTATGAGGATTGTCGGGCCGTCAGCGTGGGTCGGTCTTGGGTTTAGGGTTTGAAATCTGGTGTCATAGGACGCTGCTGAGGGTTTGGGAGGACATGAATGATTCCGTGCGGAGCAAGTCGGGGTGCTGCAAGGCTGGAGCCCCTGGTAAGGGCGTTGTCGGGCGTTGTTCAGTTCGGGGTACCTGTCTCGCTGCATGTGGCGTCGCCTAGTGCACCTAGGGTGGGGCTACCTGTCCCAGGACCAGGGGAGAGTCTCCCCTGCCCAGGACAATGCAGCCTCTGGGCCCCTGCGCTTAGCACCAGCTACGACGACGTAGGCTTTCCCTTGGCTTCCCGTTGGATGCGAGAAGCGGCAGCAGGCACGGAAGGTATGCAGAGTCTGCACGAGTGGGAGGTGTCATACGCTTCCATGCCAGCCCACAGCTTAGCGCAGGTGGCAGGGAAGCGAACGGATGCACCTCAGCAGGGCAACAAAGAGCGCAGCATGAAGTGCTTGGGCATGTCCTCGGCGCTTCGCAAGCGGCAGCGCCCCTGAGGCCAGAGTCATGCCGCTGTTTCCATTTCCTTTTTCGCTAGAGTGCATGACGCACCTCGACGTGAGCACATGGCGGGTGCGGGCGAGGGTCCATGGAGTCGATGCTGCGCGGGCGTAGTCAGGGGAGTACAGGGGAGGGGGGAGTGCCGGGCGCCGTACGCGAGCACGGTGTACGCGATGAACGAGATGTATACAGATATAAAAAATGACGCGTGCTACAGATGTTACAGATGTTACAGATGTTACAGATACCCGTCAAAGCCAGTGTGGCCATGGGTAGATAGTGAGTAGTCCGTCTGAGGGCATAGCTCCCTCCCAGGCAAGCCAGCGACTCCCAGACATCAATTAGTGTACCAGGTTCAACCACTCCCTCCAAGGCAAGCAGCATCCGCCAGCTAGTTAACAAGCTTTGCGATCTGTAAACTCGATGCAGCAATCACCACATCCAAACCTCACACCACTCACCCCCGAAGCCGACCGGGGGGTGTCCGTGGGAGTAGACACGCTACAGGTCGGCCACCATGCGATCCACCATGCGATCCAGTGCGCTGTGAACTGTGGTCACGCTTATGTAGCGAGACGCGCAAGCACAACACGCGCCGAGCAGGCGCCTGTCCAGTGCGCCTGTCACGCCACACGGTGTGACGATGGGCACCAGCCCTGGTGCCAGGCAGAGCACGAATGCATAATGTTATGGCAGGCCGACCATCTGGCATCGGCTTCATTGTCGTTCATGCAGCCTGCGACACTGCGAAGCAAACATGCCTAGTGTGCCGCATGCTGGCGAGCCCCCAGCAATAAGGCCTCCCTCCTGGCCTCTGCAAGCATCTACTAGCGCACGTGCCTGTGTGCCCACACGCCAGTGTAGGACACAGGCACACAGCGCCAACTGTACCTGTAACCGCAGTGCATCGGCGCGACGCCCCATCCACGGCTTGTTGGGTGGGTAGATTCCCCGCGACCTGACTGAGGTCCCCTTCGCGCTGCCCACCGCACATGTGGCACTGCCTGCCCTCGACGGCTCCCGCAGCCGCAGCTCCTGGGGCCGGGCACGCTGCAATGCCCACATCCGCATTGACAGCACCCCGGTCGTGTCCAGCATGTCCTCAGCTTGACTGAGCATCGATACAGGTGTGCCGATGTACAACGCACGGTAGGCTTGGTTAAACAGTGCAGATGGTCTGCCAGGTGCGGTTCACGGTTGCATGCAGCGCCCCCCCTTTTGTCATGCTCAAGCCAGCCTCTTCAACCGAGTCACCCAGAAGACCACCTGGTACCAAACCCAACGCCTTTGCACGCTTCGGAAAACAAAAGTAGGAGGGGAGCCACCTCTACGGACATACACACCCGAAGGTGCGAAACTTTGGCTGGGCGGCCAAGGCATGGCGGGCACAGGTAACGAGCAGACAGGCCCTCTCGCGGCAAGTCTCCGCATCAGTCCGACTTCTAAGCGGTCAACGCATGCCGCAGTCGTCTCGTCAAGAGTCAACCGACGTCCGTACGGTCCCGCCTGCCGCAGCGCCGACGGGCATCATGGCTCGCCTTCGGCATAAGCTCTACGGCCAGATGCGGCACTTCGAACACATGGACGGAAGACGACTGCCTCCGCGCCATCGCCCACAGCCCACGTTCACTGGTCACAACGTTTGCGCGGCATTGGGGTCTTCAGCTCACACGCAAGACGCCAGTCCCTACCTCTGGGTCAGTTGCGCGCACGAACACAGTCACGCTCGGCATCACCGAAACGGCCTTGACAAACATCGAATACACTGCTCTGAAGGGACCGCGCACCACACTCACCTCGCAAACCGTAGCCTTCATTTCGCGTGTGGTGTCGTGCCCTCCCACAGCTCGGGCACAGTCCGAGCACACTGCAACAGCCGGTTTCGGTGCCGGAAGTAAGCCCGCACCGCCTCGTCTACAGCCGGCCCTTCACATAATAGTAGCCGAGTGCCAGCAGCTCCCTGGCCCAGTCCCACAGGTCAACCAAACGGTTGCCAGCGGCTCCCCCGAAGCCCAATTGCGGCGTAAAGCGGGTCCGGGCCATGTACACCTGCAGGCACAGGAGCAGGGTATTCCAGAAAGGCCTTGCCAAGGAACTTTCCCCGTCTACGCAACGCGCCGGAACACGCAGCGAATCGCCAGGACACGTGGTGTGCGTAAGTGCTTGGACGGTGCCGTGCGGTGCACAGCTCGCCGCCTCAGCAGGGGCACCATACCAGGAAACGACTGGCAATCAACATCAAGTTCAAAAGCTCCTGAAAAGGGCAAAACACACCGACGACTCCATCGCCTGGACTTTACCGGCTGGTGCCTTCGCTCACCCGGATATGCGGGGCTCCAGCCCCTCTCCCGGACTCTTCTGAGGAATTCTCCAATGCCAGTCGCCGGAAGACGAGCTCAGAGCGCAGCTGGTGAAACGGAGAAGTGACCACAATCACCGAAGACCACCTGTGAGACCGGTACGGCACAGCAAGCACGGCGGCGTGATGCAAGGCTGCACGTGCCATGCGGTTACAGAACCTGATCCTGGTAACCTTGACTTCAAGACGCAAGGCCCTTGACTCAAGACCCAGTGACTCACCCCCTCCTGCGGCATATGGCCAGGCTGTACAGCGCATTCTCATAGGTTGTCCGCGATGCGTCCTCCTCGTGCCACCTGCATCCGCCACGCTCGCATCTCAGCCTGTGCATTCCAAGTCATAACTAATGGAGCTCAGGGTCACATTCGCAACTGATGCCCGACAGGAGATTCGGAGCGGTTCCTACCGAAGACGCCGTACAGGCACTCGTTCTCGGGAAACCGGGAATGACACCCCACACACACACCATCCCCCCCACACCGGTTCGGGCTAATAAACCCGTCAAACCACTAGGCCATGTGGTCCATCCATGCACAGGACCACCGGGAGGCGCGGCATCGGGAAACAACCGGGAGCAGCATCGGGAACACGCTCCGGAAATGCGCTCACCGGGGACCCTGGCCCCTCCCTTCCACCCTCAGCGCTCAGCCAGTTGTTATCGGTCGGGAGCCCTATGCGCCCCAGGGCTTCTCTACTGAGAATGCCTTCCAACCCTCTACCCCCCACACCATCAAACATCTCACACCACCAACCTCCTACCGCTCGTGGGTGTCAGACGCTCGTTCCCCCAACAAGGACTGGGCGTACTCCCGCATCACGTTGGCCTCAGTGCGCCGCCGTACGGAGCCGCCGGGGTGGGAGCCGCTGAAGAGGAGGTTCCGCGCGGCGCCCTGAGGCCAGCGGATACAGGTGGCATAATCACACCAAAATGCAGGCGATCCCGGCTTGGCACTGAACAATTCGGGCTCGACGGGTAGGCAGCTGGGGTATGCCGTATGCGGCAGTGCACTGTCGGCCCGGGCCGAGGCGCCGAGGTGGATGGGGTAGAAAAGGCGATCTCATGCGAGCAAGGCCGAACGGGCTGCATGAGATTTGGCAGCTGGGCCCATCGGCCGCTGCTGTGGCTTCAAAGCAAGCATGCACCAGTCGGATGCCAACCCAGAGTTGCCGTACTTGAGTTGCCGTACCCGCACACCTGCACGTACAGGTCCACACCGGCCTGCACCCTGCCTTTGAGCGGCTCCGTTAAGCTCCCGTTCCTGTGAATGGTTCCAGAGGCAGTCGCGTCACGGCTGTTTCAGCTGCGCTGTGGGTGACGTCACTCGATACAACACCTCCAGGGGAAGGCGCAAAGGCTTATGTGTGCAGTGACATGTCGCATACCCATACCCAGACATCAGGCTCATTGAGGCACTCCATGTCCACAAAGAGGCGATGGTCTGCACTCATTGTAGCCCACGGACAGCAACGAAGGCCCCAGCGTGCTCTCTCACCGGAAGAGGGCATAGCCCAGGACGATGGCGACATCAGCCGCCTCGTCTTGCGGCAGCGCTGGGCTCCTGCACGGTGTCACGGGCAGCCAAACAATGCACCGAGCACATACGGCGCCCAACGCTCCATTTCCTGCCATTCAACCGGCATGTCACCAATTACAAGTCACATGTGCACAGCAGACATGGCCAAGGAGCACAGCCGTGGGAGGACCTAGTCACATGTGCACAGCAGACATGGCCAAGGAGCACAGCCGTGAGAGGACCTACGGTGACACGGTGCCCAATGCCGGCACCGGTTTGGGATTGAGGGTGATGGCAGCAGTTCGGGGCATGGCGTTGACAGCGGGGCCAACGTCGTGGCAGTCTCGACCTTGGGTCAACAGGCGCGCTGTGTAGATAGGTTAAACCCGCGATGGGGGTGCCGCCGCTCCCGTCTGGTCAGATGTTTGACCCTACCTTCGCCACAGGTCGCCATACGCGTGCCTGATCGCTATGTCCCCGTTCATAAGTCCAGGCGGTTTAAAACACGCGCCATTTCCTGCTCCGTCCCAGGGCTTGACACCTGGCGAGACTTCCAGCTGATATTGTTCAGCTCCGTAGCCTATGGGAAGAGCCGCTAGAGCCTTCGCCCAAGGTCGCCAACCACTACGACTAGCAGGTGGCTTCGCCAAGTTGGGCCAAGCCTACGCCGGCCTCCCCACCTATACCCACGCCCACACGCCCCCACCTTGCTCCATTCAACACTCTCAACCACCCACCTGGAGGCAAGCAAGGAGTGTAGCCTCTCCACTGCAGGGCGGGTGAGCAACACGGCAAGCAGGATTCCAGCCGTGGACAGCGCCGCAAGCATCAGCCGATTGTTAGCACACATTAGCGGTGCGCCCCCGAATAGTCAGCTTCCACTGCTCTTTACGACTGTGCAGCGGTGAGCATGTCGGGGAGAAGCGAGCCTCACAAACAAGCCATGCGTCCTGACTTGCATACTTTGACACATCATGTGTGGCAGCGATGAAGGCGAACGTTTTCCCGCCTCCGTGCAGTTAGCAGACGAATCGTCGGTCAAGCGTGCCTGTTTTGGGCGACGTTTCCTCCGCGATGTCGCGATGTTAGATAGAACACGACAGTAAAAAGATGAGGCGGGCCCGAGCCGCGTGGCCCGCGCTGGCATTGCTTATGGGCGGGCGCTCCATGAAAGAGCTTGGTTGCGTAGCGCGGCAACAACGCGACTCATTGTCAGTCGGCCTCATGGTGGCATGCGCAGCGCGTTGGATTACTCAGCGCCCCAGCAGCGCCAGCTCCTTGGGCCAGGGCGTCGCGGAAGATGGGGTCGACGCACGGGGAGGCGGTGTGCGGCAGGTGCAGGGCCACCCAAACCCAGGCATGGGAACGGCTCAAGCCAACGGTGCCTACATGCAGCGCAGCTCTGAGGTCAGCGACGACTGCGGCAGAGGACCGGCGACGCCGTTTCCAGTTACAGATACCACCACCACGTCCCAGGCGTCGCAGCGGCTGCTGCGCTCTCTAGGTGCGCACCAGGGCCTTCCGCCCGATTCGTTTCATTTGCTGCTGCTTATTAACCTCTTCGCCCGCCCCGCCGCTCGCCCTCGCCCGCCCGCCACCGAGCGTTCGCAGGCCGTCGGCGCGATGCAAGCGCGGCAGCAGCCACCGCCGCGGAGACGGCGGCCCCAGGACTGATGGCTGTCTTGGGGGCCATGGCCGGCGTCGCACGCGGCCTGGGCAGCACTGGCCTCGGCCAGGCCACCTTTGGGCTGCAGGCGCTGGCACGGCGGCACGAGGAGGAGCGGTTGCAGGACCACCCACCGGGGAAGGTTATGCCGGAGGGCGCAGCCACGCAGGCCGAGGCGGAGCGGCTCTTGGACGGGCTGGAGCTGGCCCATGTGGGTGCCCACAAGCGGCCTAAACTGGGTGGGGTGAAACGTGACCTGGGCGGGCCAGTGGCCTACTTGTGTCGATGATGTGGACCGCGTGCTTGTGAGAACTGCAGGGATTCATGCAGCTTATGTTTGGTGTGTTAAGCTCTCGGGTGCAGCTGGGTGCGTGTAGCTGCTTGGCTGTCGGGCGCCGGGCGCACTTGCCTGCAGGAGTGCGGGGCCGCGCATGGATCAGGGCTAGCGGAAAGGAGTTGCTCGTGCCTGCGATGCCTGCGTTGCAAGGCCAAAAAGGAAACACTGCAGTTGGGGAGCCACACCTCTACGGACATACGCACCCGAAGGCGCGATGTTTCCAGCAGGGTGGGCGGGCTGTACAGAAAAAGGCAAGCGAGGGAGGCAAACGAGCAGACGCACCCGACCCCGGGCCGTAAGGCCGTAATGCACGTGAGGCCCAACAGCACCGCGGTGGCCAACACCGATCGGCCCTGGCGCACCCTTCGCTGCAGGGCGCCTACCGGCGGAGCGCAGCGGCCCTGGCGGCGACGACCTGCCTGCGGGTGCGGGTGCGGGGCGCCCTCGGCAGCTGCGTTGCATCGCCGTACCGGCGTATCTAATCCCATCCACTTTTACTCACGCTGCTGCTGCTGGCGGTTGGCGTCCGAGCCTTCGGATTGGATTGCGAGGGCCGCGCGCCGCATGTGTGCTTCAGCTGTTCCATAAACCGACTGCATGGGGGCAACTGCCGGGGCGTGCAGGGGTGGGTCACCGAGCTTAAGCCCCGCCCGCACCCATGACCCTCTGCAGGCACAGCACGTGCACGTCTGGCGGCCGCAGGGCGGCCGGCTGCAGCCAGCCTACTACCTGGCAGTGGACCACCCTGGCCGGCGCGTGGTGTGGGGTGTTCGAGGCACCCGGGTACGCACTACGCAGGTGCCCTTGCACCGAGCGTGCCCCAAGCTGGTCGTGCCGGCGTTGCCTTGAGCGACAACGCTCACCTCTCTATCCCAGGCCAGCCCGCACTGATTCCAGAGCGCGCCTTGGCCGCGATACCTGAAGCTGCCTCGCCGCCTTCTTCGCCACCTCAACGAGCCGGCCCTCTGGCCCAACCGCCCGGCCCTGCGGATCCCCGCCAGGTCTTCGCCGACCTCCTGACGGACCTGACCATGGCGGCCCACCCGCTGGGCGCGGGCGCGGCGCACTGGGGCATGACGCACGCGGCGCACTGGCTGCTACAGCAGGAGGCGCACCGTGTGTCCGGTAAGGCCCAGGCCCTTGGCCTCTTGGCTGCTTGGCCGCATGCCTACCAGTGTTGCGCTGCCATGCTTCCCAGTTCGCTGTCCCGTACACGCCGTGGCAAGCTCGTCGCAGCGCGCACTGCGTGTGCATGTGTCCAGCCTTGAGGGTGCGTGGGGTGCTGGGACCCGCCGCAGGTCTGATTCGCTCGCTGCGGCCCGGCGCGCCGTACCGCCTGGAGCTGGTGGGCCACTCGATGGGCGGCGCGGTGGCGGCCCTCATGGCCGTTATGCTGCGGGAGAGGCTGGTGGAGGCGGCCAGGTGAGGCGCAAGGCGCGCCCAGTGGGGAGGGCAGACCGTGTGGGGCTTATGGCTCAATGGCTGCAAGGAGACGGGCAGCATACAATCGGCACTGCAGGTGCTTGCGCTGCCCGCCTGCCACCACCCTTCTTCGTCCATGCCACTGCACATATGCGCCGACGCAATCCACAAGACACTTACACCCCGCAAGGACATTTCTGCGTCACTGTCAGTCCAAACGCGAACAGCCTGGAGCTGGCGGCATGTGGCGACGATTACCCCCCACCATGCCGCATCGCCCCAACAGTACATACCGCAGCGCAGCGCCCTCCCCGCCCTCCCAACCGACCCGGCCCCACTTAGTCCCCGGGGCGCTGCATGCCGTTCGCGTCCGAGTCCCGTGCGGATGTCTCGCTTGCGTGTGTGCCGCTCGCGGGAGTCGCCCCGCCATCACATGGCGCAACGTGGATCCGCGCCCATGCGGATACGCATGCGCTACCTTTGGCGGTCATCGCTAAACAGCGTGTCGTGAATCCAGTCAAGACCGCTGTGTGCTGTGTGCTGTGCTCACCCGCACCCCGGAACCGTTTGGCAGCAGCTCGCAGGGCGTACACAGACGTGAACTAAGTGCCGTCGCGTGTGCACTGGGCGCGGAGGAATCTTATTCCATGTGTGCTGCACCTGCCGCCTTGACCCCTACCCGCTGAGCTGCACGGTCATGCACCTCCTCTGAGCCGTCTCCTCCGCCGCCTGCGTCCCCCAGGGTTGCCTCCGTCAACCCGGACCTCATCTCCTGCCTCGCGTTCGCGCCGCCTGCCTGCATGTCCCCCGAGCTGGCGCGACTGTGCCGACCGTACGTCACGTCGGTCTGCCTCAACAACGACATCGTACCCAGGTGCGGCCCCGCCGCCTCTGCTGCCCCTGACTGCGTGCCATAGTTGGTTACAAATGCGCGTCTTTATATTGCGCCCCGGGCAAGTGAACGACCTCATTTTGCTTGCGGAACGCATGACGGACCCGGCGCTGCAGGTTCAACGTGGCGAGCCTCGCGGTGCTTCAGGAGGAGCTGCAGGTGGGGGGCGGCAGGGCAGGCAGCATGATTCTTGTTTTGGACTATTGGCTCCGCTGGATTTCGAAAACCATGAAGGCACCGCCTGGCACACCGAACCTCACTGTGAAGCGTAGCTCCTGGCAGCAGGCCGTGTGAGTGTGCACATTCATGGCAAACATAGCTGCCGGCGTTCATCCACGAGTTTGCAGGGAGTCGACTGGTACGCTGAGCTGCAGCGGACAGTGATGGAGCACAGTGTTGTAAAGGTGAGCTGCCGTAGGCGAAACGGCCTTGAATGCCACGGCACTTCCAGGCGACCAAGCCGTTCACAACGCACCATCGCCTTCGCTTACATCCCAAGTGGCAGCTTGCCAGTAGGCAGCCGCAACGCTGCGGTGGCACCCATTCTTTTCACCCTCTAGCCATGAACCCCGGTGCGAAACACCGAAGGCAGCCTAACTGTCATGCCACGCGCGCAGAGTGTCTCCTCTACTCTGGAGGCCTGGACACCCGCAAGCCTGGCGCCCAGCGCGGAGCTTGCGTCGCGCGGGGCGGACCAGGCCCTGGCCCCGCGCTCTGGCTTGGACTCGCCCTCGTTGCCCACATCGCCACAGCCGGTGGCCGCTGCGGCCGCCGCCGTGCAGCAGCTGAGTGCCGCAGTGTTGCAGAGCGCCGCCTTCCGGTCCGCGCTCGAGTCCCTGGACATGTGGAAGGCCAAGGCCCTTGCTGTGGCGGGCGATCCAGCAGAGGCCGCCATACGGCGACAGGCGGACGTCATCCGCGCCTGGCTGCAGGAGCTTGCGGCGGGCAGGGAGCAGCGGGACGGTGACGGCACGGTTGCGGTGGCACGCAGCGGCGGCCAGGCACGGGCGCAGCCTGAGGGGCCTGCGCCGCCATCGGACAGCCTCCGTGTGGCTGCAGAGGCCGCAGCGGAGCGCCTGCGCCAGAGCGTCGAGGCGGCCCTGTCGTCCTTCACAGCGGCAGCCACTGCGTCCCGGGACCGCTTGAGCGGTTCAATCCCCGCCGTCCCGGGCCTACCAGCGGCGCTGGCCGAGCTGCCTTCGCTGCCGTCCCTGCCGTCTCTTCCCCGGCCGCATGAGCTGCCGCTGATTGAGCCGGCGGCAGCTGCAGCGGCGGCCGCGGCAATGTCGGCTGCCGCCGCGGCGGGCACTGCCGGAACGGCGGCTAGCCTGCACGCAGGGACTTTGAGTGTACCGGCCGAGAAAGCGCGCGATCCTCTCACAGGCCAGGAGCTCCAGGTCTGATGTTGCCCTGGCGCTCGTCCAGTACGATATGATGCACCGGCGAGCGCCAATACCCCTGGTTGTCTGCATGGGGTTTTGCAAGCTCCTGTAGCATGAATTGAGGGCTGTTCAACCTGGCTTGGACGCCCTCCATGTCGCAAATCTCTTGGTGCTATGCTGCCGCATGCAGGACTTCCCGATGCTGCTGCCACCCGGTCGCATCCTGCACATACGCCCGCGGGCGGTCCACGAGCGGGATGAATCAGCCGGCGAGAACGCGGCCTGGGCAGGCAGCGGCGGGCGCGGCGACGAGTCAGACACGAGTGCCGCCGCTTCTCCGGGCGACGGCCGTGCCAAAGCGCGTTACGCGATTGCGGAGCTGCCAGCAGGAGAGTCGTTCAGGCGAGTAGTGCTGGGCCGCTCGGCACTAGAGGAGCACCAGTGCCGCGCGTACCGCCGGGTGCTGACGCAGGTTGCGCTGCAGGGGTAGGCCGTTGGGCAGGCAGGCAGGTGACTCGCTCTAGGGCTGACTGCTGTGCGGAGCTATCTGCATAGGTCCGCGTTGTTGACTTACCCATCGGGTCAGGTCCGTACCGGCGACTGTTGGAGACAAGGACGTAACGAATGTAGCAAGTGGGTGGATTTACGGACACGCTGATATGAACAGGATAGAACGCGTACCAGGTCGGGCGCTGTCGATAGTGGGCGGTTGGAATTGTTGGGTGGCGGGCCTCCAATGTGCACGGCCCGGGTGTTGGTTTTACATGCCCTGCCACAAGCCCGCTGTCTGGGTGGGGTACTCGGCAATTGTTTAATGACTTGGGTTTGTCTGTTGGTGCTGCCCGTGCTGTCACGCAGTGAATTCCGGCTGGTTCCCCGTGTCGGGCGCACTGTAATGAAGTCTGCCTGTCCGATAGTTGTGAACTACTAACTAAGCTGAAGCTGGAGCACTTGAATTTGAAGGCCTGTTGGTGCGATTGGAATGCCAGTTGTGACAACGGAGCTCCTGGGACTTTTATTGTGTGGACAGGCCGTGCCAGGTCGGCTGCGGTGGTTGGCTGGTCAGCTGGGGGTGCTCGACCGCAAGGGCCTGTACGTGTGAATTTCGGTTTCATCAGCGCGGCATAACGTCAAGAACCTCGTGTCCATGTGGCGGGCGGGTGGCAATGTGGTACGTGCCTAGGCATGGCCATGTGCCCTTACTTGCGCGGCAAGGCCGCGCGGGTCGGGCATTTCATGTAAACGGCGAAATGCTGGACTTTGGGCGCGGCCCGATAAGGCATACTGTCACACCACACGGGTGGTCGCACCACGCCGTGGCCGACAGCCGACTAGGGGCACCTCAACCCCGACGCGGCAGTCAGCGTGTCGTACAGCTACGCACCAGGAGTCCCAACAGCCGCTCCTAGCGCTACGGGATACCGATCCTGCCATCTCGAGCATTACCTTTGCCGGTTGGATCCCCATTCTTCCAACCGGCAAAGGTAATGCTCGAGATGGCAGGATCGGTATCCCGT
>LSYV01000002.1:2013935-2065495 GCA_001584585.1 Gonium pectorale
TCCCTGGTAGGAAGAATGGGGATGGCGATCCTACCAGGGACGGCGGTAAATCGAATCCGGGTTACATCCACAGACCCGGGTTCGAATCCCCGCCGGAGCAAAGGTGTGTCCCCCCCGAAAAATCCCGCGCCGGGGTTGATGGTGGGGGGGGATGGGCTGGCTGCCGGCGATACCGCGCCGTGCACGCAGTATGTCGTGACAATACCTGATGCTGTCATGATGCAACACCAGCTGCCCGTAGCCCCAAGACGACACATGCTGGCGCGCGGGCGCCCCTTAGTGGGTAATGCTGTGCACGTTTCCAACTGCATATACTTGCTGGAACCATTGTGCTTACAGTCCAACACCCGCATTGGCGCCGTAGATCCCCGCGTCATCAAGGTTACAAGCTATGCCTGTGCGTGTTGGTGCCAGACAGTGTTCAATTAAGGACCAGGGAGCTGTCGATTCATATGGATCCATGCCTCTCAGGCATTCGCATAGACTTTGCCGGGAAACTCGGACGTCCGCACCATGGCCTGACACTTGGCACTGCAATACGGCGGACGAAAAGGTCCCACATTGGTTGAAGACAGCCGGCGATCCTGAACTGGTGGCAGGGTTATCGGGTTGGCATCAGGGCCTGGATGTATCCAGTGCTGATACTGGTGGGAGCTATGCGCGTGTAGTACATGCGTTATAACCCGTCTGCAGTGTGTCACCGCAACAGTAAGTAACGGTGCCACCGTCCCCCACACTCCCGGATCTGCTACACGTCTATTAGGCAGTGTGCGCAGCGGATGCGGGGCTCCCATACAAGTGACGGATCGTTGCGCTCGTGACGTCCCTAGGAGCACGTCTTTCCCAGCGCGGGCGTTTTCAACTTTCTCATGCGCTATGATGGCGACAGAATAGGTAGCGCGAAGGACGACGGGCCGTGAGTGGCCAACACGATGCAGCACCGCCCAGCAGGGTCTACCCGGCCCAGCCGCCAGCCTGCCACCACCCCACGCATATGCCACTGCACATATGCGCAGCACAATTCACATAACACTTGCACCCTGAAGGACATCTTCCGCTGTGAACAGCCTGGAGCTGGCGGACATGTGGCGCGACGATGACCCATTGGCCACGCCACATCGTCCCCGCAGCACGTCCTGCAGCGCAGCACCTTCCCCGCGCCCCCCAACCGACCCGCCCGCGCTTAGACCCCTGGGCTCTGCATGCCGTTCGCGTCCAAGTCCCGTGCATCCCGTGCGGACGTCTCGCTTGCGTGTGTGCCGCTCGCGGGAGCCACCCCGCCATCGCAGAGCGCAACGTGGATCCGCATGCATGCCCATATACATGCGCTGCCTGTGGTGGTCATCGCTAGACATCGTGTCGTGAATCCAGTCAAAGATCAGGCTGTACAGGCAGGTGGCCATGTCACGTCCGCCTGGCTAACCGGGCTCCCGTCTAGAGCGACGGCACGCCACTATTGTATGGCTGCATCGCTTCGCGCGTTTGTACTTTCCTTGCGTGCTGGTGTGGCTGATTCGCCGTCCACAGAACGAGCTTCGTTCCCGCCGTACGCTCACAAAGATCCGGGCCCCGCGTCGACACCCTCAGCTTGCCGGTACCCCTTACCACTTTCATTGCTCGACCCTCGGGATCGGTGCATGTAGAGGGTGCCGAGGGTACAGGGAAACAACCATGCAGCACTCGACCCTTCTCGGCCGGCGCGCGGCGCACCCGGCAGCGGGCACCACGCCCAAGCCGGTATGTAGACATTGCAATAGCGAGTAACAATTAGCCATGGTCACTGAAATTTTGGCTCTGAGCGGCGGTTCGGCCTTGCGATTGCAGGTCGCCCCCAGCCCGCGCGTGGCGAGCACTCGCCAGGTATGCAGCGCGATGCAAAGTATCATTCTTCGACTGCGTGCTGGCGGATCCCTGCTGATCCCGGTTGACGACGCTGCAGGTCGCGTGCAATGTGGCGACGGGGCCCCGGCCTCCGATGACCACCTTCAACAACTCGGGCAACAACAAGAAGCCCGTTTCGCTGGACCTCCGCGACGAGGGTGAGCAGCGCTGGCTCTGGAGGACGCTTGCAGCGACCTGTTGTGGGAGCCGTTGGAAGCGTCGGAGCGCTTGCCAGTGTTGCAGCAATGTTATCGCTCTGCTGCAGAGCATTTGGGTTGAGGACTCACACGTTTCTCGCTGCGCGATTCCCGCGCAGGCACCGGCCTGTTCACCAGCACCAGCCCGGAGATGCGCCGTGTTGTTCCTGAGAACGTGAATGGTCGCACCAAGGTGAAGCTGGTGTACGTGGTGCTGGAGGCCCAGTATCAGTCGGCCGTGACCGCCGCGGTGAAGAACATCAACGCGAAGAACAGCAAGGTAGGCCCGCTAGAGCTGTTTTGCGCTGCTGCAATCCATGTACCGGTGTGCGTGAACGGTGCCTTGCCTCGCCGACAGGTGTGCTTCGAGGTGGTGGGCTACCTGCTGGAGGAGCTCCGTGACGCTAAGAACTTTGAGGCGCTGAAGGAGGATGTGGCGACGGCCAACATCTTCATTGGCTCGCTCATCTTCATTGAGGAGCTGGCTGAGAAGGCAAGCAACAGCAGCGGCGTGGCGTGGCGGAGCGGGGGAGGGGGAGCGAGGGGTTTACAGAGGTGGTGCGCACCACGCATCACCATAGATCCATCACTTGTGCATACGAATGGAAAGGAGGAGGTATCGGTGATTAACCTCGGCAGCGCTGCTGGATCTGACTCATAAGCGACCCAAAATGCACACACCGCGAATCCGACATCATCATGGCATCCACCCCACAACGCAAGGAAGGCAAGCACGATCGTCACAGCCAACGGCAAATGGCTGCTTTGTTCGGCCTCCGGCACTATTTCACCCCCGCGCTCCCCGGCCCTTCCCTCCCCGCTACCTGGCCCTCTTGCCTGGCCCCGCGCTGACCCTTCCCATCTAGCTCACTTGCGTTTCCCCCTCGCCACGTTTTCCGCTCAGATCGTGGAGGCCGTCAAGCCCCTCCGCGACCAGCTGGACGCTTGCCTCATCTTCCCGTCCATGCCGGCGGTGATGAAGCTGAACAAGCTGGGCACTTTCTCGATGTCCCAGCTGGGCCAGTCCAAGTCCATGTTCTCCGAGTTCATTAAGTCGGCTCGCAAGGTGGGCGGTTTCTGTTGCCGTCCCCAGTCTTGCGGGGAGCATGGGAAACCGCTATTGAAATGCTTTGGTTGCAAGAGCGGGATGGCGCCACCCGCAGTTCTTTGGCGCAGGGCCCCAGTGCTCTCGGGGTTCCACATTTCCCGTAAAACTACCTGTCCATGCCCGCAACTCCGTCGCTGCATCCTTCTCCCGACAGAACAACGACAACTTCGAGGAGGGCCTGCTGAAGCTGGTGCGCACGCTGCCCAAGGTGCTGAAGTACCTGCCCTCGGACAAGGCGCAGGACGCGCGGAACTTCGTCAACAGCCTGCAGTACTGGCTGGGCGGCAACTCGGAGAACCTGGAGAACCTGCTCCTGAACGTGTGCTCGTCCTATGTGCCCGCCCTCAAGGGCGTGGACTTCAGCGTGGCTGAGCCGCAGACTTACCTGGACGTGGGCATTTGGCACCCGCTGGCTCCCGCCATGTATGAGGACCTGAAGGAGTACCTCAACTGGTACGTGTGACCCAGACAAAGCCAGAGACAGACGGGGCTTCTGGGCTTCGGACGGCGCTTGCCGCGTGGCGCATGGCGTAATCTCCCATTCAACTGCCCGTGTCTGACCGCCTTGCCATGTTGTACCTGTACTCAGGTACGACACCCGCAAGGACATGACCTTCGCGAAGGACGCGCCCATCATCGGCCTGGTCCTGCAGCGCTCGCACCTGGTGACGGGCGATGAGGGCCACTACAGCGGCGTGGTCGCCGAGCTGGAGAGCCGCGGTGCTAAGGTCATTCCCGTGTTTGCGGGTGAGATCTTCTGATACTTCACGGGGCTCGGGCAGCGAGGACGGCAGGAGCGTCCGTCCGTCCGAGGGTCTGGCATTTCGATTTCACTGGAAATGCATGTATTAGACGCCACTGCTGGCATGCTGCGTGTTTCCCCGGGGCCAGCCTGTTTCCGACCTGGGGTTAGTATCCAGAACCAACTGACCAAATATGGGCAGGCGTATTTTTTCGATGCCCTGCAATAGCCAGCAATACGCGACCAGTCCCGCCTGTTCATCGTCCGAGCCGGCGGCATGTGAAGGGCGACAGACTACCATCCCACCATGCACTCCGTTGCTCCTCTTGCTGTGCCCACATTCTAGGTGGCCTGGACTTCTCGGCCCCCGTGAAGAAGTTCTTCTACGACCCCCTGGGCTCTGGGCGGCCGTTCGTGGACACAGTGGTCTCGCTGACTGGCTTCGCGCTGGTGGGCGGCCCCGCCCGCCAGGACGCGCCCAAGGCCATTGAGGCCCTGAAGTCGCTCAACGTGCCGTACCTGGTGTCGCTGCCGCTGGTGTTCCAGACCACTGAGGAGTGGCTGGACAGCGAGCTGGGTGTGCACCCGGTGCAGGTGGCCCTGCAGGTGAGGGGAGATGGAGCGGGTCTGGGTGGCGCAGCGCCGGACTGCGTTGCGCTCGGGCTCCGGTGGCATGCTAGCACAAGCGCCTGAATCAAGCTAGTGTTACCCACTGGGTTGACTCGTTCGCCTGGGCTTTTGAGGTAGCCGTAGCGGGAGCGCTGACGCTGTGCTCTGCCCACTCCTCACCCCTTGCTGCCGCAAAGGTCGCTCTGCCGGAGCTGGACGGTGCCATTGAGCCCATTGTCTTCGCCGGCCGCGACTCGAACACGGGCAAGTCGCACTCGCTGCCCGACCGCATCGCCTCGCTGTGCTCGCGCGCCGTCAACTGGGCGCGCCTGCGCAAGAAGCGCAACGCCGAGAAGCGCCTGGCCATCACGGTCTTCAGCTTCCCGCCCGACAAGGGCAACGTGGGCACGGCCGCCTACCTGAACGTGTTTGGCTCAATCTACCGCGTGCTGAAGAACCTGCAGCGCGAGGGCTACGACGTGGGCCCGCTGCCCCCGTCGGAGGAGGACCTGATCCAGTCAGTCCTGACCCAGAAGGAGGCCAAGTTCAACTCGACCGACCTGCACATCGCCTACAAGATGAAGGTCGACGAGTACCAGAAGCTGTGCGACTACTCGGAGGCTCTGGAGGAGAACTGGGGCAAGCCGCCGGGTGCGTTGGGATGGGCTGACAGCGAAAGGGCAGGATCTGGCTCTGTTTTCATTCTGGTAGCAGTGCGTTCAGGGCTGGATTAAGGCATGCATTTGCCCCCGCTGGGAAATGCCGCAGTGCAACAGACATGACGTAGCATTGGCGCAGGGGTAGCGTTCTAACGTTGTTTGCTCGTGCCCTTGCCTGCCAGGCACGCTGAACACCAACGGCCAGGAGCTGCTGGTCTACGGCCGCCAGTACGGCAACGTGTTCATCGGCGTGCAGCCCACCTTCGGCTACGAGGGCGACCCGATGCGCCTGCTGTTCTCCCGGAGCGCCTCGCCGCACCACGGCTTCGCCGCGTACTATACCTACCTGGAGAAGATCTTCAAGGCGGACGCGGTGCTGCACTTTGGCACCCACGGCTCGCTGGAGTTCATGCCCGGCAAGCAGGTGCGGTCTGCTGGTCCCCGTGCGGATGGGAGATGAAGCGCACATGCGCGCGGGAATGCTCGGGCTGGACACTGTGTGTTCAATTCGTATCTCGTGTCCTATAGCTGGACTGACCTGTGTCGTCATGGCAATGCAGGTGGGCATGTCGGGCGTGTGCTACCCCGACTCTCTGATCGGCACCATCCCCAACCTCTACTACTACGCCGCCAACAACCCGTCGGAGGCCACCATCGCCAAGCGCCGCTCGTACGCGAACACCATCTCGTACCTGACGCCGCCCGCTGAGAACGCCGGCCTGTACAAGGGCCTGAAGGAGCTCAAGGAGCTGATCAGCAGCTACCAGGGCATGCGTGAGAGCGGCCGCGCGGAGCAGATCTGCGCCACCATCATTGAGACTGCGCGCCAGTGCAACCTCGACAAGGTAAGCCCGCTTGCCTTCGGGGTTGGCTGATGGTGGAATGCTCACATGCACGGGTTCGATGGCTGTGAAGGTCTGCCGATGATGTTGTGATCCGGCTTTTGCCAGTCTGTAACGGCGATCGCCTAGTCGGGTCCACTGCCTTCCTGCGGCTCATCGGCCTGATGCCGCTATCCCCCCTGTGGACACGCAGGATGTGAAGCTGCCCGATGAGGGTCTCCAGCTGACGATGGAGGAGCGCGACCTGGTCATCGGCAACGTGTACCGCAAGCTGATGGAGATCGAGTCGCGCCTGCTGCCCTGCGGCCTGCACGTGGTGGGCTGCCCGCCAACCGCGGAGGAGGCGGTGGCCACCCTGGTCAACATCGCTGAGCTGGACCGCCCGGACAACACCCCGCCCATCAAGGGTCTGCCCGGCATCCTGGCGCGCGCCATCGGCCGCGACATCGAGTCGGTGAGTGCCTGAGGTGCTGGGTCGGAAATGCCTCAGCGGCTGTGCTTCTGCAGGGCCTGTCTTTTGCGTCCTTGCTAGCTACATGGCGCGCAATACCGCGCGCCGGCTATACCGTACCAGACGCCCCCCTCGCCCAACCTGAGTGTTCATACATATGCCCCTCGCTTGCCCCACAGATCTACTCCGGCAACAACAAGGGTATCCTTGCTGATGTGGACCTCCTGCAGCGCATCACGGAGGCGTGCCGCAGCTGCGTGCGCGAGTTCGTGAAGGACCGCACCGGCCTCAACGGCCGCATCGGTACCAACTTCATGACGCAGCTCATCAAGTTCACCGGCTTCTACGTCGACCCCTGGGTGCGCGCGCTGCAGAACGGCGAGTTCGCCAAGGCCGACCGCCAGGAGCTCATCACGATGTTCGACTACCTGGAGTTCTGCCTGACCCAGGTCAGCCAAAGGAGCAACGCGGGCACTCCTGCGTGAGCAGCTGATTTGACCCGCTGATCCCCAGGATTTTAGAGTTCTGCTGCGCGGTGACATTGCGCTTCGTTTGCAGCGCCCACGATCAGTCGAGGGACTTCCAACGACGGCCTGCTGACGTGCCTCGCTCTGCCCGGTTCGCACCTGCTGTTCTGTAGGTGGTCAAGGACAACGAGCTGGGCGCTCTGGTTGAGGCGCTCAACGGCCAGTACGTGGAGCCCGGCCCCGGTGGCGACCCCATCCGCAACCCCAACGTGCTGCCCACCGGCAAGAACATCCACGCGCTGGACCCGCAGTCGATCCCCACCCAGGCCGCGCTCAAGAGCGCCCGGATGGTGGTCGAGCGCCTGCTGGACCGCGAGAAGGACAACAACGGCGGCAAGTACCCCGAGACGATTGCCCTTGTGCTCTGGGGCACGGACAACATCAAGACCTACGGCGAGTCGCTCGCGCAGGTGAGATTTCTCCTGGCTTGGGTTGAATGCCTATGCCGATCGTCTTCGCTTCCCCTCCGTGTGCGTGCTCCGAAGCTTTCGGGTGCAATGTCGCATTGCATGTGGCCACACCTGTTCTGGTGCATCTGTGCCTAAAAAGTAATCGCTCGTGGCTTATGTGCAGGTCATGATGATGGTCGGCGTTAAGCCCGTGCCGGACGCCCTGGGCCGCGTCAACAAGCTGGAGGTGATCCCGCTGGAGGAGCTGGGCCGCCCGCGTGTGGACGTGGTCGTCAACTGCTCGGGCGTCTTCCGCGACCTGTTCGTCAACCAGATGCTGCTGCTGGACCGCGCCATCAAGCTGGCGGCCGAGCAGGACGAGCCGGACGAGATGAACTTCGTCCGCAAGCACGCCAAGCAGCAGGTGCGCCGATGCTTCGCACGGCTGATCTTGATGAGGGGATCTGCAAAACAGATTTCTGCTGCCTCGGTTCCTTGGCTGTTGCCAGAAGGCTGAACTGACGCAATTTGCGGTGTATTCCCCTTGCAGGCTGCTGAGCTGGGCCTGCAGAGCCTGCGCGACGCTGCTACCCGCGTCTTCTCGAACAGCTCCGGCTCGTACTCGTCCAACGTGAACCTGGCGGTCGAGAACAGCAGCTGGAGCGACGAGTCGCAGCTGCAGGAGATGTACCTGAAGCGCAAGTCGTACGCCTTCAACTCGGACCGGTGAGCCCGGCTCCTGTCCGCGTCCCTTCTTACTGCTCCTATCTATTGGGCATGCATACTGTATGTTTTGCCACATCCTCGGTCATGTACCTGACAGTGGACGCCGTTGGACGATTCACCTGACGCCGTTTCCTCTATCTCCCTTGCAGGCCCGGCGCTGGTGGCGAGATGCAGCGCGACGTGTTCGAGGTGGCCATGAAGACCGTGGACGTGACGTTCCAGAACCTGGACTCGTCCGAGATCTCGCTCACCGACGTGTCGCACTACTTCGACTCGGACCCCACCAAGCTGGTCGCCTCGCTGCGTAACGACGGCCGGACGCCCAACGCCTACATCGCCGACACCACCACGGCCAACGCGCAGGTCCGCACGCTGGGCGAGACCGTGCGCCTGGACGCCCGCACCAAGCTGCTCAACCCCAAGTGGTACGAGGGCATGCTTGCCTCGGGCTACGAGGGCGTGCGCGAGATCCAGAAGCGCATGACCAACACCATGGGCTGGTCGGCCACCTCGGGTATGGTGGACAACTGGGTGTACGACGAGGCCAACTCGACGTTCATTGAGGACGAGGCCATGGCGCAGCGGCTCATGAACACCAACCCCAACAGCTTCCGCAAGCTGGTGGCCACCTTCCTGGAGGCCAACGGCCGCGGCTACTGGGACGCCAAGCCGGAGCAGCTGGAGCGCCTGCGCCAGCTGTACATGGACGTGGAGGACAAGATTGAGGGCGTCGAGTAAGCTGCGGTCGCGGCTGACGGTGTGGGTGCCGGCGGCAGTGGGTTTGCGCTCCGGCCGGCAGTGCAGCGATTAGGCGCCGGCGTCGGAAAGGCGGACCCGTGCCGCTAGTACTAGACGGGGCGTGTTCGAGCGATGCGAGCCACGTGCTCAATGATTTTGGTTGAGGAGCGTTTGTTGTGCATTGAAGACCAATGCGGCCATGGCGGCGGCAGTTCAGGGAGCTCGTAGGGACCAGCGCAGTCGCAGCCTCTGCACGGAGGGGAGTGGAGCGAAGCGGAGTTGTGTGGAGGTGAGGGGCGTCCATGCCCGCCGACTGCAGGGACTGCAGCGCAGATGTGTGTTTGATGGTGTGTCGAGTGTGTTGTGTGTCTTGGGCGAGCAGGGGAGCGCGTGGGTAAGGGTGTTTGCGGTCAGCTGGCACGCTGCCCCGTAGGTTCCCTGATCCCCTCCTGTGGGAGAGAAGTGAGCGGAGCGAGAGCCAACAAGGCGAGAAGCCAAACCTACGTACCTAGTAGGATTTGATGGGCCCGGGATACCCCGACGGCAACCGCGCGGTTGGCTAAGTGCCCCCGCGGGCGTGCAGCTATGCGGCAAGACGTTCACGTGTGTTTTCTCCGTTTGGTTATCGAGTAGTGTTCATTCTTTGAGTGCAGCCAACTTGAGTGCAGCCAACCCAAACAGTTTCTTTTTGGGTTTGCCTGCGTGTGCGTTCATCCGGATGTCGCTCTGCGACCAGCCCCAGGTGTAACCTGGCTTGTAACCTTATGCACATAACTGCAACGGCAAGGGAAAAAAGGTATCTGCGGACGAGCAGTCGGGTTCGGTACGGAGTCGCCCTGTTGGCTCAAGAGTGCTGCCCGTCAGACAGGAGTAAAAGAAAGGGCGCGAGCCTCTGCGATGCTGAACCAAGCCTGCCATTACTTCTGCAGCGTTCCGCAGCAACCGCCATGAACACCCTCGTAACGGCAATGTCCAAGGCTCAGCCGCGCATTCCACACGAGACACCCCAACACCGCAGCTTGCCCCCTGAGATGCAGGGGACGACGCCGCAGCTGGGCAAGAGATGGTACATGCGTACGGCCATGATGTTCCCGTGTTCCCTTGGACTAAATACCACCCAGTCCTTGACTTCGCGTACATGACATACATACGGCACCTTGATAACGCATGACCCGCCACGCATTCCGCATGTCGAACATCACCTAATTGATCGCTAAGTTATCATGAACCCCAAGCCGTAAGTGAAGGGCCAAGTGTGAAATTGCCACCCGTGAAAGGGTGCCGGGCGTGACGACGGCTACATGCCGTGTCAAGTCCTCTGTCCGACTTGTCTACATTGGCTGGCGAGCACGCGTTATAAAACGTTGATTAGAATTGATGCCATCACCACTGCCTTCCCCGTTTCTGGTTCTCTTTTTTACCACGGCTCGGCCGCCAACAAGCCCGCAGGCAGCACAAGACACGCATGTTGGGTCCGGAACGTGCAAGGTGCGCTAAAGCTTACTTGCCAGCCAATGTGGACTGGCCAGAGCATTCCTCCCATCCTTTAAAAGCTCAGAAGCCTGCTGCACCGACGAGGTAAATGTACCGGACGCCGTGCTTCATATTGAAAACGTCACGTTTGCTGGCCATCTGCCATACGCCGGAACTCCGTGCCCTTTTAACACTCTGTCTTCGCCTTCATCCTACACGACGACGGCCCTCCGAAACCACGGCACCCAGACGCTAGTGGTCTGCTGGTAATGGCGGTACAGCTGCGCGCGCTCCGGTCGCGCCAGCATGCGCTGCTCCGTCATGGCCGTGATGGAGACCTGCACCAGGACAGCGCAGGCGTGCCGTCAGAACTTGCATGTTTCCACCCTTTGACCCACCGAGTAAATGATGAGCAGATGCGCGCGCGTTGGGTTTGCGGTATGATGCAGCTGTTGGTTTCTCTTTTTTTCTGTTGGAGTACGGTCCATTGCATGATCAGGCGCGCTGCTGTACTTACGAAGCACAGCGAGTTGAAGGCCGCCCCCACCAGCATCCACGGCTGCCCGCAGACGCATGCCCACGCGCCGAGCGCCCACCACCACAGCTGCTCGCCGAAGAAGTTGGGGTGCCGGCTGTATCGCCACAGGCCTGCACATCGTACAGCGCAAGGAACCGTCCGGTGAGGAGGAGGCCCACACAGGTTGGCAAGCAACCACTTGGCATTGCTAGCCGTCGGACAAGATGCAGATTTGGCAGGGATTTCATGCATGCAACGGTCAGCAACGGTCAGCAAGCATTAGGTACAACGTCGACGTGCGCGCACCCGTGTCCAGGAGCAGCACCGGCGGAAGGCCCTCCGAGACGCGCTTCTCATTGGCCACCATGAAGCCACGGAGCTGGTTGTCGGCAACCATTGCTGTCAGGATACCTGTGGTGGGACACTTTTCATCAACGTCTTCAAGATAGGGCTTGCCTCAGCCGCTTACGACTGGCAAAAGCAGCTGTCGCAGGCACTACCCAGGAACGAGGCCCGGACCGGCTGCCCGCAGCACCGTGCACAGCGTCTTCTCGCGCCGGACACGTGTACCATATGGGGCGGGAGCAGCACCAAGCCAGCCAAGTGGGTGTTCGTTTGGTGCAACGACACTCTCGCAACGTTGCTTTGCTTGTGCAAAATTCTGATCGGTGCCCTCTTGCACACCTGTTTGAGCACGCCGTTACGCATATAAAACACACTCGCAACGCCGCCGCGCCCATCACGCCGTACATCAGGCCGCCGTACCTGCCGTGGCTGCCAGCGCAATGGCCGTGTCAGCGATTGGGTGCCAGGGCGCCGCCGAGGAGTGGATGGCGAACAGCGGGGCCGTGATGCCCACCAGCATCAGCTGCTGCGCCACGCCCACCTGCGGGTTGGAGTCCAACAGGGAAAAATTCATAGGTTTTAGCTGTCTGATGCCTAGTCACGCTTCTTGTAAGGCCGGGCAATGCGAAACATGCGTTAGAATGTAAGATGGTCCCATCGTCCCGAGGTCCGCCTTGACCCACCGCGAAGAAGGACACCAGCGGCCACAGCGCGGGGCCCAGCTGCTTGGCGAGGCGGGTGTAGCGCCAGTCCTCGCGCGCGCCGACATGCCACTCCTCCCTGCGCCGGGTTGGTGCGGCCGGATAGCAAGCTTGGATTGCAGTGCATGTGACCACACGGTGCAGCATATGGCCCTCGATGGTGGCAAAGGCGCAATATCGAAAAGACTCGATTGGGACGCTTTGGACCAAGGTGGGTATCTATACACGCTTGCTGATGCAAATGTCATTTGATGATACTGCATGGCTGCCGGTACCAGTACTACAGTCCTTCAGCTTGGTAGGGCAGCCTAAGGCCGCGACTCAAAGCCCTGATGCTGTGGCCAGCCCACCTGCGAAAGTACGAGTGGGTGAGGCGGATGGACCAGATCCACAACAGGCTCATGGACACGCCGCTGCGGAGCGGCTGGGCGACGGCAGCCGGGTGGTGCTGGTAGAAGAGGCCGATCATTACTGGGATGATGGTCCAGAAGGGGTCGATGAGCTGCGGTAGGACGCGAGGGACAAGGGCGACCATTCGGGGGCGAGCAGCAGCAGATGGTGCTTCAAAGCCGCACGTGATAATGCAGCACGGACGTGCTCGTCCAGGTCGGTGCGAGGCGACGCAGGGACCGTACAAAAAGCATGCCGGGGGGACAAGCAGGTACGGTACAACAGCAGGGACGAAGCAAGACCTTGCATGGGGTCGATCGCTTACCCAGAAGCTACCCTGGAGAAGCCAGCGTTGTTGCGCACAAGGGTATTCAGGGCGGTGGGCACGTCGGGGGAAAAACGGTCAGAGGTGAGTGGACCAAAGGCGGCGACCGAGTCAGCTTTCCCATACGGCTCCGGATGCTGCTGCAGCGACATCCGCTGGAGTGCGCTTCCCCTACAGCCAGCATTCGTACGTGCTTATACGTTCACACACGACTGTTGTGTTCGCCCTTCCGCACGGGGGGAAACACGCAGAGCTTCCGTGGCTGTTGGTCGCCCGCTCTTGCGGACACCCATTCCATCCACTTTCCCGATGATAACCCACCACACCCCCGCCCGCAAGGCCCTATTTCTATGCTCTCCGTGCCGCCCGCACATCAGACCGTCCCTACATGGTATCATAGCACGGCCGGACAGCACTCCGTGTCCTGCATGTCACGTTAGTTTGGGCTGCCACCTCCCCTGCGCCATTCAAGACAAACGACCTTCACCTTGCACCCACACCGCCGTTGCGGTCTGCATCCATTACTGCCTATACCCCTCCCATCCCCACCTGCAGCAGGCCGATGACCCAGAACAGCACATCCACATTCAGGAAGAACAGCAGGTTGACCGCCAGCAGCGGCTGCTGGGACCCGACGGCGCACCACAGGTCCCCGCTCGCCAGCGCCGCCACGCCGCCGCTGACGCTGCAGCCGCCGGAGGCGCTGCGCCACACCGATTCGAGCGGCGCGGAGCGCTGCGCGTCTGAGCAGCCCTCCCGCAGGTGCCGGAAGAAGTACAGTGAGGGCAGCATGACGAGGCCGATGAGCAGCGTGTTGCGGACGCGGCGAGCCAGGGAGAGGCGCGGCGGCGCCGAGCTGTATCCAGCGTCGGCGGTTGACGAGATGGTGGCGCCGGGGGTGGCAGCGGCGGCGCCGATGGGGCTGGTGGGCCCCGAGGCCTCCGGCGTGAACGCGCCGGCGGCGGCAGCGTGGGGCGAAGCCTCGCTGCCAGCGGAGGAGAACGCGGCAACGGCCGGCGACTGCGCGCCGGGGCTGAGGGTGCCGGGGGCGAAGCGAACCGCTGATTTGCGGGCCCGCGTCGACCGTCGGAGGCCGACGCTGGCGGGCTGGTCGCCGTTGGCGTCAGCGTCACCGCGCCCATCAGAGGCCGCCATGGCGGCCACGGCGGGCTCGGCCGTAACGGTCACGCTGAGGGGCCCCGCTGGGCTGAGCATCTTGGCAGCGGCCCCCGCGCCCTCACCGTCGCTCAGGATGCCACCGCCGCTGCTGTCGTAGCCGTCCGGGGCCTGAATCCCTGACGACCGCCGCCGGCTGCGCCCCGTCCCACGAGCCCCCGTGGATTTGCCAGGCGTTGCGGCCGTGGCAGCAGCTGCGGCCGCTGTGGAGCGAGCCGGTGTTATGGTCGCCGTGGCGGCGGCCGCCGCTGTGGACCGGCGGCGCGTCGACTTTGGGGTGAGTAAGGAGGCGGTGGGCTCCTGTGGCAGCTCCGCAATCCAGCCTTCCGGCAGCTTCGCCACATCCCACCACACGTCCTGCGCCGCCACAGGTACCGAGTGGGCTATGCACATTGGTCGCAGTGTCGATGCGTAACCTTGAAATGTGGGGGCTCAGAAGAACATATCATCAGAAATGTGGGCATTTTGCCACGTGCCCAAGTCACCGGCAAGGCCGAAGCCAAGCCTTGCGTTCACCGCCCGAGACTAACTCCCGTGGCCAGTACCCGAGCAATGCACCTAGCCGTTACACCAGATGTCACTTTGGCGATGTAGTCACGCGGCAGGGTACCCTACTCGCCCCTGCTCGCACCGTGCCATCCACGCAGAGCACGCGAACCCGTCCTTCTGGGTAACCTCGCGTCGGCCGGGCAAAGTGTATCACCGTAGCCTCCGTAGACTCCGCCTACGATGTACATGGGTGTTGTTGTATGGAAGAGGAATGGGGGGGGGCAGCACAAGGGGCAGCGCTGCTTGCCTGGGCTGGCTGCCACGCATCGCCTGGGATTGAAAGCTTCGCTCCTACTAAATGCGCCATCAGCTGAAGTGGCAACCAGAGCTGGCAGCAGCGAAAGTCAAACAGAAGGTCAAGGCGACCCAAGCAAGTAACTGACGCTAAATTCAGCGCTTCTTAGTATCTTCCTGTCAGTGTAACCTGCAGCGAGTGACGGCAAATGGCTATGTATGTACGACATGTGGCTGACTGAGTGTTCGGAAACTCGCAAGCAACACCTCTTTTACAGGCCGCGCTTCTGCACGCCAGCACCTGCCACAATGGCCCTTGTCGGAAAGCAGATCAGCCGTGCCGCCAGCGTGGCTGGCAGGCGCGTGGTTAGCCGGCCTACTCTGCTTTCGGGACGCGCATCGCGCTCGGCACGCATCACGACCGTGTGCAAGGTGCACAAAATCTGTGTGCTGCCTGGCGATGGCATCGGGCCAGAGATTATGGAGGTCGCGACGAAGGCTCTGTCCTTCGCTGGCGCCAAGGAGGGCGAGGAGTTTGAGTACAAGCACTGCTTGATCGGTGGTGCTGCGATTGACGCCACCGGCAAGCCGCTGCCGGATGAGACGCTGGAGACGGCGAAGGCCAGCGATGCCGTGCTTCTGGCCGCCATTGGCGGGTGAGGGACGGCTTTAACATCATCTGGGAGAAGGGGGGAAGAGGGGGGAATCCGGGTATCACGGTGCCTGCGTGATGAGCCTCTGTGGCCCGCGTGGGATGAGTGACCCGCACGGCCTTCGGGGACCGGATGGTTGTGCGTGTCAGTGGCATATCGGCCCGTCAGGGTGCCCCTGAGCTGCTACCTGACTGACCCAGATAATACAGATGGCTGCGGGCCCTTGTGGCAGCGTCCGCGGCTTGCCACTCCCGTGCTTCGTCAAACTTGTGGCGGCCATCTTCCCCCGAACGCGTGCTCCTCGCCCTGCAGCTACAAGTGGGACACGTTGCCCAGCGCCCAGCGCCCCGAGCGTGGCCTGCTGGCCATTCGCGCGGGCCTCAACGCCTTCGCCAACCTGCGCCCCGCCATCGTGCCGCGCCAGGTGCGCCGGGTCGGGGGCGTCGTGGGTGGGCGTCAAGAGGAACGCTGCGGGCAGCAGCAGAGGACGCAACCGCCCGCGCGCCATAACTGGTGGCCATTCGCCATGTTTGCGGACAAAGCGGAGCTGCAGCTTGGAGCGCTGGCATGAGCATGTGCATGGGCAAAGCGGCTGCCGCTGGGCGAGGCGGCAGCGCTCGGCGCGGGTTTAGAACACGCGTCACGGTACCATGGTCGGGTGCCAGTAGCAGCGGCTGCGAGCCCCTTGAAGCAGCTGACTGCATCTGCGGTCAGGGCGGTTGGTGGGGTCAGTTGTACTGATGGCTACGCAACTGGAGCCGTTGTGCGCTGCTATGTCATCCTGCAATTGTCCCGAGTGCTAAGGCACTGCGGCGAGAGTGGAAGCCTGTTCAAGGCAGATGAACGAGCTGGCAGCGGCCCCGTGTGAGGGGCGCGGGGCGCCTAGCTGGCAGCGCCGCTGCGGCGGGGCTCGGATGGCTGCACTCGCCAACCTGGCAGCGCGCCTCAGCTGAGGAGCAGCATGTAAGTGACCGTCCCCTCGGACTGACGAATGGACCGGTTGACCCCGTCCCACCCCGCCCTGGCCCGGCCCGGCCCGCAGCTGGCCGACTCGTCGCCTCTGAAGCGCGAGCTGGTGGAGGGCGTGGACATCCTCATCGTGCGTGAGCTGGTCGGCGGCATCTACTTTGGCCAGCCGCGCGGCTTCGGCACCAACGAGAAGGGCGAGCGCATCGGGTACAACACCGATGTCTACAGGTGCGGAGCGAGCGTGTCGATTGACGGGGAGGGGTAAAGAGTGAAGACGCACAGCAATCGGTGGCGGGCCTATGCCGAAACTGTACATGCATGTGCGGGAGTTGCCGTTGGCGGGGGTGCGATGGTCAGCCGGGAGTAGGGATGTTGAAAGGGCCAGCCAGGCGCTGTGCCATGCCGGCGGCTACCAGTCCTTCCTACTGCTCACCATCGTCTCGGTATCCGAATTGCACGACGCAGCGTCATGCAACCAAGTTTATTAGCCAACGTCTGGTTCGCTCTTGCGCCCCTGCAGCGAGCCCGAGGTTGAGCGCATCGCCCGCGTGGCCTTCGAAGCGGCCCGCAAGCGCGGCAAGCGGCTGTGCAGCGTGGAGAAGAGCAACGTGCTCGAGGTGGGAGGGAGCCTCGTCCGGGGTGCAACGGGCCAGCGGCGGTAGCGGTGGCGGCCCGGCAGGGTGCAGGGGCGCCGCCCTAGCCCGATGGCGCCACGGGTTGAGCTGTCCAGTGGGTGTCATCCTTGAACGACTGTGGTGACGGACATACCAAGGTCATGGCCGGCTGGGAGCCGCCTCAAGCGCGTGCGCCAGCAGTGGATGCCGTCATGATATGGCCGCCGCTGACAGGCGCACGAAGGTCATAGCCGGCTTGGAGTGGCCTCTCCGCCGCCAGATGCGTAGTCCTGACGGGGCGTCTGCTGCGCCTGACCCATCCTGACTCGACCTTGCATTCATGGCCAAACCTCGCCTGACCCCGGTCTGCAGGTGAGCCAGCTGTGGAAGGAGGTGGTGATCCGCGTGGGCAAGGACTACCCCGACGTGGAGCTCAGCCACATGTACATCGACAACGCAGCCATGCAGCTTCTGCGCAACCCCAAGTACTTCGACGTCATCGTCACCGGTGGGTCCCACAGGCATCTAGTGCCGAACAGCGCTTGTGGCCATTGGCAAGCGCGAATGCGAATGCCGGAGGCTGCTCCCGAGCTTTCCTGGCGCCCGCCCGGCCTTGGCCTCTCGGACTCCCCACCGCAGCCCAGTCAGCCACACGCACCCCTGGAGGAATACTACTGTCTACCCGCCCTCCTCCATGTCAACCCACCCATCCCACGCGCCCATGCACATAGGCAACATCTTCGGCGACATCCTGTCGGACGAGGCGTCCATGCTCGCCGGCTCGCTGGGCCTGCTGCCGTCGGCCTCCATCAGCGGCAGCGGCCCCGGCATCTACGAGCCGGTGCACGGCAGCGCGCCCGACATTGCGGGCAAGGACGTGGCAAACCCGCTGGCCATGGTGCTGTCGGCCGCCATGATGTGCAGGTGTGATGCTCGGCATGTCTGGGGAGGCGCGTTGGTTCGGAGGGCACCCGTGGCTATGAGTTGATAGGGTGAAGGACTGGGCGGCGCTGGGGGCGGACTGTAGGCTGGCCGCGTGGCGCTGTCGGGCGCCTTTGGTTCGTCGCGGCATACTGTGCAGTTTAAGTTAAAAGCTAATTGGCTCCGCGCGCCCGCAGGTACGACCTGGCGATCCCCAAGGTGGCTGACCGGCTGGAGGCGGCGGTCAACGCAGTGCTGGACGCGGGCCTGCGCACCGGCGACATCTACAAGTGAGTCGTGGTGTGGACATTTACGGGCCCCGGACAGGAGTTGAGGTGCCCGCTGGAGCACTATGAGGTCGCACACAGGGCATTGGGTGCAAGGGCTGCAAACGTTAGGGGAAGATTGCCGTGTTGCTGAACGGCATATGTACCCGTGCGCTTCATTGTGAGCGAGACAATTGTATTGAGTTGCTGCGTCCTCCTGAATCCTGGGCGTCGGGGTGGCAGTGGGCGAAGCATTGGCTTCGTGGCCCGGCCGTCAACTGCATGTGCATTTGTGCCCCGTTTTTGTGCACGTGTTCCGAGCTACGAGCAACCAAGGAAGATCGCTCTCTGTGTGACAGTTCTCCACTGCATTGTCACGTGCCCTTACTCCGCGCAGGGAGGGCCAGGCCGGCACGCGGTTGGTCAAGTGCAGCGAGATGGGCGCTGAGCTGATGAAGCACCTCTGAGCGGACGGCGCAAGGAGACCAGGGGCCTGAAACAGCAAGGAGTCAGGCGATGTCATCTGCCGCGCGGGCGGGATGCCACTTTACTAGTCGGACTTTCGGACACGCGTGCGGCCCGTGTTGATGTCCTCGGTTGATACTGGCGGCTCCGGCCACGGTGATACGGCATCATCGGTAGCCATTGTTTGCGCTTGGGTTGATCAGATGTGCCATGTACCATGCGGAGGCGCAGCCAGACTCGTTTGGATGCTTGTTTATATGACATTCTGCGTCGCGCACCTCTCCCTTGTGGGTGTGGCTTTTGTTCCTGGTTGATCCCGTTGCGAGTTTTTCCCGGTTCCTTGTAAGGGCTTCCAGGGGCACCTGGTTGATTCTCGATCCGACAGCGAATCTGCTTGCTGCGATTGCTTGCTGCTTCAACAGCAGCGACCAAGCGCAAGCCAAATGGCAGGACAGCTCATCTGCTCGGTAATCATTACAGCCCGAGTCAGCAGCCCTGTTCTCCCCCGTGTTCATGCGGCTCCCAAATACCGTATGTGCCCACGAAACGCCCCCAGCGGAAACATGACATTGGAGGCAATGGTCACAGAATAAAGCGCTAAAAGGCCACCAGGCGTCACCAGCGCTTAGGCTAGTGTGGCTCAAGGCGCGCTTCTTGCAGCGTGCGTAGTTTCATGAAGCCACGTACTCTTACACGAAACATGAGAGCTGGCAGCGGGCAGTAAACACCGGCTGTGGTTTCACTATCAAAATGCCTGTGTCGGTAGCCATGTATCCTGCTGTTGAATTGGTGCGGGCCTTACCACATCCCGTCCTGCCCATCATCGACGCAATCCTCCGAGCTGTCTCGCTGTCCGTCGTACTCAATTGTGTCCGCAATCCCAGTCCCCTCATCGTGCTCCGCCGTCGCAGCGGCGCGCTTACGGCCGCTTGGAGGCCCGCTGGTGGTCTCGGCGTCCTGGCAGCGCTTCGGAGCACGGCCCATGGCGCTGGCCGTGTCTCCCCCGTCGCCTCCGTCGTCATCGTTGTCCTCCAGGGGGGCGATAAACATCTGGCAAACACCGCTGCCGTTCAGGTGGAAGGTGGCGCTCAGCGGCGTATTCTTCCCTAGCTGCAACAGGACCTGGGAGCTCTCCGCGCACAGGCCGCTCAGCCGCCGCAAGTGACGCGCCTGCGGGCAAGCCCCGGCCGTGTCAGTGGGCCGGCATGGCATGGCAGTCACCGACTTAGGCAGAACTGACCCTACCTTGAACGTGGCCTGGACCCTGTGCTGGGCTTCCAAGGTGATGGCAGTGCCGGCAGCCGGCCGCAGCGCGATGCGCAGCCTGGAGCAGTTGTCCCCAGCCTTGCCGCTGAGCGCGAACGTTGCGGCACCGAAGGTGAACTTGACCTCCTCGCAAGCGCTGGCTTTCGCGTCGGACAGCAGCTGCGCAGCGGGCACACACGGCGCAAGCCATTGGTCAATCACGCAAGCAAAGGTTGCTGGCCTTCGAAAAGGCGATAACATGAAACCTATGCCTAACAAAGCGCGCCTTTACAGCACGACTGACTCAGTGGCATGTCTGCGAAGTGGCATAAAGCTTTGCCGTGCCCGTGCGAGCGCATGCGGGGGAGTCAACCAGAGCCAAGTGCACCCACCATGGCAGCACGTACCTCGGCCAGCACGGAAGGGTCCTCGAACAGTGCACCGGCGGTGAAATCGAACTCCTTTGCATCCACGAAGCAGCTCACTCCCTCTGCACGCATGTACGTCAGCAATGTCCGGCATGAGACGCTCTGCACGCAGCGCAAGCTGGCTTTGCCCACGGTGGCACGGTAGTTGGAGCTGACCTGAGGTGGGCGTCAGGAGCGCCACTTCCTGGCGTGTGCTCTTGGTGACGCCGATAGACCGCTGACCGGGCAGGGACGACTGCCCCTCCACCACCAGGTAATCTGGGTTGCTCTGCGCCACGCACAGGCGCAGGGTGAACTTGCGGCTGCCACCCAGCCGCTTCCGGGTGTCGCTTGTTGTCTTGATGGCGCGACCCAGCAGCCCGGGCGTGACCCACATCCGGTAACAGGGTTCCTTGCTGAAAGGACCCACATCGTCATGCGAAAGGGGAGGGAAGGTTGGTTACTGAGGAGTGGCATTGGTCCGGACGTGTGCTACGGGCAAGCCATCAGTTACTCAGCGCGCTTGCCTGCTGAAGAAGGAAAATGGAGAAGACAGGCCGGTCGGCGGCGTCACAGGGAAGAACGCGTCCACGAAGCTGCACTGTGGGCATGGCAGTTAAAGGGGCCTGGTTACGATCTGCAAGGCTGGCCAGCCGAAGGCGTAAAAGGGCTGCACACGGCAGATAGACGGCCAAGGCAGCAGACACACATGTTTCCCGTACCATGGATTGGTCAACGCTCCTGATCTGCAGTCCCTTCCCGCCGATGACCTCGATGCAAACTGGAAAGGGATGAGAAGCACGCAGTGAAGGCATTGTCACAGTCTCCAGGGTGCACAAGTCCCTTATGACCGTACCCTTATCGTCAAAGAAGGAGCTGATGACCGCCAGCGTGGTGACCAGACCGTTCGCTTCGCGAAGCCGCAAGTCAACAATGCAGCCGTCTACGCCGCCACCTCCAACCTCCTCCGACTGTCCGATACCGGGCAAGGACCCGGCGGTTGGCGGACCTGGCACGCAGCCGCCACGGTTACCCTGGACAGCGATTAGATCACCATCGTATAAGAGATACCTGTGCGTGCCGCCTTGGTGCTGGGGAACGCCGCAGCATAGTCCCGGGCACAGCCTGCTGACGCATACGCCATCGAGCCTTGCCGCTCGGCTACGACAACCAGAGCGCACGCAGCGAGGTGCAATCAAGTCGAGCTACGTACGCGCTCTGTACAGCTGCAGGGTTGAGATGGACTCTGCGACTCAGCATGTGAACCTGCCGCTGTCTGTCAGCGCCCAGATATGAGACTCTGTCTTGCTTACAATGATAGCTCTGTACATGTAAAAGACGAAGCGCTCGTGCATATAATTGCGACCCGCCTGTCCTGGATTTGCTTTCCGTGCTGCGTGCTGCGCTTTGTCCGACCCTCCTTGCCTTGCGACCTAAGACGTGGAAGCTTTGACATAGACGAGACATATCACTTTTGTGCTGGCAAAAGCAAAAGGGCCGCGCTTGATTTGTGAACAGGCGAACCATGAACTAGCTGCCCCTTTGTCCCGGTGCTGCGGTGCCCGCTGTGGTTGACCAGCATATCTTCTAGGACATTTTCATTTTTCAGCCTCACCTAAAGCGTTCCCGCCATCGTCACAAATTCGTAGCGCAAATCCCTCAATTTAGGATGAAGCAGATTAGCATCGGGGCCTACTTCACCAGCTCAGCGAAGCCGGCTGCGAAGGGGGAGGCCACCAAGGGGGTCGTCGCAAAGAGCGCGCCGGAGCCGAAACCCGCGAGCAAGGACTCCCTCGATCAACAGGCGCGTTGCGGGGGCAATTCCTTCCCCAAGGGAGGATCCGGGGCCGGCAGGGGTTGACCGTGTTGCCTCCGTCGCTGCCTTTCTTCTGCCTGCGCCCTCGCAGAAGAACGTGACAGACCCACCCGAGGAGGGCCCGGCGCCCGCGCGCAAGCGGTTGCGCCGTACGGTCATTGAGGATGATGAGGATGAGGATGCTCAGGCCAAGAGCGTGGCTCCTGTAGTGACTCCTGGGGACGGCCCAAAGGCGGAGGATGTCGGCGATGTGGCCATGGCGGAGGCTGCGCCGGCGGAGGCTGCACCAGCAGAGGCTGCACCGGCGGAGGCTGCACCGGCGGAGGCTCCACCTGCGGAGGCCGCTCCGCCGGCGACCGTACCGGCGGCCAGTGCATCGGCGGAGGCTGCGCTGGCAGAACAGAAGCCGGCTGCTCAAACCGAGGAGGAGCGGGAAAACGCTGGCGCCGGTTCAGCTCCAAGTCAGCCCAGCACCTCAAGGGCACCCCTGGCTTCCATCTTCCAGCGCCCGGCAGCGCGCAAGGCGACAGCAGCTGGCTCACCCTCCGCAGCAGCTGCGCGTGGTGGCAAGACGCCGCCCTCCGCGGGGCCTAGCAAGGGCGCGGCGGCGAAGGTTGCGAAGGGGAAAGTCGCAGCCGCAGGAAGCACGAAAACAACCGCCGAGGAGCCAGCAGCCAAGGCGAGCGAGGCGGACCTAGAGGACGCTGACGTCGAGTCCAGCGGCGACGGCGAGGACCCCATCTCGGATAGCGACGAGGACGCGGGTGGTGACGTCAACGCAATCCTGCCGGAGGGTGCGGGCGCCGCCAAGAAAAATGGGGCAAAGAAGAAGGCCGCGGCCAAGGGTGCGAAAGGAGACAAGGTGCGCAGGGCGGCGTGTATTACTGTTGGGTGTGTTCAATTGAGTAAACTTTGTGGTTGCTGGAGCACACGTCTCTGGCGTGTGTCGCTCGCAGATGGACGGCGTGGGCACCGGCGCCCTGGCTGCGGCGGCCAAGTACGCGGAGGCAGACTTCCGCAAGCTCATAAACTGGAAGGAGGGCGCACCAGTGCCGTACAAGCTGCTCGCCGACACCTTCGAGGTGGGTGTGTACGCATGAGGGTAGTCTGAACGTTTGCAGGCTCCGCTCTTGGGCACTCAGGCACGGGTTGGGTTGTCATATCGATGCCTGCCCGGGTGTTTCATGCACCTTAAGTATCATGGTGTAAACCACGGTGCAATACGGCGCGCTTGGAGCCATCCCCGTTACACCATGTCATCCAAACCCGTTTCGCCAACGTCCGGACAGGAAATTGCCGAGACGACCAAACGGCTCGAGATTGTGGCGCTCCTGGTGTCCGCCTTCCGCGCCATCCTTGCCACTAACCCCAAGGACCTGCTGCCCGCCATCTACTTGTGCGTCAACCGCGTGGCGCCGGCGCACACGGGCATCGAGCTGGGCATTGGGGAAGCCACCCTCATCAAGGTAAGAACACAGTGGGAGAGCCTGGGAGAGGCTGATCCTGCTCAACCACAGCTGAAAGTTCAACTCAGCAAGCACCAATGCGTGGAATTGCAGGCTCTGTGCGAGGCAACGGGCAAGAACGAGGCGAGCATCAAGAAGGCATATGAGACCAACGGAGACCTGGGCGTGGTGGCGGTGGGTGAGTGCCCCGTATGCGGGCAGGTGGTGCACATGTTGTATATCAGTGTGTCCAGTTTCGCGCGAGTCACGACGCGCTGGCGCTGCGGTGAGCACAACAGAGACTTTTCATCACCGGGTCCTTGACTGCAGGTGCCAAGAGCACACAACGGATGATGTGTCCTCCGCCGCCGCTTACGATCGCCGGTGTGCTCAAGGCCTTCCAGAACATAGCGCAGGTGAGACTAGAGGCGTCAAAGGATGAGCCCTGCAATGGGCTATTTCAATCCTAGGCACACGCGGTTTGCGGGTGTTTGGAACGGTCGCGCCCCTTGCCAGCGCCTTACCTCGCGATCATCTGCAGGCGAGCGGCAGCAAGAGCCAGGACCAGAAGCGCGGCATGATTGTCAAGCTGCTGGTGGCCGCCAAGGGCAACGAGCCCGGCTACATCGTCCGCTCGCTGCAGGTGACAGCCATCTCGATCGGGCAACTGCTGTGCCGCCTACCGTACTCGCCTTAATGCGGCACAAAGCCTAGTCCCCACCCCCGTCCTCCGTTGACTCTGACGGCAAGGGTCGTCTTTGATATTCCGTGGTAGTGCGTTAATGCCTTCTGCGTGTTCAGCTCTGCATAGTGGCCTAGCCTCAGTGGCCACTGTTGCCTCCGACGCTCCGAGCCCAGGCCAAGCTGCGCATCGGCCTGGCGGAGCAGAGCGTGCTGGTGGCGCTGGCGCACGCGGTGCACCTGCACCGGGAGGGCGTCAAGGACCGGGACGGGCGCCTGGCGGAGCGCCTGGAGGCGGCCGCGCAGGTGGTCAAGCAGGCCTACAGCGAGTGCCCCACCTACGACGTGGTGGGTGGGATGGGACGCGGGCGCGACATGCGGGAAAGTATCGTGTCTTTACGACTCGGCGGTCATAGCAACTTCAGGAGCCTGAAGGGCTTTAACTGGGCATCTGTACCGTGGGTGCGGTAGGCTCCCCGGGGTGGGGCTGTGGACATGGGTTTCGCTGTACGTTCCGTTGAGTGCGTAAAAGGCTGTGTGCCGCCGTCGCCCTGCAGCTCGTTCCGGCGCTCCTGGAGAATGGCTCCACGGACCTCCTGTCGCGGTGCCACTTCATGCCGGGGGTACCCGTGAAGCCAATGCTCGCGAAGGTGCGGCTGCTTGCTCCCTACAGCGTAGTTGGTGCCCACAGGGCAGGGAAGCAGCGGACAGGGAGGGTGAAGTACCGTAATGACCGCACCATCTCGTCCCTTGTCTTTGGGCAGGTCCACCGGCTTCAGTAGTATTACACACTCGTGTATGCATTAGTATGGCATTAGTATGGCATTAGTATGGCACGCTGCGCGCGCAGTTGAGGCATACGAGAGCGTTGTGTGGCCGCATTCGAATTGCTCTGCAGGCCACGAACGGTGTAAGCGAGGTGCTGGAGAAGTTCACTGACCAGGAGTTTACGGTGGAATACAAGTACGACGGCGAGCGGGCGCAGGTGCACGTGCTGGACAGCGGCAAGACGGTCCACATCTTCAGCAGGTGCTCTCTACGGGATTACGGCTGCTCGCCCATCTTACATCACCCTTCTAAGGGCGCAGGCGCCCAAGCCGCTCTTTTCCTATTCTGCCTTGTCGTTCCTGTGGTGGTGTATGTAGGGTGCGAGGGTGTGCGCACCAATGGTTCCTTCTGACTGAATGCTGCAAGCGTGCCTTTCCGTGACTGCCGTCAAACAGGAACGCCGAGAACAACACGCCCAAGTACCCAGACATTGTGGCGCGCCTGCGCGGGCTGCTGCAGCCGCACGTGCAGTCCATCGTGTTCGATAGCGAGGCGGTGGCGTACGACCCGGAGAAGAAGAAAATCCTGCCCTTTCAGGTGCGGCTGTTGCTTGAGGTGGACATGGCCGAGGCGTGAGAGGAGAGCACATTCTGCACGTTGACCCGGGTCGACACGCCTGTAGGGTTGGCAGAGAATAACTGCAGCAGCTGTACTCTTGCCGCTGCAACCGAGCCCCGTGGGTTGCAGGTGCTTTCAACCCGGGCGCGCAAGGACGTCAATGTGGGCGAGATCAAGGTGCAGGTGAGCTGTCGGTGGCAGATGCGACGCGCTTGGAGTGGCCCCATCTTTTGATCGCTGGAGTCGACCCATGGGTCGACCACTTTGCAGAAGCCGCCGCGCGCAAGCCCGTGCTGGTGACCTGCACTCCATTCTCAATCCGCTACCCGTATTCGAGTTGCGCTCGCGGCAAATATGCTTGCAGTAACCCTGGTGCCTTCAGTAACCCTGCTGTTCTTGATCCATCCGTTTGTTCACCCCGGCAGGTGGTCCTCTTCGCGTTCGACTGCCTGTACCTCAACGGGGAGTCGATGCTGCACAAGCCGCTGACGGAGCGCCGGGCCGCGCTGTACAGCGCCCTGATTGAGAAGGAGGGCGAGCTGCAGTACGCATCGTACAAGACCAGCCGCAACGTGGAGGAGCTTGAGGTGCGCCGGGGCTTTGGGGGCTCACTCCGCACCACATGCACCCGCGCGGTTCCGACGCTAGAAGCGCCCTCGCGGTTCCACGGTGCGGGGACATACATGCAGTAGTAGGATACGCTGCCTAGTAACGTCCTCGACTGGGCACCTGGGATTTGTGCGCCTTAGACCGCATGCAGCAAGCGCTGAGTGACGAAGCCAAGTTGGGCGCTTCGACAGCGCAATGGCACCCGGCGACTATTTCGATGGTGGTCTTACGGTAATGGGCATTCGTGGTCGCTAAAGGGCGCCCGGTCGCTACGTCACGCTCCTCCGTCCTACCCATGAACGGCGGCATGTATGGCATGTACGGGATGCCGGGATGGGTTCCTCTCCAGTCCCTTGCCACGTTGCCGGTCTCTTGCCCCGGGATGTGCTTCGACGAGCTGTTGCCCTCCCATTCGTGCAGAACTTCCTGACCGAGTCGGTGGAGGCGGGCACGGAGGGCCTGATCGTCAAGACGTTGGCCGACACGTACGAGCCGTCCAAGCGCTCCAGCCACTGGCTCAAGCTCAAAAAGGACTACATGGTGCGGCGATGAGCGGGGCGAGAGTGATATTAGCTCTCGTATTCAATGAGCACTGCCCTCCGGACAGCCCAATGCGTCATATTTCGTGCCTTACAAGTTGTTAGGTCCCGGCACCTAAGGCGTCACCTGCCTACAGTACCCTACGCAGTCCAACCATCTTGCCTACACTGTTGACCTGCCTGATGCGCATATTGAATGGCACAGGAGGGCGTTGGGGACACCTTCGACGTGGTACCCCTGGGCGGCTTCTTCGGCAAGGGCAAGCGCACTGGTGGGTCGACGGACACCGTGTGCTTCAGAAGCACAGAGATTTGCGCAGTGCAGACATGAGCCCGCGCATCCTCTCCCTCCATGTTCCTGGTCCCGCCGACGGTGACCCGCTTAGACCTCGCACTTCACGCGCAGGGGCCCGGCCCCACTTTGAAGTTATCTTCTTGGTCATCCTGACCTCGCACCTCTCACAAACCCTGAGCCCTGACCTCGCATCTCTCACAAACCCTGAGCAGCATACATATCGATGTACGCGTTCAACCTGCCCATGTTCCTCCTCACATGGCCTTTGCCCGCGCACCTTCTACGCCCTTGACGACGTATACCTCATTCCGTAAGATCTCAAGAGGTCCATCCCATCCCCAGGCGTGTTTGGCGCCTATCTGCTGGGCATCTACGACCCCGACACCGAGTCCTACCAGACCATCAGCAAGCTGGGCACGGGCTTCAGCGAGGAGCAGCTCACGGCGCTGGCGGACTCGATGCGACCGCACATCATCCAGCAGCCGCGGCCCTACTACAAGTGAGCACGCCCCTGACTGCGCTGCCTGATGGTCCGTCCGCGCAGGAGCAGCTACGGTAGACACGGACTGCTTGGGCCTAGCTTGACACTCGGAATGACAACATCCCGGTACCTTGCCCCTGCGGCCGTAAGCAACGGCCGGTGCGGTTGCCCTTATACGTCAGGTGGAGCGAGAACCTGGTGCCGGACGTGTGGTTCGACGCGGTGGCGGTGTGGGAGGTCAAGGCGGCCGACCTGTCCATCAGCCCCGTGCACAAGGCGGCGGTAGGGCTGGTGGACCCCAGCAAGGGCATCAGCATAAGGTGCGCGGGCGCTGGCACAGGAGCCCACCTGCGGCTGGGACTTCTGTGCAGTCTCAGATCGAGCAGCTCCGGTAACAATAGTGATCACGTCTGCGGGGCACGGGATCAATCCACGATTTGCAAATGCAAATCGTGGATTGATCCCGTGCGGCACGTACGCTGAGCAGTTTTACCATGCGCTGGTGTGAAAAGCGTGATACGCATCTCGCCAATTCACCTGCTGCGCTTCTTTGGCTCCCGTCGCCGCAGGTTTCCGCGCCTCATCCGGGTGCGGGACGACAAGTCGCCCGAGGACGCCACCAGCGCGGCGCAGGTGGTCGACATGTACCGCTCCCAGGCGGTCATCAAGCAGCAGCAGGTGGGGCCACATGACTGCGATGCCTCATTGCGTCGTTCTTGCCTTGGCCCCTTGCGTCGGGAATTGCAATGTGGCAACGCTTCGCGTGGGGCAAGGCGGGACTGACCATGAGTACCCCTGTTACCTTCCTCAGGCGGCCAAGCAGAAGGAGCAGGATGACGACGAGGAGTGATAGGCGTGGGCGCCGTTACAATGGCAGGCAGGGGCGTGGCTTTCCGTCGGCGTGTGTGTTTGAGTTGTGTTGAAGGTTGGCATGCGAATCTGGGTGCTAACGCACTGCGCAGGCGGGAGGCCGGTACACGTGCACTGAGCTGCCCTGTTGTCGTGCACTGGGGACCTCACCTGACTGGCTTGCTGAACAGCTGCGCGCATCACAAGGTATGCTGGATTGCTGATGTCAATCCACTGGACGACCGGAATGCGGAAGGTGGACCCCAGTCGGCGTGTCACGCATGGCGTGACGCCGCGTGCTCGTGCAGTACCGCATGAATGCTGCATCGGAACGGGGTCTCCCCAGGTACTCATCCGCGGGGCTACCCCATGAAGACACGTGAGACACACGCACATGTCGAGGCGTGCATCTCACTGTCGACAGACTCGCTTGACGTTCTTGTGTTGCAGCCGCAGAATGCGCGGGAGGGCTGCACCCCGACTTCACGCCCACAGGCCCGGTCAGCTTCGACCCACGGGTCGGCTGAGGCTATTTGGTTTGAGGAGTGCCGGGCCACGTCGCATATTGCGTTTTTGGCGCGCCCGGTTTGGGCGCAAGACCTGGCTAGCCACTATTAGCCATCTGCATTGAGTCTCTAGGTTGGCCTGTTGCGACGCGCGTACTTGAGGGTGCGCATCGCGTGCGGCGGGGGTTGGGTAACGCGCTCATGTGCGGTGTACGGTGTGTGTTTGCGGCCAGTTCGTGCCTACAGCGCTTACGTTCGGCGGGGGACTCATCCGTCAAGTGGGCGCAGTCTCTGTAGTTTCCTCAAAGAGCACCAACCCGATTCAACCGGGCCCCGCACGCCGTTGCAGCTGGGCCCTGACGCAGCGCTACACACGACAGCTCCACCAGTCTCGAGTTCCCGCACGCGTTGGCGAGCGGTAAAGAGTCCCTAATCATGGCACTTTGCACGCTAATCTGCCTCCATCCAACCTGAAGTCACATAACGGTCACATGCGCTGCAGCGGCAGCGCCGCCCCCCCCCCGCGTCTCATTCTGTTACCTGTCCATCCAAGCGTACGAGAATACCCCCTGCGCAGCGGAGACGCTCAAGGCGCACAGCTGCCCATGCTGTTCGGCAGTGGCCGCTTGTGGCAAGCAGCGCCTTGCGACAGCTCCACCAAAGCCCGCCCCGCCCCTGCCGCTGTGCCCCGCATCGCGCTACCCTCACTACCGGCCCGCACGCGCAGCCACCAGCTGCATCAGCTGATCCAACGACACGGGCGCCCATCGCGGCCCCAGCTGCGCCCGAATGACGTGGCTCGTGTTGTCGAGTACGACAGACACGTGTCCAAAGCCGTACACCTGCAGCCCCTCGTGTGACCGCCCCGGCTTGGGCTGGAACTCCATGCCCTGCTCCTCCGCAAACCGCATCACCAGCTCCCGCAGCGTCAGCTCGCGGCTGGACGCGGCGGCCGCCGCAGCCGAGGCGTAGCCGGCCGCCTCGGGGCCGCCCGGGGGCACGGCACCGTAGGCGTTGTACCCAGGAAGCGGCGGCTGCGGCGGTAGCGTGCCGTCCTGCAGCGAGAGGACATCGAAGGCGGGTCGGTTCAGCAGAGGATCGAAACTTGGAAGGCGCAGCCGAAGGTCGGGAGGTGGTGGTCAGTGTGTCAGGGAGTGTGTACGGGGTAGGCAACCGCTAGGCTTGCGGATGGGACGCGTCCGCGCTGCCCGCCCGCGGGGACGGCGAGACCGGCAACAGCGCGACTCCCAACACGGCGCCCAAACACCAGGGCTTGCACTTCCGCTCCCCGCCTTACGCCCCCCTACCTTCCACACCCGCCCTCCTCCCTCCTCCCGCCGCACCTCGAGCACCGAGTTCATGGTGTTGAGCGCCGCGTTGAACTGCGCCCGCACGCGCTCGTGGTCCAGGATGCCCTGCGGCACGGCCGCCTTCCAGCCCAGGTACCAGCGGGTCACCTCGTCGAAGTTGGCGCCGTGCGTCAGCCAGTGCTGCAGCACGCCGTGCCACCTGACGGGCGGGCAGGGAGGGACGGAGGGGGAGGGATGCTACTCAGTCTGTGGGCAAGCTGACAGCTGAGGGAGGGGGGTCAAGAGGCGCCATGAGGCGCACGAGGTGGAGGACCGGCGTCCGGGCGAGCGCCGAGCCAACGGGTGCGCAGAACGAATTGGGCTTGGGGTAGCTACAGACATGGGTGCATGAAATCGCCTGATGGGCATCGAGGAGGCTATAAGCAAGGCTTGGTACGTGCGGTCTCCAGCCCTCAAGCTGTGTCTAGCGTCCTCTTCCTCATCAGCCTCTGCGTTCCCCACCCACTTTGGGAAGAAGGCCCGCTCCAGCAGTCCCGCCATGAGGTGCGCGCTGATGGTGTCCTTCCAGGCCATGGCCCAGCCCCACGGCTCCAGCTGCTGGGCCGCCGGGTTGATGTCCATCTGGCCCACAGCCAGCGCCAGCTTGGGCAGGATGGCCTGCGCGTGTTGTGTGTGTGTGTGTGTGGTGGGGGGGGGTGGGTGGAGTGGGTGGGGGAGGGGGAAGAGGTAGCGGGAGGCGGCGAGCAGCGAGTTGGCAGAGGGCAGCGGGGCAACGTGGGAGAGCGGACTCGCACACAGAGATGGTACGACGTTGGTGGGCTCAAAGCGCGGGAGCCGTGCGCTCGTCGCCCGAACATCGTTTGATACCGCAGCCAACGGCAGCCAACGCGAAACGTACGCCAGCAACTACCAGGGGCAGCCCCACCGGGGACCGGCCGCGGCCGCCATGCTACCCAGGCTCACTGGCTAGGTGCCAGAGCCGCCCGCGGCTGCGCCACATCCCCTCGCCCCTCCCACACACACGCGGGAGCACACGCAGTGCATGGCCCCATGCCCCCGCCCTCCGCCACGGCCTTTGCCCCCCGGCCCCACCTTGGCCATGAATGCGTCCCAGTCGGCCTGCCCCCACACGCGCTGCCAGGGCGCCAGCAGCGCCAGCGCGGAGCCGTCGCTGGGGTGCCAGGCGGTGAGCGCCACGTCCAGCTTGTGGCGGATGGGCGGGTAGAGCTCGTCCAGGGCCTGGGGGGGGGAGGGGGGAAGGGGGGGTGAGGGGCGTGGGGGGGTGCGATGGGATCGGGGGTAGGTGGCAGGCAGGGAGGATAAGGGAACGAGCACCACCCCAAGAACTCGCCGCCGGACGTGAGAATGCTGCTGGCTCCTTGTCCGGTCGCGCCCAGCCTTTGTTTCCCAAACCACCCGCACCCCTCGCGCCCGCCCCAGGAGCCGCTCCGCACCTGCCCCAGGTACGGCAGCCAGGGGAAGAGCCACGCGTGGATGGGCACCGTCTCCTGCCGCGGCTCCCAGTCGCCCACCGCCCTCCGCAGCCGCGGCATCACCAGCATCTCCAGGATGTGGCCCAACGCCGAGGCGGGCAGCAGCGGCTCCCACAGCTGCGGGGAGGCGGGGGGGGGGACGGCGCGGCGGTAAGCGGCCGCAGGAGGCGGGAGCTGGGCACGGGGCGTTGGAAGGAGAGCGGGTATGAGCGACGAGCTGGCCGCCAGCAGCGTTCGTCACGGGCATGGGGGGCCGGGGAGCGTGGCGCACACGAGTCGAGGACGAGAAGTACCGCAAGAAGAACCAGGCTCTGGGAGTAACATCCTGACGGGCAATGTAGGGCCAGTGTCAGCCCAGCCGCGGAGGGCGTGGGGTTTTCCCCTTGAAAGGCAGCAGAGGGCGGCAGCAGCAGCGGCCCCCGTTACCCAGCCTGGACGCACACACACTGCCGCGGATGGCAGCCACGGCCGCGGCCACATGCCCCTGCTGCAGCCGGGCCGCACCAACCCCTCCGGTCCCTCTCCAAGGCCCGCCCCCCCCGCCTCACCTCGAGCCACCGCAGCAGCGGCTCGGGGTCCCTCGGCTCCCAGCCGCTCAGCGCCGCGCTGCGCAGGGGCGGCAGCACCACCTCCCACACCAGCAGGCTGTACGGGTCGTCGCTGCCGCCGCCGCCGCCGCCGCTGGCGCCGTCTTCGCCGCCGCCGGACGTCACGCCGCCGCCGGACCCGTCCTGTGTGAGCAGCTGGCGCCAGATGCGGAGCTCTTCGGCTCCCCGGCTGGGCTCCGCCAGCGGCTGCCAGCCTCTTAGAAGCGCCTGGCAGGGCGGGGGGTGGGGGCGGGAGGCAAAGGTTCAGGAACACCCACAGCGCGCGCTGAGCGGTGGCAACGGGCACGAGGGGGGGGTGCCCACACGGGGTCGACGAGGGAGTCTTGGCCGGGTAACACACGTCGACAACGCCACCCCAGCATCCCCAAACCTGCACCCGTCGGTGTGGAATGACGGCCCCGGCATCGGGTACCACCATCGACGGGGAGGGGGGAGCTTGGCCGGGCAACACACGCGAGCAGGATCTGCCTTCAACCCCGCCCCCACCCCCGGCGGCCGTACCTGCAACCGGGGCAACGCCTGCGCCAGGGCGGCCTGAGCCAGGCCGTACATGATGTACTCCTCGCGGTACCGCTCCCGCAGTTTGCCGTACTGCGCCGCCAGCTCGTCCAGCGGCGTGGCGGCGGGCAGGCCGCGCACCGCCATCACCTCGGCCGTCACCGCCTCCAGCCGCGCCGCCGCCGCCGCCTGCCGCGCCTCCTCCGCCTCCAGCCGCTGCTTGTCCCGCGCAAGCAGCGTGGCAGTGTCCTGTCGGGCCGGGCGGCGGGAGGTGGGTTGCGCATGCCGTGAGCTCGTACGCGTTCATCTATTCGCTGCCACGTGCGCTATGGAATCCCGTGTCTCCCCCAATCCTCTCCCGGTGCCGCAACCGGTGTCGCTCCAGGGGCCGCGCCCTGACCCTGCCCCCGCCGCAGGGCAGCAGCGCGCAAGCAGCCCTCCTGACCCTATGCCCCTAACCGGCACCCCAGCTGCAGGACATCCGACCCAACCCAACCTGACGCGTCCTGACCACGCCCCAGCCACTGCCCCCTTGACCCGCCAGCCCAGCCCGCCCGCCTTCTTGCCGGTGCCAGGCAGCGCCCTGTTCCCGCGGCAGGGATCCTACCAGCCCCCTCGCGTGGCGTCGCCCCGCCTACCACCTCGTCGCCCCTTTGGGCTCGTGCCCCCCTCCGAGCGGCTCTCTCCAACCGTACACCCGCGCCCCCCTTCCGCCCGCCATCCCGTACCACAACGGGTACCATCCCCGCTCCCCGCCCCTCCTCCCTCCCTCTCTAGCTCCCGCCTTCCCGCCCGCGAACCGCGGCCTGCCCACGGCCAGTGCCCTTCCCCTTCCCCTCCCCTCCCCGCCGCGTCCCTCCCGGCCACCCGGCCACCCCACCTGCTCGTGCCGCAGCTTGGCGTCCAGCTTCTGGATGGCCGCCTCCGCCAGGTCCACCAGCAGCCGCAGGTTGTGCTGCAGCTCGGGCATGGGCGTCTTGTCGCCTGGGCGGACGCGTGTGGGACGGGGGCGGCGGGGGTGGCTGGTTGAGGTTTCAGCGGGCAGTGAGGGTTTTGTGGCTCTTGAAGGACAGCCATTACTTGTGCATGGGGGTTTGGGGGGAGGGTCAGTAGGAGACGCGGGGACAGGCGCACGCATGAACCTGGTCGCGAGTGCCAGTACGCGGTGCATGGGCCGTAGCTCCGGAGCCCACGAGAGCGCAGTACACCCTACCCTGTACACACAGCCCGTTCGTTGGCATGCCGCAACGGTGATCGATTGCATCCTCCACTTACGAACCACCCGCCCACCCGCCCACCAAACACAGCCAGCCAGCCGTGCTCACTCGCCGATTGTGTTTCCCTGGTACCTACTCCCGCTCTCGCGGCGCCCAGCACCCCGCCCACCCACCCTCGGATGTGACCGCCTCCGCGTTGAGGTGCTGCAGGTTGGTGATGACGCGGGCCTGGGGCCCCCGCATGTCCAGAATGGGTTGGGACTGCCCGGTTGGAGGGGAGGGTAAGGGGTTGCAGAGGCGGGCGGGAGGTGGGGATCTTGAGAATCATAAAAGGGTTTATGTACAGAACGGGCTGGACAGTCAGCCGCATTCGCCTGATCGGCGGTGGGAGGACGGCGCGGGTTGCACTCGTTGCACGGGCGGCACAAGAGCCGACGTTCAGGCTACCCAGCAACCCTCCGCCTCGTCGCCCCCTACCCCACTTTGCGCGGCCCGCAAGGCAATGCAACGCAACCCGACCCAACCGACCCCTGCGCACACGCCCATCCGCCCCTCGGCACACGGAGCGCCCCTCCCGTGTGCCGCCCGCGATGCGTCCACTCGGCTGGTCCCGTCCGGCTAACAATGCCCTCGGTCGCAGTCGGACGGATCCCCCGCTTTCCCACTGGTGCCCTGTTCCCCCCAGGGGATCACCGGGCCCCGGCGCCTCGCCTCGCCTCGCCTCCCCTCGCCGCCCCGCGCGCACCTGCATCGGCCGCTCCGCCGCCTCCGCCAGCACCTGGTCCGCCGTCCGGTACTCGCGCCGCACGCGGGCTTCCTTGGCCTTCTTCTTCCATGCGCCCTTGCTGGGGACCTGGGCGGCCTGCGCGGGCGCGGGCGGCGGGAGGTTGGGCAGGCAGCAGGAGCGCGAGGTTGGTCGGTAGGCAGCAGGTACTATGAGAGTCAACTGTTGGGCTTGGCGGGGGTGGCCGGTAGAGCAGCGGTAGAGAGGTAGGGCGATGACACAGAGAAAACTAGAGGTGGAGAGCGCGACCGGGCATTCGCTGTCCTCACAGTCCGCTGGGGCCGTAACCCCTCGCCCGCACACGTCACCGCACGCCATCCCGGCCCCCAACACCACCGCGCCGCGACCGCAGCCCGGCTCCCCGGACAAAAGGCAGCGTCCTCAGCCTCGCCGCCGCCTTGACACACCCGACCGAACCTCCGCGCCCGCGTCCGCGCACGACCTCGCCCCCACAACCCACACCCGACCGGCCGCCGTCCGTGCACCCCCCCACCTGGCCGTCCTGGTCCCGCGCCGCCCCATCCGCGCCGGCGGCCCTGGGCTGCGCCCCCAGCCCCAGCCCGGCCGTGGTCGCCCCAGGCATCTCCATTTTGGGCTCGTCACGGTCCCCGAAGCCCAGCGCCATGCCCTTGGGCCGCATGCGCGCCTCCACCGGCCGGGCGATACCCTGCTTGTTGCGGCCGAGACCCTCGCCTGCGGGGGTGCAGGGTGGGTGTCAAAAGAAAAGAATAAAATGCAGGGTGGGGTGGGGGGGGGGCGAGTCAGAGAGGTGCACGACCGGGGATGTATGTGTTTGTGAATGGGGGAGTCGGAAGCGAGGGTGGGCAGGAGGAGCGGCAGGGGCGATGGAGGGGCGGGGCGAGGGCGTGAGGAGGACGCGGCACGGGGACACCGAGGGAGCGGCCGGGGCGTCGGACCTCGGGCCTAGTGGTTACAACACTGAGGAGGAGGCAGGCGGCAGGAGGCAGGAGGCAGGCGGGGAGCACCCTCACACGTGCGGCACCTGGCATGCGCTTATGAAGTGCACTCGCTGGCAGGTAGCCCGCTCCTCACTCGACCACTGGCAGCCCACCCCCACCACCGCGCCTCCGTCTTGACGCTCGCTTCCGACGCGCGCTCCCTGGCCCATGGGCCCTCCACGACGCACGGACGCAATGCCGACCCACCCGGCTTGTACCCCATCTTCTCCAGCAGCCTGAGGCCGATGCCCTTGGTGTGCTTCTCAAACGTGGCGAAGGTGGGGTCGGCGCTGAGGGTGGTGCTGCGCTTCACCTCGTTGCGGACCGCCTGCTGCTCCTTCTGGAGCCGCTGCTGCGCCTTCTCCAGAATTCTGGGGCCGGCGGAAGGCGGGGGGAGCGTAATTAAGATTATGGCGCCGTGGGGCAAGGGAGGGCCGTGCGTAGCACGGCCAGGGCATGGGCAGATGCGGTGGGGGGAAAGAGTGACGGGCCGGCCTCAGCGCAGCGGGGGCAGCACCCCGCCCGCGTGCCGGGGCCGCTTGCGCCGTGGTGCCCTCCTGGTCAGCCCGCCCAACCGCCCACAGCTGAACCAACCGGCATGCGAGAAAGCCCTTGACCAACCACGGAAGCCGCAAGGCCGCCTTGGCCGCCGAGCGGCGTTGCGAGGACCCGGGATCCGGTCGTCGCACAGCTGCTGGCGGCAGCAAGCTGGGTGCGCCGCAGCCGCCCCACCGGGCAGCACCCCTCTCCGCGCACCCCTCTCCGCGCACCGTGACAGCCTGGGAGCCCCGCCCGGATCGCATAGGGCCGCTCGCAGCGCCCCGTCTGCCCTCACGCCCCAGAAGGTCTCTCCGGCGCTGCGGACGGACGGACGGACGGGCGGTGCGCGGGCCTGCAGCCACCGCGCCCACGCAACCCCGTCAGCCACTGCGCGGACGCTTCGCCGCAGCACCAGCGGCCCCCAGCCAACGTCCCCGACCCAACGCCTCCGCATGGCACTGCGGCAAGAGCCCGCAGCGCTCCACACCGCTGACTGGCCGACCGGCGTGTGTGACGGCAGCGACAGAGAGAGCCCAGCCCGCGGCTTCCCTTCCCTGACCGTTGGGACGTACGCCAGTGACGCACCGTTTGCCGAAGGCTGAGGGCATCACCGCTGCCTCGTCGTCGTCGCCGCCCTCCTCGTCCCCGCTGGGGCCCACGCTGGCGCTGCGGCTCCTCCCAGGCTGGAAGCCCAGGCCGCCACCGCCACCGCCTCCGCTGCCAAGGCCGCCGCCGCTGCCGAGGCCGCCGCGGGCGCCCAGCCCTAGCCCCCCATGCGCGAAGCTGGGCCGCTCGCCCGCCTCGTCGTCGGCGCTCTCGCTCATGGGCTCGGCGCTGCCGGGGCGCTGCGCCGGCCCAAAGGCCTTGGCCGGCCCCCCGTCGCCCGCCGCCTCCTCCTCGTCGTCCCGCATGGTGTCCTGGACTATCTTGCCGCTTGACACGAAGCCCACGGGCTTGGTGTAATCACGCTCCCCCCGATCGCGGTCCCGGCGCCGTCCCCGGCGGTCGCCGTCCGAGTCGTCCGAGTCGTCAGCGAACACGCCATAGATCTGGTCCTCCTTGGTCTGCATGCGCTTCTGCCGCTTCTTGGAGTAGTAAAACTCTCCATTAATCCACTTGCCGTCCTCATAATCGTTCTCCATGTCAAACCGCTCGAAGTGCTGGAATTCATTGTCGGCCATCGCTGACAGCACTGCTGCCCAGCTGACAGAGCAAGATGGGCAAGTTTGGTCAAGTCCACTAAAGGCTAGCCTCTAACTGTCTATACCGTCACTAGTGGCACTCATTATAACATGAGTGTTACATGTGCTGGGAGGCTGAGTGGACAATGTGAAACAAAGTAAGCTCCGTCAGCAGTTGCGATTGGGAAGCAGAGCATACAGTTATGTATGCACATACAGATTCCAGTGCTCGTGCTGTGTGTGCAAGGACGAGCGAAGCCGAAACGTCGATTCACGGCACGCTGGTCCCCTGTCGCCCCCTTTGCTGTTGACGCTGATACCTATGCGTTGGAAGTTCCAATTAACCAGCGACCAGCGCCTAAGCGAACTCGTAGCAAGGTCTTGGCCCACGCGCACGTTGTATCCGCTCCTAAAGCCCTGAGCGCCTTCAGCGAACCATCAGCCTCCTACATAGCGCTCTTTAGGAAGCCGCTGCAGGCGGCGGGCGCCGCCCTTTCCTTTGCCCTTAATTTAGGCCGCCACTGGGCCAGCTAGGGCCGCCAAAGCCCTTAGTGCAGAGGCGCAAAAATGCGCGTAGAAAAGTGCTGGTTCTGCTCCTCCTCGATTTACCCCGGGCATGGCATCACCTTCGTGCGCAACGACGCCACCGTCTTCCGGTTCTGCCGTGGCAAATGCCACAAGAACTTTAAGATGAAGCGAAACCCGCGGAAGGTGAAGTGGACAAAGGCGTACCGCAAGCTGGCGGGCAAGGAGCTCGCGGAGGATGCCACGTTCGAGATGGAGAAGCGGCGCAACCGGCCAGAGAAATACGACCGGGAGCTTGTTGGCAAGACCCTCAAGGCGATTGAGAAGATTTCGGAGATTAGGCAGAAGCGCCAGGACCGCTACTACGAGAAGCGCATGCAGAAGGCCAAGAAGCAGCAGCTGCAGGCCGACAAGGTGCAGCTGGAGAAGGAGGTGCACCTCATCAAGGCCCCCGCGGGCATTCGTGCGGAGAAGGAGAAGCTCAAGGAGCCCGTGCGGCAGGCGGACACCAGCAAGGACGCCATGGAGGAGTAGGGCGGCACGACGGCGTGTCATTTGGGTATGGGCGTGTCAACGCCCACCCGTGGAGGGCATTCGCACTAGTCGCGGCAGGTCACTACATCGGGTTTGCTGTGGCGTTGCTGGCGCGCGGGTTCGTGCAGAGGGTTGGCTGCGGCGCCGCCGGCAGTGATGACGGCGAACTCCTTATAGACTGCTGTCAGCGTTGCTAACGGAGGGTCCACGTGACTGGAGGGGTGGGGTGTTAGTGATAGGCCATGTGAGTGACTGTTATGATTGCTAGCCATGCGTTGATTGCCAGCCTGTAGGCGCCTTTCGGCATGATCATGTTGGAAATGGCTCCCTTGTATTGAGCCTGTGGTGGGCTGCACTCTGTGGGGTGTGCACGACTCCACCGGGACACGGAGCCCGTGGGCCGGACGGACTGGGTGGCCTTCTTGCTGATTGCTCATGGTCACGCAGCGTGCCCACCGCCCTCATGCGCAGCGTATGGTGTCGCGCGGCCGTGGTCTTGGGGCTGGTTGGGCACGTTCGGGCCATGAGCAGCGCGGAAACCGCAGGCATGGTGGCCTGCAGGGCCTTGCCTTTGTGTGTGTGCGCTGCACCCCCCACGTGTGGCAACACCAAACATCGAGCGTGCGGGAGTCTGTACGGCCTGGTCTTGGTTTGGGAAGCGACGGGTAGACGCCTTATGCGTTAGCTTGCCGCTGAATTATTTCGGAGAGAAGCGGAGTGCGAGTATCTGGCTAGGGGTCTTGTTTTTTGCTGTTTCCGCCCGCCGTTAAGCAGCTGCTGTGGATATAAACCGCAATGTTATAAACTGATGCCGACGACAGGTGCTGACCGCTTGCTGGCAGCGCTGCGGGTTAGGTTCTTAGGTACTTGTTGCATGTGCCCCGTGCACGCTTACCGCGCCCGATGATGAGGCCCCTTAGGCCCTGTTGCGCCCCTCCGCCAGGGTCCCTGCCTCGTGTCCCTTTAAGAAGTAATGAAAGACTAAGGAGAATGCCTTGCAGCACCGCGCTCCATCTCACATGCTGAGCATAGCGCTTTCGGAGCAGCCAGGACCCAGCAGGTCGCCGAACACGCACCAGGGCCGGCACAATGGCAGCGTAGCACATGCATTGAGCAGGCACCCCCCCCCGCACCTTCCTGACACCTGACAGTCACGAATCACGTAGAGCACATGCCCGGTCCAGCTCGTTTGCCGTACAACACAGACAGGAGCATCTCGAGTGCCCCAGCAGCCACCACCTTGGGCGCCTCCCGCCGAAAAGACGATCCCACGCCTGATAGCGGAAATTCCCTTCCTCCATACCGTATGTCCATGTTCAGACAGCAACAGTAAGCGCGAAGAAGACGGATACATGAGTGGAGGCAAGTGCACAGTACGCCACCCCAGAGCACAGCAGCTGCCCGAATACAAGAAACATCCATGTAGCCATACAGCCCTCGTCAGCAGCGCGGACACGAAGCGCTCCGCGTAACCCCCCTTACCGAAAGCAATGCATTGCATACACACAAACCTTCTTCAGTTACCGTATCAGAATACACAACAAGGCAATGAAGACGGCATGACACGGCCGGCCCGAAAAGGAAGGCCTCACCCACCCTGCGCAGGTGCACAATCCCGTGAACACAGGCTGAAGCGACCACCAGAGGAGGTATCTGCGCAGCGTCCGAGCCACAAAACTTCGGCTTAGGCATGTACATGCAATCCCCACCATCACACACATGCGGACGGCAAGGCCTCGAACCGGGTGGCCCCCTTTCCAGTCGGTTCTGAATAAAAACGTTTGCAGTCCAAAACCCCAGGTTGACCCACGGGTCGGTCTGCGGAATAGCGGCACGCAGCCTCCAGCGTCCTCAACTGCGCCACCGCCACCAGGAGCAGCTCTCCCGGAAGGCCAACAGCCCAGTACCCGCGCAGCGTGCAAAGCCGGAAAAACACCTGTGCGTGGGAGGATGTTTGCGGAGCAGGGCATGGGTGTCAATGGGCTGGGCTGCAGCAGCGCACGCGGGAGGACTCCTCAAGGACAGGGCTCGTGGCTGTGCGGCAGGAGGGAGGCATGGGCGGTTGATCCTCATGCGGCGGTGCTCCTGAGCGCTGCCTTGTCCTGATGCCTTGTCCTGTCATCCGTGCTCCCCGTCGTACCCACATATTGCCAGTGTGGGCACGCACCTCACGACCGTGAGCCGGTTCTCCCGGCCCCTTGGGCGCCAGAGCTGCTGTCCCCGTGCCGCGGCCACCAGCGCCACCCCACCGGGCATTGGGAGGGGCAGCAAGGAGGAGAGGGCGAGCCGCTGCGCCCTCCACAGGTTAGAATGACACACGAAATGCTTTGCTTCAGCCCAAAATCGGCATTGTAAGCCATGCCCCAAGAACGCACAAAAGCAAGAACTGTGAAATGTTGGCACTGTACATAAAAGGACTGCGGCACCACCAGCTGTGCAGTCGCCGTGAGAATGCGAACACACCGTGAACGCGACCCAGGGCACACCGCAGGCATTCCGTTGCGACAGGTTTGCTCTATCCTTAAAACAATTGACAGCGCACGAAGGCGTAATGCTACGAATCCCCTTAGACTGTTGCACGCGCAACTCTGTAATGGAAGACACCCGGCTTCGCAGCAGGCAGCAAGGCCCCCGGCCTCACATCCGCCCCTTAGTACGCGCCGTAGTACGGCTGGTCGTAGCCGTCGCCGCCCTGGCCCCACGCGGGGTACCCGTCGCCCCACGCGCCATTGCCGCCGTACCCGCTGCCGTACGCGCCAGCGCCCCAGCCGGCGGCGGGCATGCCGTACGGCATGGCCCCCGGGCCCATGGGCACCATCGGGCCCACGGGCACCACCGCCGCCTGCGGCCACACGGGCACCATCTGGACCGGGTACATCACCATCGGCACCTGGTACGGCACCGCACCGTACGGCACGAACGGGAGCGCCGCCCCCGGCGCCGACGCCACGTGGTGATGGTGGTGGTGGCGCGCCGCAACGGCGGCGGTGGTCGGCTGTTGCCTGGCGCCTCCGCTGCTGCCGCCGTCAGCGCCCTGCGCGGCGACGGCGCTCGCGCCCTCGCCGGCCTTGCGCTGCGCGGTGGGCTGCCAGGCGGGCATCTGCTTCAGCTTGGCGTACCAGGCCTTCTCCACCTCCTCCCGCCAGGCCGCGAACAGCGGCCCGCTCAGGCCGCCGCCGCCCTCGCCCACCTCCACCTGCGAGCGGTAGGGGCCGGGCGCCATGCGGACCAGCTCTTCGGCCGTCACGGTGGAGCCGTAGGCGTAGCGCAGGCAGAGCTGCAGCTGCGTGGACAGGCGGTGGGGGGGGCACGGTCGCCAGCGGCACCGGCTGCGAGGCAGAGGTGGAGGCGGCGGGATCGTCGCTGCCATTGGCGGACGTGCGGGCGCCGCCGGGGGCCGGCACGGTTCCGATTATGAAACCGTCGTGCGGCTCGAAGAGCGGCTGGGCAGCCTGCGCCCGGCTGGGGGTGGAGGCGGAGGACGGGGAGGGGCCGGGGGTGGCGCTGCCCAGGCACGGCTGGCCCGACGTGGCGGTTGGCTCCGAGATCTCGACGGCCACTGCGCAGGCTGAGCTGGAGTGGTCGCTGCTGGGGTTGCCGTCGGCCACGGCCGAGCCGATGCGACCGAGCTGGCCGCCGATCGGCCCAGGCGAGCTGTCGCCTCCGCTGCTGCAAGCCGCCCGAAGGACACTGTCGTCGATCTCTCCAAATTGGATAGCATTGGCTGCGAAGGACGGAGCCGCTTGGGCCGGCGCGGAGATCGCCGATGGCTGGGCAGCCAGCGATGGGCCCGCGAGCGAGAACATATCGTCGAATGTGCCAAATGCCAAGGCCCCAGCCTCGTCAGCGGCTGTTTGGCCGTCTGATCCAGGTGAAACGCGGCGCCCGCCTCGAGACTCTGCTCCTGCCGCCCTCGCCTCGCCGAAGCTCACATCCTCAGTGCCTGGGCCGTAGAGTGGAATGGGCACGGGGATCAGCCTGCCAGAGGGATGCCTAATGCAACCCATCTTCGTTAACGAGTTCTATGACGTGCCATGGTTGGATTTCCTGGATAGGATTGCGGCGTTGGTGTCACCAAATTGCACCTCTGGGACGCCAGAAACGGAGAAAGAGTTCTGAAACTCTGAAAGACGCAGGTAAACGGTGGGGAAGAAGCGGGATACGGGTGTCCTGTGATGACTATATTCTTCCCCCACAGAATACACCGAGGGCTTCAAGTGCCCTCGTCCAGCGGTTAGTCCGGGAGTTAGTTGGTGCCAAACCCACGCAGCCCCCGGCTGAACACCAACCCCGCGATGAATGAAGCAACAAATGGAAACGATTAGCAGGCGTGTGTGGGTCGGCAGGGTCGCCAGAACATAGTCCTCGCCCATCGGGGCCAAGGGGGGCCTTGGGGACACGTTCAGACGGGGACCTACCGCCCTCACGACCTCCAAGTGCGCCTTCATCCAATCGAGCATGGTGCCTTGGTGTAACTCAAACTTGTCTCGTTACGCAAAAGTGCGCGCTCCTTTGCTTCCAGCGGAGCAGCGGCCATTTCACGCTTGCGCCCTCCTGCTCCCCCACTCCTACAAAGCTCAGCCCATCCCACAGGGACCTACCTCCCTGGTCTCAATCCGAATCAGCAGCAGCCGCGCACATACACGCAGAGAAGCGCTCCCCTTCCTTGCGCCACACCCGTTTGTCTCGAGACGCAGTTCACATCCTGTACACACACGCTCGCTTAAAATGCCCCAATCAGCCACCGATGGCAGGAACCGCGAGGACCGCGTCATCGGTAGCTTCGGCAGGAGCCAAACACAAGGCAACGCACCACAGCACCAGCCCACCACCCGCCAGCCGTGTCGCTCAACAGGGGGGCTTCATAAGCTTCATAGAAAGCCCATGTGGCGACAGAACAGCACTGCACGGCGCAGCGCAGCACAGCGCGATCACTACGAAGTGTGCAACCATGAGACTGCAGCGGTGCTTCGACTGCCCGCTGCAGCCCGCCGCCGCAGAAGCGCGTGGGCTACTGCGGGGCGCTCAGCGTCTGACCAGACATTCGCGTGCCCAGGGAATCTCTGCATCCGTAACTGTATGTGACCCCTTGCCTCGCCTCCCTATCCGATAACTGGCATCGGCACCGCATCTGCAAACGCACGCTATCGCGTGTGCTGCTACGGCTCCAGCCGCACCTAGCGGGTGCAGTTTGGCCGCCCGCCCTCGAGATCAGCCGCTCCGTCGTCCGGCCTCCCGAGCCCCTCCCAGCTCTCATCGCCCACAGCGGCCACCGAGCTAGTACCGCCCGGGCGGCATGCCGTACAGCTGGCCGTACACTCCGGTTCCCACGCCGTACTGCGACGACGGCAGGAGGCCGCGCGGCATGATCGAGGCCGCCGGCACTCCCATCGCCATCTGGCCCAGACCCGTCGGCACCCCCGAACCTGAGCCGGGTCCCTGGCGGCGCGACGCGTGCGCGGCGGGCGGCGGCTGCTGCTGCTGCTGGGCCATGAGGGGCACCCAGACCCACGGGTCAGCCTGGCCGAACCCGTAACCGTAACCGTAATTGTAACCGACGCCGTTTACCGTGGCCGGCCACCCTTCGGTCGGCATGGCCATCGGCGACAGCGCCATCGACTGCAGCAGCGCCAGAGACGCCGCCATGGATGCTGACGCCGGCGGCGCCGACAGCGAGATCGCCAGCGGCGCCGACGCAGCCCCGGGGTTGCCAGACGGCGCATACGGCAGCGAGCTGGACAGGGCCAGCGGCTGCACCTGAGCCGGTGCCTGCGGCTGCACCTGCGGCTGCGGCTGCACCTGCGCCCGCCCCTGGCCTTGGCTCTGCTGCGACTGCCGGGATGCAGCGCTGGAGGGCGGCGGCTGGCTGGCGCCCCCGTCGCGCCAGTGGCGGCCGGCTACGGCACCAGCAGCGACGCTTCCGACATCCCCGACGCCGCCGACGCTGCCACTGCCGAAGCTGCCAAAGCCGCCGGTGCGGCTGTGAGGGCCACCGCAAGCGAAACCGCCGCTTGCGCCGCCGCGGGCCGCGCTGCCGCCGCCGCCGCCGCCGCCCACGCTGTCACCCCAGCTGCTGCTCCCGCCCGCGTTGCGCCCACTCACGTTGCTGACACCGCCGCCGCCGTCTTCCCTGCTGCTGCCGAGGTTGCCGCCGCCACCGCCGCTCCTCGCGTCGCGGTCTTCCGACATGCCCCCGCCACCGCCGCCGGCACCGCTGCAACCGCCGCCGCCGGTGGCGACCACCGCCGCCAACTGCTGGCTGGGGCCGGCGTTAACCTGCCGCGGCGGCGGCTGAAGCCGCGTGCTCTGCAGCCTTCCGGTCCGCGCGACGCCCGCCTCCTGCCGCGCCACGCTGCACGCCGCCCCGCTCAAACCCCCGCCGCTGTCCGTGCGCGTGCGGTGCGGGCCGCGCTCGGCGCCGCGCATCTGCAGCGCCGCGCTCCCCGCGGAGGCCTGCGGCCCGAGTCCATGGTGGAAGCTGCGCTGCCGCAGCGCCGTGAGCAGGTGCGGGGCCGCTGCGGCGGCCGTCGGTGCGGCATTCGTGGCGCGATCGGCAGGGGTGTCGCGACCGCTGGCCCAGGCCTCGACCGCCCCGGCCGCATCGGGGTAGTCTGTGCTGGCAGCGCGTTGCCGGGAGGGGCTGCGCTGGGAGGAGCCCGCGCCACCAGCGCCAGCCGCCGACGACGACGCGAAAAGCGCTGATGTCGGAACGGCGGGATCGGCGCGCCCTCTGCTTGGCTGGCGCTGCTGCGTTTTGCCCGCGGCCTGGGGTGCGATCTGAGCAGGCAGTCCCGCAGCACTGCCAGCAGCGATCAAGAAAGTCGTTTCTGTGTCATCGTCGCGGTCTGTGGCTGCGGCGCCGCCCGGGGCCGGCCCGATATCGTCGTCATCGGTATGGGGATCGAGAGGTATCGGTACTGGTATTGTGCGCCCTGAAAGGTGCCGAATGCAAGACATTAGATGGCGGCTCACATGGGTTGCTCGCAACAGAGCGCGCCAAAAGTCACAGGCAGCTGCTGCGCATAAGCGCAGGCTATAAGTTGCGTTTGCAACTGTGTGGGTAAACACCTGGCGGGGCTGTGCCTGCTCGGAGGTGATGACGGACGGAGTTTATGTTTCAGGATCCGCGCCCCATGGCCCCGTGGCGGCATCTTTCGCCCTCTCTCCCCGTCTAGTGCACACGACTGTGCGAGAATGGCTCGAGAGAGGGAAATGCAACTTGTTGGTTTGATGAGGCTCCCATCACCCCGAGATGGCGCCCGATGGACCCCAGCGGCTTGACCTCACTAGCCCATGCAGTGCGCGTTCGCTGTTGAGTCTCCTGCTCCCCCTCACGTGTACTGAATCCTGTGCATGCCACTTGCTGCCCTTCCTGCCAGTTCGCCCTTTCTCACCTCTCTGCTTATAACCTTTCCACAGAAAGAACACTTCCTGCCACGCACGCTACCCCGTATCGAACGCCGGTAACGCGGTGCCATTGTTGATTCTAGTAACGGCCCGATCGCGTGAGCCGCTCCGCAACCCCTCGGGGGGCATCTCCCCTTCTTTTGGGAGGTAGGGGGGACACGCCCTGCCCGCATAGCACACAGCCCCTCGGCCTGGCCTTGCTCCAATCCCAGTACAAACCCTTCCGCCGAGCCGCTGTGGGCCTCTTCAGGACGCAGCTGAATTATTGAGGCGGGCCCCCCTTGGTGACCCCGATACAGCCATATCCGTTCTTCAAGCCCCAAGGCCGGGAGGGCCGTCCGCGAGGCCGCTGAACTCACGTGCCTGCTAACGCCCGGCTGTTTCCCGTCGGCCGGGAAACAACAACGACCCGTGGGTCGTAAGGGCTTCGGTGCGTGAGACGCCATTGAGACAAGTTAGCCCAGCGTTCCGCTGGCAGGCCCGAAGCTCAGCTGGTTCTGGGGCGTTCGGGAGGTTGTGCGATGTGGCCGCCGTGTGGCTGCTGGCGGTACGTGTGGCGGCATGCGGCCGCCGTGGCAGCCGGCAGCCACGCAGCCCCAGCCGCAAGCAGCCCCAGCCGCAGGCACGCCTGAGGCGTGGCCTGCGGTCGTTGGGGGTGAGTGAGCTGAGTGAAAGTAACAGGCATCAGCAGAGGGGCCCTTCGGCGCTCACACGCCTCCGGCCTGCTCGGGTGGCGTGTGCGGGTACGCCCCTGAGAGCGTACCCTCCAAAGCTCTCACTACAGCCCTTCCCTTGCAACCAACTTTTCAGCTGTGCTGACCCTCGGCCCAGTCCGTCTAACCGCCGCCCTCGTTGAAGTCCGCACGCGCCCAACTTCACACGGCCGTACTCATCCTCACCTAGGTAGACCCCCGGGGCAGCAACGACGTCCGCAAGCCCAACCCACAGCAGCGACCCGTGGGTCGTTAGGGACTAACGCATGGCATGGGCCTAACGTCCCCGCCGCCAGCACCCCCACCAGTGGAACTGATAGAGTTATGTACGTATGTGTTATCCCTGTGGGGCGAGATCGGCGGGTTGAAGAGCTGGTGAACCATTGGGCCTTCGCAGCAGACCTGAAGCTCGCACTTGTCGATGGGGTGACCGACTGCAGCTGGTCAGCAGCGGTGCTGCGTGTTCTTGTCCCCGGTGTTCAGGCCCCCGAGGGCCTTACGGCTAGCGCGCAATCAAAGTACTTTGCGCTGGTGGTACCCGTTGGCAAAGTGATGGATGGCTCTGCCAACATGCTTGATGCACGGTGGCGGCTGCCCCAAGTGACTGGGGCGCCCCACGATCTCCCTAGTAGGAGTAAAAATGTACCGGTTTGCCGGATGGATGGGCGTCCCTGTCCATACTGCGACCGTGATGCGGTTTAGGCTAGGATGCTGGGAAACAGAAGTGAACCGGCCCAACGGACGATCCCGGGCTGAGCGGACGTACAAGGTCTATGGCAACACCACGGCTATAAAGGATGAAATGCACGTGTTCTGTTAATGCCCGTGTTACGAGCAGCTCCAGGACCATTTTGAGGGTGGCTTAGGTTTTACGCATTGACACATGATTACTATTGTGAAGGAGGCCCCGCCCGCTGCAGTGGGAGCCTACCTGCAGACTGTCTGGGACACTAGTCACGCGCTCACGCCATACTTCGGCGTCAGGCGCTGAAGCGGGGTAGAGATGATGGGGACCATGACCCGCTTCCCCATCCCAATTCTCGCAGTTATTCCATGCTCCATGGCCCCCACTAGTCAGCAGCTACTTTTGGCCATTAGACGTGCAACCTGTAACCTGTGGTTGGGGCGCAACCCGAGCGTGCCGGGCTGAGGAGAACGCGCCCTTGCAGCGCATAACCACGGCTTGGACGTGGACACAGCGCAGCGTTGCTGCTGCCAACCTCCGGCAGGGCAGCCCGCGTTTATGGCTGCGCAAGGCATTTCTTGTCGCGGTTGTTACGGGCGCGGTGTCCGTGCTTCACGGTCCTGCGACACGTGTGTGTATGCGTGTATTGCACGGTATACGGCGCTGTTGATGTCGTGCAGATCTGTGGAAGTTAGCGTCGCAGCACGTGTGTTCTGCTGTCCGCGTCTTGCTGTTGGAAGGTAGCCCATCAGCGACATGTGGGCCCTGATCGCTAATCTGCAAGCTGGCGGCTGTGTACGTTGCAGGGGATGTCCGCGCCATTCAACTTCCGGCCCCTTGAGGACCTAAGACGAGCAGACAAACCACCGTATCTTCTTAAAAACCGTTTTCCTTTGCAGCAGCGATACACGAGCGAACGGCAGTTTGTTCTTTTCTTGGATTCTCTTGGGCCAGACCTTGGCCGTTCCCCAGTGTGTCGAGGAATGTGCCGCCCGCGTAGTCACGGGTATGCAAGTGTTAGGCAAGTTCAACGGGCGCCGTCGGGCGCCTCGGGCGCTACCGGGTGTGTGGGCGGCTGCTATCCCAGGGACAGCCAGGCCCAGGCGGCCCAGGACTGCGAGGCCAACCAGCTGGCCTCTCAGCTAGCGGGCTCGCTGGCGGGCCAGACCTCGTCGGGCGGAGCCTGCAGGCGGCGACGGATGCCAGCCCCGAGCCGGCCGCCGCCGGTGCCAGCTTCCGCCGCCCCCGCGGTCGACGGCTGCGGCTCCTCGCCCGGTTCGCGCTACGACGCCAGCACGACCGCCGCCAGCACCGCCGGCTGGAGCTACGGCGGCGCGGACTCGCTGGCTTCCACCGCGGTGGGCTCCACGCTGGCATCCCTGGCCACACATTCCACCTTGTGGGGTGTCCGGTGGACTGTGTGGCGGAAGGGGCGGGGGCAGGGAGCTGGGAGCTGGGCAAGTTGGGGGTTGGGCAGGATCGGAGCTTTGCGGATGAGGTGACTTGAGTAGAGCCTGCGTACGACTCGTCGGGCGAAGGAGTAAGGCCGCCGCCGCAAAGGAGTAAGGCTCATCGCTAGCTAGCAATCGAGCTTAATGGGCATTTCGTTGCTTATTAGGGAGTGGCCGACCCTGCGTCCGTCCTCAGCGTCTCAGTGCGGATGCAGTGAGGGCTGTGATGGCCCACGAATTGCAGCCTTGCAGGTAGGGCCGTCGCTGTCAAGCAACTGCATTGCCATTTCTTTATCCGGGGGCTGGGTGTTGTGCCGACAATGACCCGGGCGATCCCCGCCGTGGCTGGCGTGCGACTTGACATGCTTGCTCGTACCTATTAATGAGATTTTATGGAGCCTGCTGCACTGATGGTCGACTTAGTCGTAAGCAGCGCCAGGATGATGTCCTTGGCATGTTATAACCTGCGGCACCGCCCTTGCTTGATTTTATGACAGCGTCTTTGGAGTGCGTTTGAGAGCACTTTCGCGCTGGTAACAAGAAAGGTCATACATCACGAGTACTTGCACCATTCATGCAGTACGGCAAGCTGCAACGCCATGCACGGCACCGCCACACGCGTACGACACAGCGTCGCGCCTAGCCCGCCTGCTCGTGCGCTCCGGCTCTACAATCTCCAGAAACCCCGCGGAAAGCGCATGTGCGTGCGTCTGGTGGCCAGGTGCCCGCACAACCGTAGCGTGCGCACATGCGCCACTCGTCAACGGCCCAACGAAGCCCCTCACCCGGCAGCTCCCGGACACAAAAACTCGCGGAGCACGCTATTCAGTCCGGCAATCGTCGCCGCCAAGCCTGTTTGGGTCGCACACTTCCCTCCTAGCACGGCACATCAACCCAATCTGGAAAGAGCGATGGCCACGCAGCCACGCACGGAGGGACCTCAACCGCCCCGACCTACGCTACAGCATTTAGAGAACCCCGCCTGCATCAGACCTCCCACGGCGGCTGCCTTCCCGGGATACACGGCCGCCTGTGCCCTACCCCAGGGGCAACCATTGCGCCAACAGTGCTGGCCGTCATACACACCGCCGCCGCTTTCGGCTGAGTCCAGGCTAGGTAGAACTGGAAAAGCCCGGGGTTCCAATCCTCACTTGGAACACGGCAACTGCGCCTGAGCACGGACGCCATAGCGTGACGGCTGCCTGCTAGCCCCATACATCCACTCAATGGCCGGGCGGCAAGTGAAAGATTTGCACAGTGTGCCCACATTACGGTGGGTCTTCCTATTGCCTCGCAATCCTGTTGGATTTCATAACCACAGTGCACCCGCCGCGGCCGTACAGCAACTCACTAGTCTGGGAATGCAGCCAATCAAGTACGCTTGGACTGGCAAGCAAGCCTGGCGTGCAGAAACGCCGGCACATACACCAGCATCGGCGTTCGGGGGGCTTCGGATGACGCCGCGTCCCATCACTGTTCACAAGCTGCACGACGACTGAACGGTGCCTAACAGACCAACGTCAGACCACACGGCGTGAATCGCAACTCGCAGGTGCAGCTGCGCCTCCTCCCTGCTGACAGCTCGCGCTGTGACACACCAACATTGGGCCCAACAGCTGCGAATCGCGACATGTGCGTATTCGTTCACGGCTATTTAAGTCGCGGTTAGTTCCCACAGCTAACCCCTGGCACCTGCATTCCACGCGCAGAACCCCTGAGGCGGGGCTAACCCTGCCAGCAGCCCCCACCTCGAAGGGGTGCTTCCGCATGTCGACCTCCAGGAAGCAAATCCCACGAGAGATGCTGCAAAGAAAGAAAGAAAGAAAGGAAGATGCAGCCTCGGCAGCCATGATGCGAGGATCATGACAGTCGAGAAGAGATCGCCGGCTGGTTAGTGCCGTTAGCGCCAAGGTAGGCGGCCCTCTCGACGCTGGCAGCAAGCGGCTCGGGATGCGCCCAAAGCCATGTGCGTGTGTGTCTGCACGGTCTGGCGCTTCGCCGGGCCCCAACACGTCAGCGGTACCCTTGGCGCGCGTCCGCCGCCTGCCTCACGCCGCTGTCCCCTCCTCGGGCCCGTCCTGAGGCCACGCCCATCCTACCGAGGCCCTGTTGGCAGCGCTGGTTCAATCCGCAGCTTCGCAAACCTTGTGTTCCACAGCCGGAGAAGGAGGGGCGCACAGCCGTTGCGTCGGTCTGCCTCCAAGACAACAGGAATGTTGGCGAGCAGGTACCGCATAACGGGATCCGAGGCCTGGAGCGGCAGGGCCGCGGCCAGGGCGGGCGGCCAGCTGGGCCACGCGCCGCCTCCGAGCTTGAAGTGGTGGCGCACCAGGATCACGGCCGTGGCGGCAACGTGCGCCGGCGGCATGCCGCAGATCCAGGGCACCATCAGGGCGTGGTGCAGGACGCACCTGCGCCCGTGGCGGTGGGGTCCTTGTCAGGTTTAGGGTTGGGCGCCTGCGGGGCGCGCGCAGTCTGCGAGATGCCAACGCACGACACGGCGGGGGCCATGTACGCGGTCGCAAGCATACCCACCCGCGCACCTGGTCATCTCAGTCAGCACCTCCTTGGGTGACGGCCCGACCTCAGCCGCGGGCAGCTGCGCGTCCGAGTGCTCTTCGCTCTGCTGCTCTCTGTTCTCCTCGATGGCCACCTCTCCGCCCTCCCGTACCGTCACCACCCCCTCCACCCCCTCCTCGCCCATCATGGCTTCTATGAGCCTCTCCACGAAGTGCCAGGCGGTGGGCGCGTGCAGCTCCTGAACCCTTGCGTCATCTCGCGCTCTTTGCTCCAGGTAACGCGCCATCGCCCGTGTGGTCTGCTCGACCTGGACCGTGTACGTAACCCCGCAATGATGCGGTTGCTTACGAGCTATATATGCTATGGCGCGCGTGTATAAAGGCCCGGCTTGATTTAGAACAAAAAGAGA
>LSYV01000002.1:2113255-2125445 GCA_001584585.1 Gonium pectorale
CACCGCTGCCCACCTGACCGCCGGCATGCCCACCACCATGTCGAAGAGGAGGTCCTCCACCGCAGCCCGGCTGAAGGACTGAAAGGGTAGAGGGAAAGAGCGGGACGGCCTGGGCATCAACGGGCTGGGCGACAGCGGTATCCATCCGGTCCGGCGGCCAAGCCGGGGTTCGACGTGCAGCCGTAGGCGGGAGGGCGCGGAGGCCCTGGGGCGACCGGAAGGCGGATGGGGGCACGGGCTCGGGGCGCGCTCCGCCCACACCGCCCCGGGTGCGGGCACTGATGGGGGGGGCCAGCTTGGGGGCGGACCGCCGCGAGCACAGGCCAGCGGAGCCTAACCCCCGAGCTCCCCACCCCACCCCACCCAACACACACAAACACACGCAAACACGCTGGGCGCCATGCCGCCCCCCGCCACCTCCTCCCCCAACCCCCCGCCCCCCCCCCCGGGGCGCCCACCTTGTTGCCGCGCTCCCGCCGCCTCATGGCCTCCTCCAGCCCCACCACGTACACCAGCAGCGAGGCGCCCGCGTGCGCACGACGCACGTCGGACAGCAGACCGGACAGTGGGAACGAGCCGGCACCGGACCCGGCTGCCTGCTGCTTGCAGTCGGCGTCCAGTCGGGTGAGCAGCTCGTCGCCGCTGAGGACCAGCAGCAGCGCCGGGAACAGCAGCAGCGGCTGCGGGGGTGGGGGCGGGGGTGGGAGTGGAGAAGAGGGGTGGGGAGCACTGACGCATGGGCAGATGGAGGAGGGGTACAAGCTTGAGGATGCGGGTGTGGAGTGGGGGCCGACGGTCGCGGAGCGCAGGCTGGGTGGTCGCTTGTTGGCGGGAGACGGGCGCCGCGGATGACCGCGTTGCCGCCACCCGGACCCCCGTGCACACAGCGCCAGGCCGCCCCTCCGCCCCCCTGCTGGCGCCCAGCTCGTCGTTATTCGTTCCCCTTTCCCTTCAACTCCCCCCCTTCGTGGACCGGCTGTGCCGCCAGACGGCCGAATCCTGCTGGCGTTCACGTTCAGATGCTGCGCAAACCCCCGCGCCGCCCGGCTTCGTTCAGCAAGGCCATATCCCGCCCCCGCCCGGCCGCGCCCCCCCCCCCCCGCGGGTGCACACACCATCCCGGTGCCGTCGGGGTCGCTCAGCTGCGCCGCCTCCAGCGCACCGCCCTCGGCGGCCGCCACGGCGGCTGCGGCGGGTGATGGCAGGCGCACGCCCCACATGCAGTAGCTGCGGAGGGGGCAGGGCGCGGGGGCGGGGGTGGGGGAGGTCAGGTGGGGGGCGGGGGATCTAGGTGGGCAGCCAGGCGGTTCGTGACCGGCGGGCGGGGTGGTTTGGTCAGTACCTGATGGCCCGGGGCATGTTTTTCTGGCCGGGCATCCGCGGGATGGCAGAGTCAGGTACGTGCTACGGGCACTCTCGCCCGCAGTCGGCCTTCAGGGCTCGCTTGTGTCGGTCGGCCCCTCCGTAAGTCGGTTTGTACTCTGTGCACAACCATCCCGTGCCCAAGCCTCTCCAAGTTCAGATGCAAACGTGCGTTGAGCGCCATTGCGGCGCCGTTGTCAGGGCCCCTACCGACTTTGGGAGGCGGGTTCCCTTAGATGCCCCCATTCACTGCCCCGTGTGCAAAAGCCAACAGGGATGTGGAGAAGGGCACCTACTGCCCGCCACTGGCATCCTATCGCCAAACCAACCCCTGCAATTCCTGGGAGCAAAAACCGTGCACCGTGGGTGCATATGGTGTACGGAGGGTACGGGCTGAGCCCTGCGCTTTGCAACATAAAGCAAAGGTCATTACCAGATGTTGCTCTTCAATAAGTACGCACGCTATGTCTCTGTAGTTTGATGAAGTAGACCCTTACGGGCCTCCTGCACTCCCCTGTAACAGACTCTTCCTACTGGGCAACTGTAATGGATCACTTGTGGGCCCCCTGCACTCTCTTTTGTAACACTCAAGCTCTGAAAAGGGCGTCATCATGGCTGGTAGTAGCAAACAAGCCCTCGTGTGTTGAAAAGGAAAACGCCCTCGTGTGTAGTCCATGTGCGTGGCAGTGTGATGAGACAAATGGGCACACAGAGCAAAGCCCCCGTGCGTGGGTGGCGGACTTTGGGGCCGCGGGTGAACCGTTTTGGGGGAATGCCTGGTGGCGCAGGGCCTGCGGGACGGCATGGTGGTGGCGCACGGGAGGTGCGGGAGCAGCGGGGGCTGTAGCCGCCAGCACCTGTCGCCGGTGGGAGCCCCGGCTTCCGTGCAACAATCTGTGTTGAATACTTATGTGCGCCCTGCGGCTCCACTCTGTTCTTGCGGCGCCGCCAGTTGCTGTACGGCTTGACTTAGGAGCGCGGCGCGATCTCTCCGCTGCGCCGCTTCTTGCTGAAGGAGGCCCCACCTGCTGAGGTGGCAGCCTATTTGCAGGCTGTCTGGGATACTAGGCACGCCATACTTCGGCGCCAGGCGCTGAAGCGGGGTAGAGACGGCAATCATGATCCTTTACCCCACCCCACCACTCGCATTTCGTCCATGGCCCCCCCGGCTTTGACGGACGTGTAACCTGTAACCCTGCTGGAACTGTTTGCATTAGAGCTGGTATATGTCTGTATGTATGTGTGTGAATGGTACGGCAGGTGGTATGGCAAGACGGCCGCCTTGACTCGTGTGAGCGCTCATCCGCGGCATCTGCGGTTTGTGCTTCGATGTCCATGTTCCCGCCCGCCCACCCGCTCAGTGGTGTCGTCCCGGCGCTGTATGCGTGGGGTCTGCTTAACGCCGGTGGCGGCTTCGTCCCTTGTGTCTGCTCGCCGCCGGCGCGTGTCGTAGCGTGGTGCGGTCAACGTAGTGTCAGCCCCGCGATCTTTGTCTAAGTGGGGTTTGCCTGACGGCGGTTGGTTGGGGGCGCTTTGGTATATTATGCCTGTGAGAGGCGCGTGCTGCAGTTTTGTGCGGTTACCGTATCTGGGCATGCACTCACTTCCGGCCACTAGTGCGATACGGGGGCGTTGGGGGGAGGTGGGGTTTATGGCAAGAGGGCGGCCGGAGCTGAGTGCGGCCATAGCTGGGCCCCTTGCGGGTTATGGGATGGATGGAGAGACGGTGGCGGCCCGTCCGGGGCGCCGGTTCTCTGCTGTAACGCAACACGGCAGGGACCCTTCCTTGGCGCGCATTGCTGCTGAGGCTACTTCTGGCAGCTTCTGAGCTCACTTTCGGCAGTTTGCGAGTGTGCAGGGTTGGGCACCTTGCCGATTCAGCAGGGCTCGCCAGGGCACAACGGCCTTTTCCCTTGGGCACCATGCCATGCCCCATGCCAAGGGCATACGCCCATGGGTTGCACAGCTAATGCCAAAAAGCCACTCGGATGCACCATGGCCCAACCAACCCCCCGCGCAGTTTCATGCTGTACTTGATATAGGGGTGACGTGCAGTCTGCGCGGCGTCGGCGTTGGGGCACCTTCCGTGGAGGGAAACGGATCGCCGGAAACCCATTCAGCGCCCCACCCCATAGATGGGACATGGGGACGGCCCCTGCTGCCTGCCCCCGGCAGCCGTCTTAATGCGCTGACCGCCGTACCGCCCACTGACATCCACTGCAGCACAAGCCGTGCAGTGCACGTGGTGTACGGTGGGTACGGCCCGAGCCCCTTTTCAGCGCTCTGCAAAAGCGCAACCCCAACTTGTTCGGGTTCCGGGGACGGTGGCACGGCGGCTCGCACCGATTTGCAAAACTAGGGTAGCTGCACAGCCGCTCCGCGTCCCCGGGTGTGCAGCTACCCTGCCGATTGCCCCCCACCCCTTCGATGGTGGGGGGGGGGTATCGGTTCCCCAGCCGCTCCGCGGCTGGGGAACCCATCCCCACCCCCATCGCACGGCGCCCGCCCCCTTCACCGCAGCCCCGTTTGAGCTCGCTCAAGCCCCGGCCCTGCTGCGTCTCGCCCGTCTCACCGCCAGATGGTGCCCCACCCCGCACAACCACTCCTCCTCCCCTCACTTCCGCTCCCACCCGTGTGCCCACCTACCCATACCCCACCCACACCCTCACCCTCCCACCGTCTCCGTCCCCCTTCCCCCGCCGTACCCGCGAGAACTCTTTCCATCTTCTACACCCGCCCCCCGTCCCCACCCCATCCCCTGCTGGCTCACCGGTACCCCTTGGCCGCCAGCGGCATGTCGCGATGCACCTCGGTGGGGAAGTTCTGGTCCTTGGCGCCCGACCCGCGGGCCACCGGCGCCAGCTCCACCATGCGGGCGCCCAGCGGCGAGGCCGCCAGGCAGTTGCTCAGCAGCAGCCGCATGTGGCGGGGGACCATGCTCGACTTGAGCGCGCTGCGTGGGCGTGTGCGGGGGGTGCGGGGAAGCGAGTGGTTATGTGCAAGGAGGGACGAGTGGGAGTGTGGTGTCGGGGGCTAGCGCACTTGGCGAGCGAGAGGGGGTGGGGTCGGGGGACGGGAGCCACAGAGCGGGCGAATGTGCCGGTGGGGAACCACGCCACCTTGCCCTGCCCTGCCCTGCTACAGCATCGGAATGATCGCCTTCGTTTGGATGCGCGTGTGCTGGAGGGCCGGGGTGCATTCCCCTACCGCAATAAGGAGGCAGGTAAGCGCCCCAGGCAGCGAACCACAGCAGGCGGCCCAAGCCAGCCGGCCAGTCAGGGACGGGCACGGCGGGTCCGCAGCGCCGCCCCACGACCCGCCCCCCCATCCCACACGGGCCGCCTCCGCCACCCACTTGCACGCGCCCTTTTGCGCCGCGGCGGCCTCCTTCTGCGCCGCCTTGGCCCGCTTGGCTTCCTCCTGCACGGCGTGGATGCAAGCGGCCACAAGAGGGGTGTGTGGGGGGGGGGGGATGTGAACGGACTTCGGGAACTCGGAACACCTGTATGCGCGCAGCCCCACGCGCCACTGGGCACGCCACCCCTGCCGGCCCCATGACCCTCACCGCCTTCCCACTCACATTGAGCCGAGACAGGCGCCCCCACGAGGTGCCCCGTGCACGGCCGCATGCGGCTGCAAGCGGCTGCAACGAGGTTTAAAAGCGCCAAGCCCCACCTTCTCCGCCGCCTTGCGCTCCTTCTCCGCCTGCTTGGCCGCCGCCTTGTCCTCCTTCTCCCGCGCTTTGCGCTCCTTCTCGGCCGCTTTGCGCTCCCGCTCCGCCGCCTTGGCCGCCTCACGCTCCTCCGCCGTCAGCCGCTTGCCACCGCCCTGCTGGAACGGCGCGGCGAGAGGTTCCCCAGGGCCGCAAAGGACATGGCGGGCAGCAGCTTAGGAATGCCGTGTGGCATCGCGCAAGCATCGCCACGCGCGTGTCTCATTCCTCAACGCCAGCCTCCTCCCGCCCGACGCATCGAGTGCAAGCGCACACACCCCGTATGCCGCTCGGGCTGCGGCACCCTTGAACCCCTCCCTCCGTTTGGTCACTGCAAGCTCTGGGGCCGCACGCCACATGTGCTCAGGACGCTCGCAGGTACCGCGCCCTACCGCCTCCCTCCGCGACACAACCCTCCCGACCCACCCCGCGACGCCCGCCAGCGCCGCCCGCCCCCGCGGCACCGCCCGGCTCGCACTCCCCGTCGCTGTCGTCCTCCCCGGCCGCCGCAGCCGCTGCTGCTGCCGCGGCGGCGGCGCCGCCTCTTCTCCGCTGCGCCGCCCCGGCTGCGGCCGCCCAGCAGTCCTCGTCCTCGTCCCCACTGCTGTCGCCCCGCCTTCCACCCCCGCCTCCGCTGCCGCCGCTGGACCCGCCCGCCGGCGGCCGATAGTCATCATCCTTGTCGTCGTGCTCCTTCCCCTTCTCCTCTTCCTGATCCTCCTCCTCCTCGTCCTGGAGGCAGCGGGCCGCTCGACTCCCGCCGCCGCCACCCCGCAGGGACCGCCTGCCGCGCTTTCCTCCCCCGTCGGCGCCCTCCCCACCGGCGCTGCGGCCCAGGCGCTGGCCGTCCCCATCTGGGTCGTAGTGCTGTAGGCGGGCCCCCGGGGCGTCCCCGAAGCCCTCATCATCGGCGTCCCGCAGGAGCTCCGACGACCAGGCGGCCAGCTTAGCGCACGCAGCGGCGGCCGAGGGGCGGGACCGCCGGCGGGTGCGGTGACCGACCTTGGCCGGGTGGGGACTGGCCAGGCCGGGGTCAGGGCCGGCAGGCCCCTGCGCTAGCGGGGCCGGCTGCGACGGCTGCGGTGCGGGAGCTGCCCGGGGCTCTCTAGGCTCATCGGGTTGATGGGGCAGGGAGACTGTCGGGGCGGGGGTTGGAGTGTGGGTGGGTAGGGCAGGGTCCAGTGTGCGGGAGGGAAGAGACGGGTGGGGGGAAGGTTGCAGCAGGGAGGGTGTTGCGCGGGCCTCCCGAAGGCGTGTGCTGCTGCGGGGCGGAGGGTGTTGCTCGGGGCACGGTGTGCGAGGTAGCGTGTCGAAGCGCTATCATGAGCGGGCGTTCCCTGCTTGCCGAGGTGAATCGACGTCAAGGGACGTTTGCACGTCGCAGCCCCTTGCCTACCGCGCCGTCGCTTGCGGGGGGTTTCATCGTCGCTACTGAGCGTCAGGTCAATCATCCGACGGCGCTGTCAGGCAGCGGCGGTTCGTGAGACGGTCTGACAGCTGCTCCGTGCCTGCCTGTTTTCAGCTACAGCAGTAACAGCAATATTATACAGTAACAGTGCTTGCGTGAGGGCAGAGCGCGCCTTTTTCCTGTGGCATCACTTGGATCCTACCGAACTTACCTACAACGGGGCATGTAGGGGCAATCGTCCAGCATCGACGGAGTAATCATATGCGCGATTTTCATGCAATGACTTCACATATAGGCAACCTATAGTCTACCTCAACAAACATGTGTTCCCGACTTCTCACGTTATGCTGCCCGTGCCTTGATGTGGAGAACTCCGTAAACCAGTCTGCTCTAGAACCCCTCGTAAATGGAAGAAGCGACACCTCACGCTCGGCCCCCGGCCTGGCCTCGGTTTCCGGGCCGCCGGACTCCGTAGAGCAGAATGTATATTGCATGAGACACGGGCATCGAATGGACGAGGAAAACGAGACCTGGCACTTGTCGGCCGCGCGACCCTGGTAGGTTGCACCGCTTACGCCGTTGCATGGCCAGGTGACTTACTATGCGCATTCTTCAATTGGTGACAGGGACCCACCGTTGTCCGCTAAAGGGAGACAGCAGGTGCGCGGCTCGCGGGCACCGCTCATGCTACATAAACCAGCGTAACGCGGTGTACGCGTCGATATGCACATGTACTGACAAAGCATGCCTTCGCGCACATTGCATAGCGCATTGGGGGGAAGGCGAGAGGGAGCTACGGAGACTCGCGTCGGGTTTCTCTGCGCTGTCCGGCCCCCGCTATTGCGTGGCCGCCCGGACTCCACGCCTCATTGCACTCGGAATCCCCTTCCATATGGCTCTTGCCCCGCTCCCTCCCTCGTCCTAATCTGCGCCCTTCGCTCCAGCTGCCCCCTGCCCGCTGCCTCTCCCCCCCGACACACTCCCCTCCACCCCCGTACCCCTCTCAGGCCCGCGAGGTTGCCGCTCAGTTCAAGAGTAAACAGATCGACTACGTACTCACGTCGCCCTTCGTCCGCTGCCTGCAAACCAGCGCCGAGATCGTGGACGAGCTGGGGCTGGAGCAGGGGCGCTGGCTGGCGGTGTGGCCCATGTGCGAGGTGGGCGGCGGCGGGGCAGCGGCCGGGCGTCCGTGGGATGGGATCGGGACTCTGGGAGGGCCCCGTGCAGGGGCGGCCTGCAGGCGGCCAGTGTATGCCTCCGCCCCTGAGGGTGGCCCGCAGGCGCAGGGCAGGCCGTGGCGGCGGGCCCGGCCGGCAGATCGGATGACGCTGTGAGCTGGCTGCGGGGCGCTGGTGCCCTCCCCCCGGTGCCACGCCCGTTCTTGCAGAGGCACAGGGGTGTGTGTGTGTGTGTGTGCGGTGTGCACCTTGTACCCCGACGCCATCCCGGCGGTTGTACGTGGTCCGTCGTCGGATCGCTGGCCCCCGTGACTTGCCCACTTCCACACGCCCGCCCCCTCATGCCCCGCAGCTGTGCGACCCGCGGCTGCTGCTGGCGGGCCGGGAGGAGCTAAAGCCGCTGCTGGGCAAGCGGCCGATCCGCGAGTGGATGTGGGACGGCCAAACGTTCGAGCAGGCGGTCGGGGGGCTGCTTGCGCCAGGTAGAGAGGGACGGGGCCCGCCGCGCAGCGGGGGGCTGCGTGTCGGCGGGAGTCGAGAGGTTGAAACGCGTCCAGGGCAGCCGTGAAACTGCTTTCGAGAGAGCTCTCGGGGAAACGGCTCTCGGAGCGGGGGTGGGGTTCGTTGCGGTGGTATGGGGTACGGGCCGGTGGAGGGTGTTACTGGCGTTGGACGACGCGGAGCAGGGACAGGCTGGAGCGGCACACGTGCATACTTGGCGAGTGGGCTCAAACTCGTCACTGTCCGCGGATGTGCGGCCGGTGGTGGGCGCGCCGCCTTACCCGCAGCCACTGAGCGCGCTCCAGTCCGGGCTGAGTACGGCGCCGCCCTGCCCCCCCACGGCCCATTCGTTTTGTGCCCTGTCCCCTCAACCCACCACTGCCCCCCAATGGACCCCTCCCGGTCGCGCCTTAGACCTGGCGCTCAGCGGCGTGCGCATCCGGCCCGAGATGTGGAACGACTCGCCCCCGGCCTACCCGGAGAAGATCGAGCACGCGCTGCGGCGATACGAGAAGCAGATCCGGGCGGTGTGCAAGGAGTTTGCGGGGCGGAACGTGCTGGTGGTGACACACGGGGAGGTGAGGCCGTGCGGGGTGCCGGGCGGGGGGCGGAGGCGGGAGGAGACGGTGGGTCGGGACCTCGGTTTGGATGGCAGGGAGTGAGTAACCGCGTTTGATGCTTAGCCGGGTTTCACCTCCAAATGACCAGGATCCCTCTGCCCGCGTTGAACCCCTTGAACCCACGCCCCGTCTCCCCGCCCCATGTGCATACGCCCTGCCGCCTCCCTCCCCCGCCCCCGCCCCCCGCCCCCTACTCCCCCGCCGCCAGGCCCTGCGCGCCGCCGTCAACATGCACGACCTGCGCGCCTCGGTGTACGAGGTGAAGCACACCGGCTACGTGCCGCTGCAGCGCAGCCGCCAGCAGCCGGCGGGCGCGTGGGGGCCCTGGTCGATGTGCTGCGCCTCAGGGCAGACCGGCGTGCTGTGGTCATACATGTCATGAGCCCGGGACGCAACGCCGCGCGGTGGAGGGGACTGGAAGGGGCGAGAGGCAGCTGGCGAGGTCGGCTGACTGGCGGGCTGTGGCAGCGGCAGCAGCAGCTAGCGGCGGCAGGCGGCAGACCGTGGAAGGAGGCGGCGGCGGTGGGCTGCGAGCGGTGCTGCGGCGCAGTGGTGGCGGTTGTGGTGGCGGTAGCGGCAGGTTGCGGGGGCGGCGCGCACCCGGTGTATGGCTTTCCTGCATTGCGAGCGGCTGGTGTGGGCGGGGTCAGGGGCCCCTACGCGTGCGTGAGAGCGGAGCCCCCGCGTGGCGGGCTCTGGTCCGCGACAGGCGCAGCGCTATGCGAGCGGTGAGGTGCCGCGCAGCAGCGGCGTGTGGTGGTGTTTTGGGCTTTTTTTGGACGCGCGCGCGCTTGGGTGTAAATGTACATAGCGGACGGCAGGGCACGGCGGATGACGTTTAGCTTGTGGTTGGTTGGAGGTTACAGCGTGAGATGGTGGTGTGTGAGTTGGGGCTTTGGCGGGGGTGGGGGGCCGGGGGTCCAGCAGGCCCTTGGACCCGACCCTGGACGCCATCATGCGGTCCGAGGGTGTTCCGGGACTCCCGCGGAGGTGGGGTTCCAGCTAGTTTGGCGGGTGGCGGCCGTGCGTGGGAACATCCGCAGGCATGGTCGCATGTGCACAGCACACGCGCTGGGGACGTAATCCGGTCTGCGCGTGTTTGCTGGTTTGGCGTGGTTAGCTTGGTGCGGTGTTCCGCCTGGTGACAACACCCAACGCCTAAATGGTATCATACCTCAGAACAGAACGAGCGACGCGGCGCTCCCGCCCCAGCGGCATCCCGGCCCGTCGTTACAGTGCGCGCAGGCGAGCGACGCTGGAGAAAGGGGGGGCTAGTGACGGGGAGGGCTGCGGGCGAGGCCGCAGAGTTGGCTGCAACCCATTCGGCCGCTGTCGTGATCTGGCTGCCTTCACATGGGTCAAAGCCAAGCCCCCTTGCGGTTGCGCGGGACGTGGCCCGGCCCGACGACATGGGGTACAGGGCACTGCTCACTCGTTTATCTTGCACTGTTGGTCGGCCTGTGGGCTGGGCTGTCGCTGCCGGCGGGCGTTCCTAGAGTCCCGCCCGACGCACCGGGAGCTCCGCCCCAGTTGGGTGGAGGCGGCCGGTTCCGGCAGCGCCTGGAGCGGCCGCCCGGGGCCGGCCCGCGGGCCGCCCCTGCGCTGGCCGGTGTCGGGCGTCATACGGTAGTGGCGGCTCGTACGGGGCAACGCACAGTTGCCGCGGCGGCCGGTCGGCTAATGTTGTACTGCACTCTCCGTACGATCACACCCCTGCACTTGTCCGATGGTGGAGCTGAAAGACTGCTGCTGGCATTGCCATGGTGCGTTTGCGTGACCAGTGGACGCAGTGTGGCCGCGTGTGGACCGCAACCCGGGCAGGGAGTGCTGCCCGGGTGGCCTGCGTGCGAATGCGGTTCCGGCGCGTGGTGTCCACCGGGGGCCGGACTGTCGTTCCACGCATGCCGTGAGCTGCGGGGTCGCCGGGTGGCGGCAAACAGTCTGCATTCATCCGCATTCCGTTTTGGGGCATGTGGATCGCTCTTTTACAGTCGTATGCGGCCGCGTAGGGCCGTCCTTTTACTTTCCTGATGCGCTTCTGTGGCGTGCGAGCACGTGGTGGGTTTCACACCCCGTGGCACCACAGGGGGCTGTGAACCGGCGTGCGGCGCAATGATGTGACGAACACGGGCGCGAGCTGCCCGGCAGGCAGGGATGGAATATTGGGCGCTGCGCTGCGCTGCGTCCACACGAACATGCTTTTGCGTTGCGTCTAGCCGTGTGTGGTGCACTGGTGCTGGTTGCATGGTAACGCGGGGTGCAACACAAGCCCCGGCAATGGGTTGTTGGGCGGGCTAGGGCCTTGCTGCGCCACGGTCATACCGTAATATACATACGTATGGGCACGCGCCTCTTTTTACACATCGATAATAGTGTCAATGCCCCCGGTTAAAACGCTCTCAGTCGTACGTCCCCGTGTGCTCATATCAGTGGCCCTCCTCCGTTTTTCCCGTGGGAGAGAGGTACGAGAGGTGAGGAAGGGCGAATGCCTCCGTGCAGGCCCCCACCTTCCGTCCCACTGCCACGTTAGTCGTCGTCGTGCGGTGTCAAACAGTCCCGGTCCGACGGCCACCCTGGCCGCTGCTGCAGTCGTGGTTGGCCTCAGGGGACTACAGCCGCCGGCGCGCGACGCGCAGCGTGGCCCGCTGCTTCCCAGCCGCTGCTCACACAGCCGCCACCCGCCAGCCGGCACCTCGCCATTCACCACTCAGTTGGCGGCGCGCAGGGTGCGACAAACAGAAACGGGCTAGCGAAACCAGGGAAGGAGGCGGCCTCTACGGAAAACAAGTAGGGGAAAAGCTTCAGTGAAGCTTGGAAAAGGGCGGAGCCCCGTGAGACCGTACCGGGGATTTAGGTCATGAAGGGTGAAGCGTGTTTGTGTACCGTAGCGGATGCATGGGCAGGGGCAACCGGTTTGACATAACCCGCATCCGCACGCACCCACCCTAAGGGGTAGGGGGGCGACAAAGAGAGACACAACCGTGTCAACCCGTCATGAACCCCAGTGTCTGTCCGCAAGTGGGCACCAAAGCTCGTTAGAGAAGTCCCGCTTGGCCTGTGCGGGTTTAGTCGTGACCGAGCCGGGTCCATGAGTAGACATGGTTGCGAGAATTGTGAGCGCCAGCAAGGAAATCAGAGGCCGGACGCCTAGCAGCGGTATGTGCATATCTCACGGTATTTTTGTGGCTTATTTCCGGCGCAGTTGACGTTGTTTGGTTGGGGCAGCTTTCCAATGCTGACCGGCCAATGGACGCGTTGACCATCGCCAAATGCTAACCAACGGCTATGGAATTCTACACACATATAAGGAATATTATGAGTATGAGACTGCAATAATTGGTTATGCGTGGGATGGAGTTTGGTGCGGACGGACGGACGGACGGACGGACGGACGGACGGACGGAGACCG